>JARQOD010000005.1:406835786-407218405 GCA_033576555.1 Oophaga sylvatica
AGCACTTCCGAGAAACAACTGGCGGTGTTGTAACCCAGGGATGAGAAGAGAACAGGGTGGAGGCAGCAGGACTGTTTGCCGTTCACACAGCAGGGGAACAGCTGACATTACTGAACCCCAGTAACACAGGAGCAAGTGTAGACTGTGCTAACAGCACTTCCGAGAAACAACTGGCGGTGTTGTAACCCAGGGATGAGAAGAGAACAGGGTGGAGGCAGCAGGACTTTTTGCCATTCACACAGCAGGGGAACAGCTGACATTACTGAACCCCAGTAACACGGGAGCAAGTGTAGACTGTGCTAACAGCACTTCCGAGAAACAACTGGCGGTGTTGTAACCCAGGGATGAGAAGAGAACAGGGTGGAGGCAGCAGGACTTTTTGCCGTTCACACAGCAGGGGAACAGCTGACATTACTGAACCCCAGTAACACAGGAGCAAGTGTAGACTGTGCTAACAGCACTTCCGAGAAACAACTGGCGGTGTTGTAGCCCAGGGATGAGAAGAGAACATGGTGGAGGCAGCAGGACTTTTTGCCGTTCACACAGCAGGGGAACAGCTGACATTACTGAACCCCAGTAACACAGGAGCAAGTGTAGACTGTGCTAACAGCACTTCCGAGAAACAACTGGCGGTGTTGTAACCCAGGGATGAGAAGAGAACAGGGTGGAGGCAGCAGGACTGTTTGCCGTTCACACAGCAGGGGAACAGCTGACATTACTGAACCCCAGTAACACAGGAGCAAGTGTAGACTGTGCTAACAGCACTTCCGAGAAACAACTGGCGGTGTTGTAACCCAGGGATGAGAAGAGAACAGGGTGGAGGCAGCAGGACTGTTTGCCGTTCACACAGCAGGGGAACAACTGACATTACTGAACCCCAGTAACACAGGAGCAAGTGTAGACTGTGCTAACAGCACTTCCGAGAAACAACTGGCGGTGTTGTAACCCAGGGATGAGAAGAGAACAGGGTGGAGGCAGCAGGACTTTTTGCCGTTCACACAGCAGGGGAACAGCTGACATTACTGAACCCCAGTAACACAGGAGCAAGTGTAGACTGTGCTAACAGCACTTCCAAGCAACAACTGGCGGTGTTGGAGCCCAGGGTCAAGGAGGATGTTTAAATACTAGATGAAGTATTTTCCTTGTTACGTGTCAATTAAAAATGTCTATACTCCAAACAAGAGAAATATAACCTTTAGTACCATAAGATGATGATTTTACTTTAAAAAATATATGTAAATTAATAATTGACAAACATAAACGCATACATTAACATGTTGAAAAGCAATGCAAACCACAATAAAAATAGGTTAAATAATCTGCTATACGGTTTTAAATAAAAGCATACAAGTACATATCAGAATCCATTAATGATGGATAAGTAACAGTATGTACACCATTTTCATTTGCTGAATAATATCACTAAAAAGTTTTTAAAAATATCTAAAATTTCCATCATGTAATACTGATAATATGTGCCAATCATTTATATTAACAAAAAAAAACCTTTAAAAAGTGCATAGTGAAAACAGCTATTTATGCCTGACTGTGGACTTGCAAGCATGACAACGGATAGATAAGGTATATATAGATGACACTGCATAGCCACAGATGGTGAATGGCGATGTAATACTGTACCTCAATAAAGTGTGTGTTACTAAGTACTACATCCTTATTTTTATATAGCTTTCTAAAGGGTACGTGCATGTATGCTTGCGCCTTTGTTTGGACGCACAGACTGGCTTCCTGCTGTGACGCGTTGGGTATTGGAGCGTCTGTGCGTCTTATGACGCAGACTAACATTCACGGTGCGCATCGTTCATCATCGCAAGCGTACCGACAACACAAAGGCGTTGTCATGACTGCTTTACTCAGTAAACATGCACCTATGATGAAACATACACGCATGTGCCCTATTACATAACAAGCTACAAGAAAAATGCGTGTGAGGTGTGACACAACTGTTTTGTTAAGGTACAGTATTATATCGACATTGTACAGGTGTCGCTATTCAGTCTGATAAATAGATATCATTCACCTATTCTATCAGTTGTCGTTCTTTCAGCACCACTTACAGGTATATATTTTGCTATTGTGACTATGCACTATTGACTTTACCAAGGTAATGCATGATTTTTGTTAGCGATTATCATGTTTACATGAAGGACCTTTATGATATGGGCTGTTAACTTTCTAATCAAATATGTATTTTTTAAAATGACACAAATATAAGTAATGTTGAAGAGGACTATTCCTACATGCATTGTTTGCACAATATTACAGGTGTACATCACGTCCCTTAATCAACATTGGATATTATATTTACTTGTATGCTTTTATTTCAAAGGCAAGAACACTGAAGTATAACCTTCGCACTGCAGCAGTTGTCAAAGTTCAACCCACATTATGCACTTCCAACATTGCAGTATTTGAGTCATCATGATGTGAGTTGGATTTGTCTAAGCTATGGAGTGACAAGGTTGACCATCAGTATCCTATAGCATAAGTAGGCTTTTGTGTTTGCATTTGTTTTCGACATGTGCATATCTGTAATAATATGTCACAATTATTTTGTTACAGATTTGTGACAAAGACAAATCATTTTATGGTTTGAAAGTTGACGTTTCAAATGTTTACAGCTTAGAAATCATGGTGTAGCCTCATATCTATGTGTAGCACTAGACACTTTGAGATGTCATTTTTTTTTTTCACCATGATTAGGTAGCTAGCAGTAATTTTTGCCGGACACACAGCAGGGGAACAGCAGGCGTTACTGAACCCCACAAACACATCAGCGATTGTTTTCATCTGTGCATCTAACACTTCTGAGCAGCAACTGGCGCTGTTGAAGCCCAGGGTCAAGGAGGGTGTAGGCAGAGGCCTAGTATGAGACGTTTGAAGTTGAAGTTGTAGTTAGCAGCAGTAATTTTTGCCAGACACACAGCAGGGGAACAGCAGGCGTTACTGAACCCCACAAACACATCAGCGATTGTTTTCATCTGTGCATCTAACACTTCTGAGCAGCAACTGGCGCTGTTGAAGCCCAGGGTCAAGGAGGGTGTAGGCAGAGGCCTAGTATGAGACGTTTGAAGTTGAAGTTGTAGTTAGCAGCAGTAATTTTTGCCAGACACACAGCAGGGGAACAGCAGGCGTTACTGAACCCCACAAACACATCAGCGATTGTTTTCATCTGTGCATCTAACACTTCTGAGCAGCAACTGGCGCTGTTGAAGCCCAGGGTCAAGGAGGGTGTAGGCAGAGGCCTAGTATGAGACGTTTGAAGTTGAAGTTGTAGTTAGCAGCAGTAATTTTTGCCAGACACACAGCAGGGAACAGCAGGCGTTACTGAACCCCACAAACACATCAGCGATTGTTTTCATCTGTGCATCTAACACTTCTGAGCAGCAACTGGCGCTGTTGAAGCCCAGGGTCAAGGAGGGTGTAGGCATAAAATATTGAGTTATTGCCTTGTTACGTGGCCATTGCAAATGTATGTACTTCAAACAAGAATAAATGAAGTTTTACTACAACAATAAAATGATAAATTTCAATTACAAGAATAGAAAAATATTTATACTTGACAGTCCTCTGTGGTTGATAACGTTTAATGGCTAACTGAAAATATGGTAACAAATTCAAAGCTTTCGAGACTACTCAGGTGTCTTCATCAGGCTAAGAGTAAAGCCAAAAATGAAGAATCACATATTTCTACACACAACAGGACACAGGAATAGCTAAGACAAGTGAGGGAGGGACAAGTGAGGGGAGACCGGCAACAAAAAGGAGAACAAGGATGAATTATCAGCGCCACACAATCACAGATAAATTAATGAATTTACCTGTGGCAAAAGACTTTTGTATGCCCGGTCATAGCATCATGGATATGGAATTACTGGTATTAAAATATAACTTCAAATATGAGAAACGTACAAAGGTTTCAGAATATAAGCTCATCATGACCTTTGACACTGTTAGTGATGGAATGAATAGATCACATGGATTTATGTCATTCTATATCAATTAAGGAATCTGCGTCTATGCCCTTCCAGGGTCATGAAAACCCAAAAAAATACGCCAATGAGAGGGCAATCAAACTTTCTATCCTTATCTAGGAACTGTTCCAATATTTATGTTCATCCCTGGGAGATAATGACAGTTCTGATACACGTCACTTACTTGTCTTACCTATTGCACTATTCCTGTGTCCTGTTGTGTATAGAAATATGTGATGCTTAATTTTTTTAGTTAGTCTTTCCCTGATGAAGAGACGTGAGTAGCCTTGAAAGCTTGCAATTTGTTTCCATCTTTTCAGTTATCCATTAAAAGGTATCAACCACTGCTGACTCTGAAGTCTAAATATTTTTCTATCTACTGGCTAACACGGTACAAAGATACACATGTTTTCTAATTTCAAGAAGGAAAAATAAAGAAAATACAAATATAAACGCATATATGCACATGCCAAAAATAAATGGAACACAACACCCAAAAAATTGGTAACAAAATATAGTGTTGTAAATTTAAGAATAAAAGTCCATTTTTTTTTTATGAATAATGCTTAAGGAACGCTATGTTAAACCATAACATAGTGAAGACAATGGATTTTGTAATAGTCACTCATCATCATCATCGCAAATTTTATGTGACAGTCACAGACATTTCAATTATTTAAGTTCATAAAATCGTAACTTTCTATAGCATGTATGACATGTCCAGCATGGACTCATCAATGTGATTGATGACACAATAATGTACAATAAAAAATAACCATTTAAAAAAACATTAGGCATTGTTTGTCACAATTTAAGTGTGTGCCTGCAAGTGTAGGTGAAACAAAGGCTACGGATAGCAAAGGTATATTCTATGTCTGTATCAGACAGTGGACAGCCTCTGATGGGTAATGCCGATGTTATACTGTACGTCAATAAAGTCTGCGGCTGAAATCATGCATTTTTTGCTTGTAGAGTGTTGAAGAGGGTAAAAGAATGTCTGGTTGCGCAAAGCTTTATCCGTCAACACTACCTTCCTACTGTCACGCGTAGGGTAGGGTAGCGTGTGGCAATTAGCTGACTATCAAATGTGAGGTTAGGCTGCGTTATTGCGCACTAGGGACGCAAAAAAAAATACAGCAGTAATAATTTAATGTGTAATACTCCACCTATGACAAACAAAAAAATTACGTTCCCTCTTTAACAATGTACAAGACTAACAAGCCTAATGGTTGATGCTGACTTAATTGAGATACAGTATTACATCAACATTGTCCATGAGTAACTATGCACTGTGATACCTATATACCAGTATTAATTTATATCTCTTGTGGTTGTTTCAACAGCACTTGCAGGTATAACTACCTATTGTCAGTATGCATGATGCACTTTCTAGATGTAATAATTTATTATTGGACATTATTACCATGTTTACATGCTGGCCATTTCATATATGGTGTTTGAAGTTACAGTTGGCATCAGTATGTGTATTTTATAATGTCTGTCATAAATAAAACTCGTGATGATGATGATGAGGATTTAATGATTCGTACATCCATTGACTGCATTATCTTACAGGTACAGATAAAGTTCCTTAAAAAGCATTAATTCATAAGTCTGAAATGTACTTTTATGCATTAATTTCAAAATGTGAAGAGTAGACTATGTTTTATTTTTTGTTACCATTTCTAATAGACATGTGCAGATATGCGCTGTGATGACAAATTATTATTTGTCCATATTTGTCATAAAAATTTATCATTCTAGGCCTGCAAAACTTCACAATTTCATGTTTTCAGCATAACAAGCAGGGTGACGGCTCTTCCCTATTTGGAGCATGTTGGTCATGTGTTTTTCTGTCCATGTGTCGGGAACAGGAGACTTCTTGCCGTTGACACAGCAGGGGAACAGCTGGCGTTACTGAACCCCACTAACAGTAGAGCTTGTGTTTTGTTCTGTGGACACGACACTTCTGAGCAGCAACTGGCAGTGTTGGAGCCCAGGGAGTAGAGTTCAGGTGGTAGAAAGATGAACATAACAGGAGACATGGATAACGTTGCGAACCAGTTATTTAATCTGAAAACGGACAGACAAATTCTGCCGAGATCCATGCCTTGTTCATTTTCAGAAAAGTAAGCCGGTCTACATTATCGGAGGATAGTCGCATGCGACGGTCTGTTAGTACACCACCTGCAGCACTAAAGACGCGCTCCGATAATACACTGGCAGCAGGGCAAGCCAGCACCTCCAATGCATACTGGCTAAGCTCTGGCCATGTATCCAGCTTAGAGACCCAAAACTTGAATGGGGAAGAGCCATCTGGGAGTACACTGAGAGGCAAAGCCAAGTAGTCTGTCACCATCTGACGGATACGTTGCCTCCCGCTGACTGGAGCCCTCTCGGATGGTGTAGACATTTGTGGCGCTGCCACAAAACTTTGCCACATTTTTAACATACTGGTCTTTCCCTGTGCAGAGGCACTGCGTGTGCTCCCTCTTGTTGCAGAGCTCTCTACACTGCCTCGACGCACAGAGCTGCTTTGTAAAGCAGTAGCAGCAGCAGTGCTCTCGGCAGTAAGGTAGAACATTAGGGATTGCACCAGTGTGTCTTGGTACTCCCGCATTTTACGCTCCCGGTTCAACGGTTGTGATGAGGCTTTTGACGTTGTCCCGGTAGCGAGGGTCTAGGAGGGTGTACACCCAATAATCAGACGTCGTGAGAATGTGGGCGATGCGGCGGTCGTTTCTTAGGCACTGCAGCATGAAATCAACCATGTGCTGCAGACTCCCAACTGGCAAAGAAACGCTGTCCTCTGCAAGAGGCGTTATCTCTGCCTGCTCTGCATCACCCCACCCTCGCTCTACATACTGACTAGAGCGTTGTGTACCTCCCTCTGGAGCGATGTCTTCCTCCTCCATTGACTCCTCCTCCTCATCCTCCTCACAAAGTGAGCCCTGCCCAGCCCTTTGTGAGGAACCACGTTGCGCTGACTTTCCAGAAGGTGATGGAATTTGTGACTCCTCATCCTCCACCTCTTCCAAAACCTCATCCCTTATTGCTTGCAGTGTTTTTTGAAGCAGGCAGATAAGGGGGACAGTCAGGCTGACTAGTGCATCATCTGCACTCGCCATCCGCGTTGACTCATCAAACGCACGCAAAACGTGGCACATGTCCTTCATAGTGGCCCACTCATTAATGGTGAAGTGTGGACGGCGCAAATTGCGTGTTGATTGCGCCTGATGCAGCTGATACTCCATAACTGCTGGCTGCTGCTCACACAACCGCTCCAACATATGTAACGTTGAATTCCACCTGGTGGATACGTCACATATGATGCGATGTTCAGGAAGGCGCAATCTGCGTTGCAGAGCTGCAATGCGCGATCTGGCCATGCTGGAACGTCGCAAGTGAGCGCACTCTAGGCGGACCTTGTGCAGCAGTGCATCAAGATCCGGATAGTCCCTCAAAAAACTCTGCACGACCAAGTTGAGCACATGTGCCAGACATGGTATGTGAGTGAGGTTGCCAAGGCCCAGAGCTGCCACCAGATTTCGGCCATTGTCACACACTACCAAGCCTGGCTGGAGATTCGCTGGCAAAAACCACACGTCGCTCTCCTGCTTGATGGCATTCCAGACCTCCTGCGCTGTGTGGCTTCGATTCCCCATGGGAATTAATTTCAGAACGGCCTGTTGCCGTTTGGCCACGGCTGTGCTCATATCGGTCGCATCAGGTAAGCGTCCACGGGTCCATGTGGAGGTAGACCGTGACGGCTCCTGCAGCGATGATTCTGAGGAACTGGAGTAGGAGGAGGAGTCAATGTGGACAGACTTGATTCCGGCAATCCTTGGAGTTGGCAGAACACGTACAGCGCCACTCGCAAGATCTGTACCCGGCTCCACAACATTCACCCAATGGGCAGTGAGTGAAAGGTATCGTCCCTGGCCATGGGTACTGGTCCACGCATCGGTGGTCAGGTGGACCTTGCTACTGACGGCGTTTAGTAGCGCATGTTTAATTTTTCCCTCAACATGCTTTTGCAGACCAGGGACGGCTTGCCTGCTGAAATAAAATCGGCTGGGCACATTGTATTGTGGGACTGCCAATGCCATTAATTCACGGAAACTGTCAGTCTCCACCAGCCTGAATGACAGCATTTCAAGGGACAGGAGTTTTGCAATGCCAGCATTCAGAGCCTGTGCTCGTGGATGGTTTGCCGAGTATGGCCGTCTTTTATCCCATGCCTGTGCTACCGATGGCTGTTTTGTGGCCTGGGTGTGTGAGGATGACAGGGAACTTGCAGCTGTGGGTGGAATAACACTGTGTCTCTGGACAACAGTGACAGAGGTTCTTCCATGGCGATCCTTTGAGGAAGCCGAACCAGCTGTGTGTGAACTGGAGGAAGAGGCTCCAACACGAGCTGAAGATGTAGGTGCTGCTGTAGGTTGGCCTACATCTCCAGTGTGTCTTTGTAACTCAACAAAGTGCTTTGACCGCACATGTTTCCACATATTTGTTGTATTAAGGTTACTGACACTTTTACCTCTTTTAATTTTTTGATTACACAGCTTGCATTTTACATAGCAAATATCATCTGCAACTGTATCAAAAAAGGACCACGCAGAGCAAGTCCTGGGAGCGCCCGGTTTGGCTGTTGGAAGAGAACTGCTCCGAACGGGTGCCAAACTGGAGGCTACAGGCAAGCGAGTCTGCAGCCTACCTCTCCCTACTGTTTGGACCGTTGGTGCAATCTCTTCCTCAGAGCTGCTCCCACCACCTTCCTGTTCCTCACGCCATGTTGGGTCTTGGACCTCATCATCTCCACCACTACCCTCTTCCAACACCTGCTGTTGTTGGGTGGTCTGGCCAGCACCATGCTCAACAGAAACTGGCAACTGAGTCTCATCATCATCAGATGCGTTCTGCGGTGTGCTGACCATCGGCACTGGCTCACCGCCTCTTCAGATTCAGAGAGACACAGCTGTTGCGCATCACTGCATACTGCCTCTTCTTCACATTCCAGAATGCTGCTTGGCTGGGCCCCTGTTTCCAAGCCAACAGATTCTGAGAACAGAAGCAGAGACTCAGCTGGCTCCTGTACAGAGCTCTCTGACTGCCTGGGCAATTTGGCAGGCGGTGAAGAGACTGATGGTTGTTCAACAGTGCTGTGGTCCTGAGAGGAGGTGGAAGCTATTGAAGTCGATGCATTGGCTGCCATCCAACCAACAACGGCTTCAATTTGTTCTTCACGCAGCAGGGGGGTACGCTGAGCTCCTACAAAAGTGCGCATAAAGGAACGCTCACGGGGAAAACTGGTGGATGCTGTGTCACTGGGTGCGGCAGCAGCCACAGAATCCCCACGTCCTCTCCCTGCTGCAAATCCACGGCCTCGACCACGACCACGTGCCTTACTCACTGACTTCTTCATCTTGGTAGATTGATAAAGAAAGTCAGAAAAGTTAAGGCCTAAGTGTGGTTATTCCTCACAGACTACAGTGAACCCTGCAGACAACTGTTCAGTATCTGTGAAAGGCCCCTTTGTGTACTTCTATAGTGTTTGCAACCAATGTATTGTATACGGATGGAAGCGCGTCACACTAATAGATTAGATTTTTTTCCACTAAAATGGAGCAGCACCAATTAGAGAAAAATGTGAAGGATGAGGCAGTGACACACGCTCAGCAGACTACAACCGGCAGTGGTTGAAGAACAAACTGGAGCGTAATCTGCACTCACAAAATGAAAAGCTCACAGACTACAGTGAACACTGAAACACAACTGTTCTGTAGCTGTTAAAGGCCCCTTTGTGTACTTCTATAGTGTTTGCAACCAATGTATTGTATACGGATGGAAGCGCGTCACACTAATAGATTAGATTTTTTTCAACTAAAATGGAGCAGCACCAATTAGAGAAAAATGTGAAGGATGAGGCAGTGACACACGCTCAGCAGACTACAACCGGCAGTGGTTTAAGTACAAACTGGAGCGTAATCTGCACTCACAAAATGAAAAGCTCACAGACTACAGTGAACACTGAAACACAACTGTTCTGTAGCTGTTAAAGGCCCCTTTGTGTACTTCTATAGTGTTTGCAACCAATGTATTGTATACGGATGGAAGCGCGTCACACTAATAGATTAGATTTTTTTCAACTAAATGGAGCAGCACCAATTAGAGAAAAATGTGAAGGATGAGGCAGTGACACACGCTCAGCAGACTACAACCGGCAGTGGTTGAAGTACAAACTGGAGCGTAATCTGCACTCACAAAATGAAAAGCTCACAGACTACAGTGAACACTGAAACACAACTGTTCTGTAGCTGTTAAAGGCCCCTTTGTGTACTTCTATAGTGTTTGCAACCAATGTATTGTATACGGATGGAAGCGCGTCACACTAATAGATTAGATTTTTTTCCACTAAAATGGAGCAGCACCAATTAGAGAAAAATGTGAAGGATGAGGCAGTGACACACGCTCAGCAGACTACAACCGGCAGTGGTTGAAGAACAAACTGGAGCGTAATCTGCACTCACAAAATGAAAAGCTCACAGACTACAGTGAACACTGAAACACAACTGTTCTGTAGCTGTTAAAGGCCCCTTTGTGTACTTCTATAGTGTTTGCAACCAATGTATTGTATACGGATGGAAGCGCGTCACACTAATAGATTAGATTTTTTTCAACTAAAATGGAGCAGCACCAATTAGAGAAAAATGTGAAGGATGAGGCAGTGACACACGCTCAGCAGACTACAACCGGCAGTGGTTGAAGTACAAACTGGAGCGTAATCTGCACTCACAAAATGAAAAGCTCACAGACTACAGTGAACACTGAAACACAACTGTTCTGTAGCTGTTAAAGGCCCCTTTGTGTACTTCTATAGTGTTTGCAACCAATGTATTGTATACGGATGGAAGCGCGTCACACTAATAGATTAGATTTTTTTCCACTAAAATGGAGCAGCACCAATTAGAGAAAAATGTGAAGGATGAGGCAGTGACACACGCTCAGCAGACTACAACCGGCAGTGGTTGAAGAACAAACTGGAGCGTAATCTGCACTCACAAAATGAAAAGCTCACAGACTACAGTGAACACTGAAACACAACTGTTCTGTAGCTGTTAAAGGCCCCTTTGTGTACTTCTATAGTGTTTGCAACCAATGTATTGTATACGGATGGAAGCGCGTCACACTAATAGATTAGATTTTTTTCCACTAAAATGGAGCAGCACCAATTAGAGAAAAATGTGAAGGATGAGGCAGTGACACACGCTCAGCAGACTACAACCAGCAGTGGTTGAAGAACTAACTGGAGCGTGATCTGCACTCAAAAAATCAAAACCTCACAGACTGCAGTGAACACTGAAACACAACTATTCACTATCTGTGAAAAGCTCCTTTCTGTACTTCTGTAGTGTTTGCAACCAATGTATTGTATACGGATGGAAGCACGTCACACTAATAGATTTGATTTTTTTCTAATATAATGGAGCTGCACCAATTCCACTAAATAAAATTAAAAAAAAAAAGAGTCAGTGACACGTGCAGATGCCTACAAACAGCGGTGGATGCAGAGCAAACTGCAGCGTCACCTGCACTGTCACACACACACCTTGCACAGAGCTGTTAAAACAACACTGGCAAAATGAAGCTTTACACAGCGGTTGGTAAACTAGCCTGCCTCAAGCACAGTAGTACACAAAATCGCAATATCTAACTGTCCCTCAGAGTCAGCACAGCAGCGTTCTGTCCCTTACTGAGTTCACAGCACAGTGACGCTAAAATGGCTGCGGCGCCTTTTATAGTGCATTCTGACATCATTTCAGCAGCCAATCACAGCCATGCCATTAGTTAAGATGACCGCAGCATTACAGGATGTGCCCACACTTCGTAGGATTCCTCATTGGCTGACTAAAATCACATTGCCTCTCAAAGAATTATGGGAACTTCCGATTCCGGTATACGATATTGAAAAAGTATCGGAATTAAGTATCGGAATTCCGATAACGCGAATATCGGCCGATACCCGATACTTGCGGTATCGGAATGCTCAACACTACCGATAAACCCTCCGGTCTGTTTCAGTACTCGTTTCTTTTTCTTTATGGACTGCGATCTATCACTCATGGTTCTTATAGCTTTACGCCACTTCTTTAGTATGCCTTTTTGACGCTCTTTCAGAGGGATCCTGCCTTTTAAGATGTTTAAAGCAATCTCACCTATGGCTGAAATTAAATCCATGCTTGCATTGCGCAAAATATATTACCGGAGAACTCATGGTCCTCTCACCCCCCTATCCTGATATGCATGGTCTCCTCACCCCCTATCCTGGTATGCATGGTCCTCTCACCCCCTATCCTGGTATGCATGGTCCCCTAACCCCCCTATCCTGGTATGCATGGTCCCCTCACTCCCAATCCTGATATGAATAGTCCCCTCACCCCCAATCCTGATATGCATGGTCCTCTCACCCCCAATCCTGGTATGCATGGTCTCCTCACTCCCCAATCTTGGAATGCATGGTCCCCTCACCCCCCCAATCCTGGTATGCATGGTCCCCTCACCCCCCAATCCTGGTATGCATGGTCCCCTCACCCCCCAATCCTGGCATGCATGATCCCCCTCATCCCTATTGTAGGATGTATGGTACCCTCACCCCTAATCCTGGTATGCATGGTCCCCTCATCCCCAATCCTGGTATGCATGGTACCCCTCACCCCCAATCCTGGTATGCATGATCCCCTCATCCCCTATCCTGGTATGCATGGTCCTCTCACCCCCTTTTCCTGGTATGCATGGTCCCTTCATCACCCTATCCTGGCATGCATGGCCCTCACCCCCAATCCTGGTATGTATGGTCCTCTCACCCTCCTATCCTGGTATGCATGGTCCCCTCACCCCCAATCCTGATATGTATGGTCCCATCACCCCCAATCCTGATATGCATGGTTCCCTCACCCCCCTATCCTCAAATGCATGTTTCTCTCACCCCCAAATCCTGGAATGCAAGGTCCCCTCACCCCCAATCCTGGTATGCATGGTTCCCTCACCCCCCTATCCTGGAATGCATGGTCCTCTCACCCCCCAATCCTGGAATGCAAGGTCCCCTCACTCCCAATCCTGGTGTGCATGGTCCCCTCACCCCCAATCCTGGAATGCATGGTCCCCTCACCCCTCAATCCTGGAGTACATGGTCCCCTCACGCCCCAATTCTGGAATGCATGGTTCCATGACCCCCCCAATCCTGGAGTGCATGGTCCCCTCACCCCCCAATCCTGGAATGCATGGTCCCCTCACCCCCCAATCCTGGTATGCATGATCCCCTCACCCCCCTATCCTGATATGTATGGTCCCCCTCAACGCTATTAAACTGCACACACACAAAAAAAAACATTTATACTCGCCTTTCTTCCCTGTTCTCCAGCGCTGTCCCGTTCTGCCGGAGGCTGGGGGAGGAGTGTGGCGCCATACTGCTGAAGACACACTGCAAATGTGTCTTCAGTAAAATGGCACCGGATAGCGCTATGTGCATGCGCGATTCCGACGCGCACTCCTGCCCCGGTCCCCGGCAAGTGAAGCGCCGCGGCAACGCTCTTCCTGGTCAGGTAAGTATGTAAGTTTGGCGCCGGAGATCGCGGTATGCATTCAGTGTCTACGCGTACCGCGATCTCCAGCACCATACACAATCCTCACTGCTGGATGCAGTCTTCTGTCTGGAGCCAGACTGCGCAGGCGCGTCGCGCTTGCGCAGTCTCTAAAGGCTTCAGACAGAGTGACGCTCCCAGCATTATATTATAGATTGTTTTACAAAATAACTTCCCAGAATTAAACGGGCCCACTAGAATGCATGAGAGCTGTTGTTGTAGACGTGTATCCATCACAATACTCGGCTAATAGCAAGGCCTGCTGCTGCACGACGATATGCTTCTGAGTTTCTGCGGCACAATTACACGGGTAGTCCAGAACTAGATCTTTCAGACTGTTAAAATTAATAGATTGGGAGTTTCCAACATTTAGTGTTATCCCCGTCACTTTTAAGAAAGTTTGCCCCGTGTTGAGTTTGTAGCTGCAAGTTTTTGGCCCTGCAGAAACAAATTCTGTGATGTATATGCCCTCGGGTATTTCACTCATCAACTCCCCCAGGTAATCGCCTAAAGGCAGATGCCACTCACCTTCACTACGCACAAAAATAAATGAATCTGTATCGTGATAAAGACACCTCTCCTGCAGTTGGTCCAACAGCGAATAGAGCTCTAGCCACGCATATGCGGTTGTAAAGCAGGCTATAAAAATTTTTGTGTTTTTGTTGACTGTGTGATGCCCAGCCGCATATTTCCAGTTAATGGTTACGTTTTCATCATCGATAAAATGCAACATTGAAATGTCATAGTAGGGTAGGAACAAATACCTAAAAAGCTCACCAGGGTCCCTAACAACGCTGGTGCATGTTAGATTAGATCGCTAAGCAAACTTTCCCCATAAAGAATTTAAGAAAAGCTTGAAGATCTGTCTATGTGTGCATTCCGCTGCCTGTGAATTTACAGCGCGTGTATAGCAAAAGGGGAACATTAAGTTTTTGTTGAGTTTTAACGTGAGAACAGGAAAAAATAAATCTCTCGGCGGATAGACCATGACTTTAGCAATACCAAAGTATTTTTTAATGAAAGCATAATTGGCGTAGATGATGTCGGTGTGCCCTACAGGGTATGTTTTAGCTTTGTTTACAAAATTTTCAACCATTTCACGCCACTCATTCTCCCACATAAGGCTTATTGTGCACCTGCAACTCTGTAGGTAGCGCTTTTTAGCTAAAAAGGCATAATATAACTGCCCGTAGGTGTTGTCTGTGCCCTTATTTGCATCATTTTCATTATAGCACGCCGGACAGCCATGGTAAAAACAGCACGGAAATTCATAGGCTATGTGTTGGTCGCTAACATGTGCAGCACCATCTAAAAAATATTTCACTACTTGTTTTTCACAAACACTCAAAGCATGTTGAATGTCAGTGTTCTCTGTGGTGGCTACATACATGACAAATGATTGTACACGCTCCAAATTTACTAATCTAAAATGATCGGTATATATGCGCGTGCCGAAATTGGGTAGGTCCCGCTGTGTTATGAATGTGCTGGAGATGGTTTCTGAGCAGAGGCTCCCTCTGGTGGTTGCAGACAGTACTGAACCTTACAGCGAGGAATGGCAATCTGGGATCACGGACTGGACTGATATAAGGGAGGTTCCCTCCCATGATGGTCGCCGGTGATCAATTGTTCTTGTCTCAATTGTGGTTCCTGGTTCATTTGGAAGTTGCTGGAGTCTTGCCTGCACCTGCTGCTTTCAGATAAGATATTTTCTGCTTTTCTTTTTGTGCTTGCTTTTTTCATAGTTTTCTGCACTTTTGTGGAGGTCAGCCGGGTCCCCTCCTGGGGCCTGTGCTCCTCTCAATTTATCTGTAGCCACTGTTATTTGTTCATTTGCTTTTTCCTGTTTTTTCAGTGGCTGCGGCTTTGTTTTGTTACACCAGAGATCTTTAGGTGGTAGAGATCGTGTGATCTCAGGTTTTTTGGCAATCAGAAGTGCTGGTATTTTTTAGGGTTTTTGTTGGATTGCAGTCAGAATTCTTTCCTGTACTTTTCTGTCTAGACAGATTGTGCCCCAACGTTTACTCATTCTATTTTCTGTCTGTGTCCGTGCTATCTTCTTGTCTAACCACCATTATATGTTTGGGGGCTTCCTATTTTCTTTGGGGATCTGCTCCGGGGCAGATAGCTTTCATCTTTCTGCCTTTAGGTGTAGTTATCTCTCAGGCTGTGATCAGGCGTCTAGGATCAACGTAGGAATGCTCCACGGCTACCTCTAGTTGTGTGGTTAGTTCAGGTTACTGCAATCCAATAGGTTCCAGCCTCTCTGGTGTATTGCCGTTTTTGCTTTTTCTCCTCAGCTACCTAAACATAACAGTATCACGGGCCACAAACTAAAATTATATGGTACTCACAGAAGGGAAAAATAGTGTGTAAAGAAAAAAGTTGTCAGAGTTTGCACAGTTGTCTGGCGTGTGGATCAGCTTGCCACTGAGGTTCGGAGTATTGCTTCCTATCTTGCTGGGTTGCCAGTTGTGGAACCTAGTTGTTTTTTGCCTTGAAGCCTAAGTCCTCAGGGAACGCAGCACAGCAGGTTCAAATTGTCATCTCTCTCCTGCGCGGCGACCCTCAGGATTGGGCTTTTTCCCTGACACCTGGGGATCCTGTTTTGAATGATGTTGATGTATTTTTTCAGGCTCTGGGGTTGTTGTATGATGAACCTAATGTCACTGATCAGGCTGAGAAGACCTTTTTGGCATTAAGTCAGGGCTGTGAAGCCGCTGAACTGTACTGTCAGAAATTTCGAAAGTGGGCAGTCCTGACCAAATGGAATGATGATGCTTTGGCAGCCATTTTTCGGAAGGGTCTGTCAGAGAATGTAAAGGACGTTATGGTGGGATTCCCTGTACCCTCTGGTCTCAATGATTCTATGTCTTTGGCTATTCAAATTGACAGACGTTTGCGTGAGCGCAGAGGTATGCGTGAGATGGTGTTGCCTTGTGGGCCAGCTCCTGATTCCATGCAGTGTGATGGAGTGACTTCTGGGGCACAGCGTCATGAATTTCGAAAGCGCAATGGGTTATGTTTCTACTGTGGTGACGCCTCTCATGCTATTTCCATCTGCCCTAAGCAGGGAAGACGTTTTGCGCGCTCAGTTGTCTTGGGTAGTGTTCAGACTAAATTTCTGTTGACTGTTACCCTGATTTGCTCCATGTCCACATTTTCGGCTCAGGCTTTTGTTGATTCAGGAGCAGCTATTAACCTGATGGATTTCGACTTTGCCAAACGTTGTGGCTTTCCCATGATACCCCTGCGGAAGTCTATTCCCCTATTGGGCATTGATTCTACCCCTTTGGCGGAGAATAAACCCCAATTTTCTACTCAGGTGATAATGAGGGTTGAACCAGATCATCAGGAGAGTTGCAAATTTCTGGTGTTGCATAATCTGCATGACATTATTGTTCTGGGTTTCCCTTGGTTGCAGATTCATAGTCCTGTTTTGGATTGGAAATCTGTGTCTGTGACCAGTTGGGGCTGCCAATGTGTTAATGCTGGCACTCCTGTTTTTTCTGCCTCTCCCCAGTCTCAGGATGTTCCTGACTTTTTGACTGATTTTTCTGATGTGTTTAGTGAAAGTAAGTCTGTGTCCTTACCTCCTCACAGAAACTACGATTGCGCTATTGAGTTAGTGCCTGGTGGTAAATTTCCTAAGGGTCGCCTTTTTAACTTATCTGTACCTGAACACGATGCCATGCGATCTTATATCAAGGAGTCATTGGAGAAGGGTCATATCAGACCATCCTCTTCACCCTTGGGCGCCGTTTTTTTCTTTATGGCCAAAAAGGATGGTTCATTGAGGCCGTGTATTGATTATCGCCTCCTGAATAAGATCACTGTGAAATATCAATATCCGCTACCCTTGATTTCTGACCTGTTTTCCAGAGTGAAAAGTGTTAGTTGGTTTACCAAGCTTGACCTCAGGGGGGCGTATAACCTTATTCGTATTAAGCACGGGGATGAATGGAAGACAGCGTTTAATACCCAGAGGGGCATTTTGAGTACCTAGTGATGCCCTTTGGGCTCACTAATGCTCCTTCCATCTTCCAATCCTTCATGAATGATATTTTCAGGGATTTTGTGGATAAATTTCTGATTGTTTATTTGGATGATATCTTGATTTTTTCCAATGACTGGGACTCTCATGTGAAACATGTTCGGACTGTTTCCAGATTTTGAGAGAGAATGCACTGTATGTGAAGGGATCAAAGTGTCTTTTTGGTGTACAGAAGGTCTCATTTCTGGGATTAATTTTGTCTCCGTCTGTTATTGAAATGGACCCGGTCAAGGTTCAGGCCATCTGTGATTGGGTTCAACCTACTTCATTGAAGGCT
The DNA here is from genome assembly GCA_033576555.1 of Oophaga sylvatica. Classification (NCBI taxonomy): domain Eukaryota; kingdom Metazoa; phylum Chordata; class Amphibia; order Anura; family Dendrobatidae; genus Oophaga; species Oophaga sylvatica. Next base: position 406,853,751 of record JARQOD010000005.1, read on the forward strand.
CTTCAGAGATTTTTGGGTTTTGCCAATTTTTATCGTAAATTTATTGGTAATTTCTCTGGTATTGTTAAACCATTGACTGATCTGACCAAAAAGGGTTCCGATGTGGTGAATTGGCCTCCTGAGGCAGTTTCTGCATTTCAGGAACTTAGAATAGAGAAATAGTACACCGCACACTCAGGAATATATGCAAATAAGAAAATATTTATTATGTACAAGGGAGCCAATAATAAGGTAAGGTAAATGGCGACTAGAAACAAGTGAACGTTTCGACCCTCCTGGGTCTTTTTCAACAGAGTCGCTGGGAAAAACATAACAGACATAGAAATTAATATTGACAAGTAAACATTATAGAAAAATAAAACCATAATACATGAATTTAATACAATCACCCATCCTGAAATAAATAAAAAAGAAGAAATAAAAGGTAGGAAACTAGGTTAGAAAAAAACTTGTAAGAATAAAAGAAAAATGGAGATCAATAGAGTTGAGAGGCACCAACCGTGTTTGAAACTCAAAATTTGTGAATACTAAACGACAGATCCAAGAATGATGTAACCATTGAGGAATACCTTAATAACGGTGCAAAGGTATGTAGAAAAGCTTTTCCTAACAATATAGATATGCTGTGGAAAATAATGAGGCAAATTAAATAACTGCAATTTAGAGACAAAGTGAAACATTCTGGAGGTTAGAAATACCTGAAGGTGTACAGAATAGGTAACTTGAAAGGTAGACCATACAGGCATAATAGGACCTGAATAGGCAAAAGAGGAACGTAAGTAGTTGTAGCCTGATGATGATAAAGAGCATAATAAATGTCAGGTATAGGGTATTATGGCAAAATATTGAGACAGTCAGGGGATGTGCCACACTTAAATAGTAATGCGGCAGTAATCTAGCGATTGAAGATGGTGAAAAATGCCACACATGTATAATACTAGGGCAGTACTTATAGCGATTAAAATGGTAAAAGTGCCCCACATATATAGTAGTACTAAAGCAGTAATCTAGCAATTGAAAATGGTAAAAAAAAAAAAAAAATTGCCTAAGGAATGTTACCTTGTTTCAGTAATGGGAATAGCGGCGCTCCCACGGCCTGCTTGGCGTGGCTAGCAGCTGTCATTTTATACAGCGCTATAGTACCGCCAGACAGGAAGTGGTCATATGGACCGGAAGTGATGTCACACAGCTAGAAAACTTATATTAAACCTGGGAAGGTGTATATTTGTTTAGAAAGAGCTAGTGGAGCGTTGCCCCAGTGTCCACAAGGTTAAAAACATCACCTGTGTGTGGTGGCTGACTATTAAAAGAGATGTTGTGTATCGCTGGACCGGAAGTCGTGTTCCGGACCGGAAGTGAAGCGGCGCTATGTTTGGTATGTGTCAGAGACATGTAACCAAGGAAACCTGGCACATGCGCTGTTGAGCACATCAGGCTGTTCAAGTGCTATCTGTCAGAAACTGGAATTTGGAATAAACTTAATAATAACAGAGAAACATAATAATAGAATAATAATAATAATAATTAAAGGAGGGGAGGGGAAAATTAAGGAATATTGGAGAAAATAGGAAAATAGTATAAATAAAATAAGAGGGGGATAATGTTGCAAAAAAATGAGCTAAAGAAATATTGTGCGCAGAAACTCACCAGAGTTGTACCAAATTACCGAGTCTGCAATTGGAGATAAATAGAGAAATTAATAAGACATAAAAAGACCAGTTATACTAACCAATTAATCTCTCAGTTAAGGCCCTTGGGGGAGAGGGTATCCAGGGTATGGATCCAGTAGGACTCCCTGGATTTCAGTAATTTGATATGGTTACCACCTCTCCTAGGGCGGGGGACCTGTTCTATGATTTGGAACCTGAGTTGGGCCACAGAGTGTCTGCATTTGGAGAAATGATCTGGAAGTGGAAGCCACGTCTTGCCACATCGTATCGTAGATTTGTGGCTGGCTATGCGATCCTTAACGTGTTGGGTGGTCTCCCCCACATAGAGGAGACCACAGGGGCACTTAATGACATATACAGCAAAATTGGTGTCACATGTATAAAAACCACGTATGGGATAGGATTTCCTCGTTCTCGGATGGGTGACACAGTCAGCCTTGGTGACATTGGAACATGCCGCACAATTCAGGCATGGAAAGGTGCCGTTACGGCGCGTACTAAGTATTTTCTGTGTGGAAATAGGACGTGCGCTACCGATGTCTGCTCGTATGAGTTGGTCTCTGATATTCGGTGGTCTCCGGGTGCTCATGAGAACCGGTGTTTGAAATGATTTAATATCAGGATAAGCTCTGCTTAAAAGAGGCCAATTTTTCTGATAGTCGAGTGGATCCTGGGTAAGAAAGGGTGGTGTGTGTGGACAAACGGAACCCTGTCCATTTGTTGCCTTGGAAGAGGGGATTCCTGGTTTAAAGAACGTGTAAGTTCTTGGTTTAGTAATTTAGAGGGATAGTGTCTATCCTGGAATTTTTTAGACATTATTTCAAGTCTCGTGTGGCGTTTCTCGGGATCAGTCACAATGCGTGTGATCCTCCTGAATTGTGAATAAGGCAAACTGTTTTTAGTGGATTTTGGGTGACAACTAGTGTTGAGCGATACGATACTGCAAATATCGGGTATCGGCCGATATTAGCTGTATCGGGCTTTCGATTCCGAATACCGATATTTTCGTCATATCGAATACCGGAATCGGATTTGTCACTGTCACTGTGAGTGTCCGTCGGTCGGGTCTGTCAGGAGTCAGCGGCACTTACCTGGCAGAAGATCTCGGCGGTCACGTCCTGGACTGCTTGATGGCCGCCATTATCTTCTCCCTGGCGGTCACATGCAGTTTTTCGCGATAACTGCAGTGACTGCAGGGTAATCCCGGCCGTAAACCAGTCCGATGACGTCACCGCCGGGGAAGCAGGTGATCAGCTGTGCTGCGCCGGGATGACAGGCTCTGCCTGTCATTCTGATGTAGCAGAGCTGGATCGTCGTGGGACACTCGTTACTATGGACTGCGTCGGTCAGGTGGTATACTTTTTTTTTTTTTTTCATTTTTTTACAGGAGATCGATGGCGTCGCAGGATGAGACTGTAATAAAAGTAATGAAAACTGTGTTTTGTTTTTTTTATTAAATTAAAAAACTTTTTTATGAACATTCACCCGTCCGGGTACATCAACAATTTAACTACTTACATACAGGGACCCTGTCCGGGTTATTTATAATTCTTTGGCAGGGGTGTTCCAGGTACCACCTGGTACTCTTCTGATGCTTGCCAAACATCCGAGACACCAAGGACCACCAGGACCTGATGACGTCGTGTGGCCTGTACAGTCAAGCCGTGACCCGCTATCTGGGTCTGTGTGGCCACCTCTTTCATCTCCCTCCGGGTCTGGAACCCTATGTCCCGGACTGAACGAACCCCAGGGGGCCTAACAGGCGCCGGGTACGGGCCAGCTATACTTATCATGTCCATAGCTGGGGCTGCTGAGGAGACCACTGAGGGAGGCTGGGAGATTTACGGCGTGGGGTGGGCACTTTTGCAGAGGCCTGGATGTGGGAGGCTGAAGGCTCCGAGGGTCTCACAGGTTCCTGACACTCTGGGGAGTAGGGGTCGCACCTGGTAACATTTAGGGCGTACCATCCATTGTAACCCCAGTGTCGGGTGTAAGTCACCAAGTCTCCTGGCAACGGGTCCCTCCCGGGTGTCCTTCTGGGAGGTGAGCCTCCACGTCCCGCCGGTTCACAAAAACTTCTAAATAAAGTCCAGGCTCCTGGATGAAGCCCCAACCACCTTTCAATTTAAAGCTCCGTACTGCACCCTTACGCCGCGGCTCTCACAGGGTTCCTTTATCTTTTCTCATCCGGTCCTTATCTGCCCGGTCCTTCTCCAGGTTACGTTGCCGAAGCTTTTGGGTTTCTCGCTGCTCCCTTTGTCGCTCTGCTTCCCGCTCCCAACGTCTCCACTCTTCCTCCTGACGCCGGTTGAAATTCTCCTCCACCAGCAGCTCCATGTCTCCACCATCAAACTGCAGCTTACAGTGTCCGGTTTGCGGCAGCTCTCCTGGCGCCCCCCAGTCCTGGCGGCGCTCACCTGCGGAGGAAGCAGCCGGCTCTGGAACAGATGACAGTCGGGACTCCGGTACAGGCAGGTAGTGCTCTGGTGCCTGCGCGGCCTCCTCCATGAGGACGGGTGTCGCTTCTTCTGTCTCAGCGACGGGGACAGACAGCGGGATCTGGGGTGCTGCCGGTGCAGAGTTTTTTGCAGGAACGGGTGCCTCCACTGCGACAACGTCAACCGGATCACATTGCAAGGGCTGGGATGCCCGCACGGACTCCTCTACTAGAACGGGTGCCTCACCTTCCGGTACAGACACTTCAGGTAAGAGGGATTGGCGCCGCTCCAAGTTTAGTTTTAGGGCACGCCAGCTGGCTTCCATCCTGGCGACCTCCTCCCGGTGCCGGGCCAGGCCTTTTAGGGTATCCTCCGCTTCTTGCAGCGTAGGAGGGTTTCCAGGCCGGGTGCCCAAAGGTGGTTCCGTGGCGATCGGGTCGCTTCCGTGGGGGGAGAGCTCTGACTGCTCCATCCCTTCACACTTCTGCTCGTGTCCATTAGCCATCTCTGCCAAGTCACATGTGTCATTAGCATCTGGAGAGGGCCCCTCTTTTGTAGGGAGGCGGGACCTTCGTGTTAGTTTCCGCACACTGAGGAGGATGAGGAGGCGGAACTGAAGAGCTGTGGGGCACGATCTTACATTGCAGTACCATTTACAGTGGTCGGCCATCGTTTTCGCGCCACTGAGTGAGTGTACACCCACGAAGAGCACGCCCTTCTTCTTCACCAGTGCCTCGTCGTGACGCAGATATGGCTGAAAAATGGCAAATACATTCTCTGATGATTTTAGCAATTCTCAAGCACAAAACCAGTTCAATTCAGGCACACAGGACTCGCTTATAGCGAGCTACAGAATCCTGTTTGTGACGCCCAAGTTGAGTCGCACAGAGCCAGAGGTTTTGGGGGTACTCGGCACCGAGCCCGTCGACTTCTATGGGGTATGTCACGGCTTTACCCGGCAATTGAATCAGAGTCTATTTTACTATGTAGAAGTGTATAAACTATAAATATATGTATATATACATGTCACAATGACATGTATATATATATATATATATATATATGTATTCTATGTGTGTATATTTTGTGTTTACAACGAAAGAAAGGGTTTTTTTTGTTGCGATATTTTGTTCCCATAGACTTACATGGGACTTCCGGTATCAGAATCGGATATCGACGATATTTAGTGATATCGGCGATACCATTTCGATACGATATTTTTAGATATCGAGCAGTATCGCTCAACACTAGTGACAACTAGAAAAGTGCAGCAAGCTGTTGCAATCTGTGGGTTTTGAGAATAAATCAGTAGTAAGGCAGAAATGGTACTTGTTAAGGATCAAAATGTATAGTGAATTGTAGTTCTGGATAAATAGAATTAGGATATGAAAAAAATCCATTAAGAGACTGTGTTTCCTGTCCAAATCATAAAAATATCGTCGATGTAACGATAATAGGTAGTGGCTAGGGTTGAGCATTCCGATACCAAAACCCCATTCCGATACCTGAAATCCAATGTAAGTCTATGGGAACAAAATATCGGAAGTTAAAACTTCCGATATTTTTTCCCATAGACTTACATTGGATTTCAGGTATCGGAATGGGGTTTTGGTATCGGAATGCTCAACCCTAGTAGTGGCGTAAGATCGAAAAAGCTCATGGGTGTAAATATGATTAATCTCAAATGCGTTCATAAATGCATTAGCATAGGCAGGTGCCACATTTGAACCGATGGCGGTCCCGCGTGTTTGTACATAATAGGTATCCTCATGTAGGAAAAAGTTCTCATGAAGAACTAAATGTAATAAGTCAAGACACAAATTGATGGAATTAGATGATAGAGAGGAATTTTCCAAAAGAGATTTAGTTGCAGAAATACCTTTATCGTGGGTTATAAAGGTATAAAGGCTGTTGACGTCAAGGGTTACAAGAAGGCTATGGGCAGGGACTCTGTGGAGTTGATGGATAATACGTAGAAAATGACCAGTGTCAAGTAAAAATGATTGTGTATTTTTGACCAATGGAGTGAGAATTTTCTCCAGGAAAACTGAGAGAGGTGCAAGCATGGAATCGGTTGAGGCAACGATCGGCCTACCAGGTGGATTTTGCAGATTTTTATGTATTTTAGGTAGGACGTAAAATACGGACGTTATTGGATGAGGGTTAAGTAAAAATGTAGCCGTTTTTTGATCAATGTTACGGAGATCCAAGTACCTTTTAACAACCTCTTGGATTTTTTGATTGATAGAAAAAGTGGGGTCTCGAGGTATGGTCTGATAAGTGTCAGAGTCAGATAGTTGTCTGTTGACCTCCTGACAATATTGGGAACAGTCCATGACGACCGTCGCACCCCCTTTGTCAGCTGGTTTTATCATGATCCTATTACATAGTTACATAGTTATTAAGGTTGAAGGAAGACTTTAAGTCCATCTAGTTCAACCCATATCCTATCCTAACCTGCCCTAACATGTTGATCCAGAGGAAGGCAAAAAAACCCAAGTGGCAAACAGTAAGCTTCACATTGGGGAAAAAAATTCCTTCCCGACTCCACATACGGCAATCAGACTAACTCCCTGGATCAACGCAGTATCTAGAAAACTAGTGAATATAGCCTGTAATATTATACTGTTCAAGAAAGGCATCCAGTCCCCTCTTAAATTTTAGTAAGGAATCACTCATTACAACATTAGACGGCAGAGAGTTCCATAGTCTCACTGCTCTTACAGTAAAGAATCTGCATCTGTGATTATGGCTAAACTTTCTTTCCTCCAGACGTAGAGGATGCCCCCTTGTCCCCGTCACAGGTCTAAGAGTAAAAAGATCATTAGAAAGATCTTTGTACTGTCCCCTCATATATTTATACATTGTAATAAGATCACCCCTAAGCCTTCGTTTTTCCAAACTAAATAACCCCAAGTGTAATAACCTGTCTTGGTATTGCAGACCCCCCAGTTCTCTAATAACCTTGGTCGCTCGTCTCTGCATCCGCTCCAGTTCAGCTATGTCTTTCTTATACACCGGAGACCAGAACTGCACACAGTATTCTAAGTGTGGTCGCACCAGTGACTTGTATAGAGGTAAAATTATGTTCTCCTCATGAGCATCTATGCCTCTTTTAATGCATCCCATTATTTTATTTGCCTCGGCAGCAGCTGCCTGACATTGGCCACTAAATGTGAGTTTGTCGTCCACCCATAAACCCAGGTCTTTTTCAGTGACAGTTTTGCCAGTGTTTTACAATTAAGCACATAATTATACATCTTGCTTGTTCTACCCAAGTGCATGACCTTACATTTATCCCATTAAAGCTCATTTGCCATTTATCAGCCCAAGCTATTGTTATCACGTAATGTGGTACGAGCCTTTTTCTCTTCCAATGAAAGGTTTTTGTGTGTAGGGAAGAGGCCCAAACGTTGTTGGTGAGAGAGTGATTTAATTTCACGATCAACTATAGAGATAAAGGCTTCAGTAGCATGGTGGGTATGAGGAGGAGAGAAGGTGCTAGGATTGTGAAGCCCAAGAGACATAATAGATAATTCTGAAGAAACGACTGTCCCAGTTAGGGGTACAATATTGGTAGGTATAGTACCGAAGTGGGTTTTTAACCTCACTAAACGGTAAATCGTTGTAAGTCCTTTTCTAATTGGAAAGTGTCCCAATTAGGAGTTGGACAAAAAGAAAGTCCCTTCTGGAGTACCTCGAGTTCCGCAGAGGAGAGGGAATAACTGGAAATGTTAATCACCAGGTTGGATGGCTCACCTGGGATCGTGTCGTCATTCTTTCTGCATGATCTTCTGGTGGGTTTATAGTGTGATGCCCTCCCCTGCGGCCTTTGGGTAAAAAACGTTGTCTGCTGGTTCCTGTTAACGAGTCGCTGCCAGAGCTGAATGATCCATATCTTCGTGGGTACCTGTCTCGTTGCCAAGGGGTCCTTCCTGCAGAGTCGCTCCATCTGTAAACTCGATCGTTGGAATAATCCTCGTTGTCCCTATGAAATTTCTGTCTCTTCCGTTCCTGAAGAGTAGTCTGGTAGTCTGCTATGATTTTATCTGTTTTGGTCTTGAGTGCCGACCAGTCCCCGGCGGAGAGAGTTGTAGTGAGCTGGTTCTCTATAGTCTGAATATTTTTCTTAATGTCAGTAATTTCTTTTTGTAGTACTCAACGGTGAGTATAATAATATCGAGTGAGCACTTGTTCAGGATTTTTTTTATATCTATCACAAAATTCCTGGTTGTCCGAGAATAAGATAGGGCGTAAATGGCTGTCACGCTGTATAGCAGATATATATATGTGATGACAGTAATCTATATCAAAAGGGCAACATACTATATAACATGCGCATAGATATATGATAACATAGATTTTACCTGACAGAATGTCCAGTGGGTCAAAACGGAATCCGTTATACGCTGTCTCCGGCTAGAGGGTGACCGGGGTCTAAGCTGACCCTAAACTGGGGTCCTAACTAATCCCTCAACCTGGAGGTACTGTTAAAGGTACAGAGGTCCAGGCCACCAGCGTAAACCCTGTCTCCTATCAATCCCTGCCAACTGTATTCTAGTCCTAAGAAGGACCCTGAATACCACCAAAGGAATGACCAGGTAACGGTTAATGAACAGAAAGACATACAAGAAAGATAAGAAATAAAGTAAATAAAGTCTTACATACAACACTCACACACAGTAGGAACACCTTAGGTCTCAGAGATAAACTATAAGCTATAAGAGTAAAACAACTAAGGAGCTCTTAGCTTAAGTATTCCCAGAACCGATCCAGTCTGCTAAACTATATGAATGCTTTCACCGGCCTCAAACACCCAGACTGGCAGGAATATAAAGGAAACTAATTAGAACATAATCCAAAGCAGCCGGGCGAGGCTGGACCTAGTCTTAGCAAAGAGCTAGGTAAAATTAACTCTCTCATTACCAAACACAAAGAAACAGCAGCTCAGCTGTGAGAAGTCAGAATGTGCAATCGCGACGATCTTCGTGGCGATGCACCCATGACAGTACCCCCCTTCTACGAGGGGCCTCCGGACCCTCATGACCAGGTCTGTCCGGGTAAATTGTGTGAAAGGTCCGAACCAATCGATCTGCGTTATCATCAGACGCAGGGACCCACGTCCTCTCCTCAGGACCATACCCCCTCCAATGAACTTCCACGTTATCATTGACTACCACTGAAGGAGGAGGTAGAGGTGACGGTATGACTGGTGCCACATACTTTTTAAGTAATGACTTGTGAAACACATTATGAATTTTAAATGTAGGAGGGAGGTCCAGACGAAATGCCACAGGATTAATTATGGAAACTGATCCTGTATGGCCCGATGAATCTGGGACCCAACCTCCAGGAGGGAACTTTAAGTTTTATATTCCTGGTAGACAACCACACCAGATCGTTCACCCTCAGATCTAGACCAGAAACTCTCCTCCTATCAGCCATCCGTTTGTAAGGGTTCTCCGTAACCTTCAGTCTTAAGCGATCTGGAACTATCAGTCTCCCTGGAAGTCCCACAGGGGCGTCCCCCTGAGCCCCCAATACCTCCCCCTCAAGCTCAGAGCATACAGCTGACACTACAACTCCCTCCTGAGGAATAGGAACGGATCATCCGTCTTCCCGGCCCCTGGAAAGTACGAGATAAGGCATCAGGAAGCAACTTTATTGAGAAGTCATATGTGCGATGAGGAGGTAACTCTTTACACCCCTCCTCTGAGAACTTCTCCCAAAAGTCCTCCAGAAAAGGAGGCAAAGTCCTAGGCACAACCGCACCGATGACCGTGCTCATGCAGTTATTCTTGCAAAATTCACCCCACTGGCTTATCTTTCTGGATTGCCAATCAATCACTGGGTTATGTTTAGCCAACCAAGGAAGTCCCAACACAATAGGAGCAGGCAGACCCTCCAACACATAACAAGACAATTGCTCTTTATGTATTGCCCTACTCGAAGATCTATGTTATGAACAGCTTGTACCAAGCTACCTTGACCAAGAGGTCTAGAATCAATAGAGAGTATAGGGACCGGTTTGGCCAATACACTCAGTTGCATACCATGCACCTGGGCAAACCGAGTGTCCACCAAATTAGCCCCGGACCACTATCAAGAAAAACAGAAATCCTCTCAGTTCTAGTACCAATCACCACCTCCGCAGGCACGAGAAACTGAGAGGGATTTGGGGACGAAATACACACTCCCAGGTTAACTCCTTGGTTCAAAGAGGTCCGGGATGGACACCCCCCAACATAATGTCCCTCTCTCCCGCAAAAGAAACACCTTCTAGTCTTGCGGCGCACCGCTGATTCCCTCCTACAAAATGATGTCCCTCCCAACTGCATGGGTTCCTCAGAACAGACCAGGGGAACCTCAGTATAAGGGACTTTAGTAGTAGGTGGAGTCATCACGGGAGGCGGAGTTACCTCGCGTCTTCCCGAAGACGTCTATCAATGCGAATAGCGAGGGCCATAGCAGCCTCCAGTGATGGAGGAGAATCATACTGAGCTAACACATCCTTTAATTTGTCAGACAACCCTTGACAAAACTGGCTCCTAAGAGCTGGGTCATTCCACTGAGTATCTGTTGCCCATCTACGGAACTCAGAAGAATATTCCTCCGCTGGACGATTTCCTTGCCGTATTTTACGTAACCTTGTTTCAGCAAGGGAGACTCGATCCGGATCATCATATACCAGACCCAGGGCAGTAAAAAATCGATCCACTGACTGGAGATCTGGGGAGCCTGGAGGAATAGAGAACGCCCAAGATTGAGGATCCCTTGTAAGAGCGAGATAACAATTCCCACCCTCTGCTCTTCACTCCCAGATGACCGAGGCCGCAGCCGAAAGTACAATTTACATGCCTCCCGGAAAGTAAAAAATTTGTCCCGCCCACCAGTGAACCTGTCTGGGAGAGCAACCTTAGGTTCAGATCTGGTTTGCTCCGGGGGGGACAAAACCTTGGACTTAATGTCTGCCAACTCCATGGACAATCCCTGCAACTGCCGGGCAGCTGGGCTACTGGATCCATGACAGCTGGGGAGAATCTTTAGTATGGCCGGTGAAAATGTCACGCTGTATAGCAGATATATATATGTGATGACAGTAATCTATATCAAAAGGGCAACATACTATATAACATGCGCATAGATATATGATAACATAGATTTTACCTGACAGAATGTCCAGTGGGTCAAAACGGAATCCGTTATACGCTGTCTCCGGCTAGAGGGTGACCGGGGTCTAAGCTGACCCTAAACTGGGGTCCTAACTAATCCCTCAACCTGGAGGTACTGTTAAAGGTACAGAGGTCCAGGCCACCAGCGTAAACCCTGTCTCCTATCAATCCCTGCCAACTGTATTCTAGTCCTAAGAAGGACCCTGAATACCACCAAAGGGAATGACCAGGTAACGGTTAATGAACAGAAAGACATACAAGAAAGATAAGAAATAAAGTAAATAAAGTCTTACATACAACACTCACACACAGTAGGAACACCTTAGGTCTCAGAGATAAACTATAAGCTATAAGAGTAAAACAACTAAGGAGCTCTTAGCTTAAGTATTCCCAGAACCGATCCAGTCTGCTAAACTATATGAATGCTTTCACCGGCCTCAAACACCAGACTGGCAGGAATATAAAGGAAACTAATTAGAACATAATCCAAAGCAGCGGGCGAGGCTGGACTAGTCTTAGCAAAGAGCTAGGTAAAATTAACTCTCTCATTACCAAACACAAAGAAACAGCAGCTCAGCTGTGAGAAGTCAGAATGTGCAATCGCGACGATCTTCGTGGCGATGCACCCATGACAATGGCTTCTCAGACCTCTTGGAATTTTATTTTGGCGGTGATATTTGGCCAAAGTTGTGCAATGAAGGTCATATGAGACCAATCTACGTTTAATTTTTTCGTAGTCTCTAGTTCTAAGGTCTAGAGCAGGGATTTTGAGAAAATCGGTTGAACTAGTAACCTGAGATAAAATGGTATTACTAGTTTCCAAATCATAGGCAAAAGTGTCGTTAGACATTTAGGAAGACTGGTGCAGCAATCAAGAAAATAACACAGTAGTGGGTAAATTGGTGCGCACACAGTCACTATGGACGAGGTGCTGGTGTAGAGGACAAAAGTCCTAAGTACAATAGAGAAATAGTACACCGCACACTCTCAGGAATATATGCAAATAAGAAATATTTATTATGTACAAGGGAGCCAATAATAAGGTAAGGTAAATGGCGACTAGAAACAAATGAACGGAAGACGGCGTTTAATACCCCAGAGGGGCATTTTGAGTACCTAGTGATGCCCTTTGTGCTCACTAATGCTCCTTCCGTCTTCCAATCCTTCATGAATGATATTTTCAGGGATTTTGTGGATAAATTTCTGATTGTTTATTTGGATGATATCTTGATTTTTTCCAATGACTGGGACTCTCATGTGAAACATGTTCAGACTGTGTTCCGGATTTTGAGAGAGAATGCACTGTATGTGAAGGGATCAAAGTGTCTTTTTGGTGTACAGAAGGTCTCATTTCTGGGATTCATTTTGTCTCCGTCTGTTATTGAAATGGATCCGGTCAAGGTTCAGGCCATCTGTGATTGGGTTCAACCTACTTCATTGAAGGCTCTTCAGAGATTTTTGGGTTTTGCCAATTTTTGTCGTAAATTTATTGGTAATTTCTCTGGTACTGTTAAACCATTAACTGATCTGACCAAAAAGGGTTCCGATGTGGTGAATTGGCCTCCTGAGGCAGTTTCTGCATTTCAGGAACTTAAGCAGAGATTCATTTCTGCTCCTGTTCTACGGCTGCCTGATGTTTCTCTGCCGTTTCAGGTGGAGGTTGATGCCTCTGAGATTGGGGCAGATGCCGTTTTGTCCCAAAGGGATCCAGAGACCTCTAAGAGTAACCCTTGTGCCTTTTTCTCTCGAAAGTTTTCTCCAACTGAACGTAATTATGACGTAGGTAATCGGGAGTTATTGGCCATGAAGTGGGCCTTTGAAGAGTGGAGACATTGGCTGGAAGGAGCCAAACATCAGGTGGTGGTCCTCACGGACCATAAGAACCTGGTTTATCTCGAATCAGCCAAGCGACTTAATCCTAGACTGGCCAGGTGGGCCTTGTTTTTCACACGTTTTAATTTTGTGGTTTCTTTTCTTCCTGGCACTAAGAATGTTAAGGCGGATGCCCTCTCAAGGAGTTTCTTTGCGGATTCTCCTAAGTTATCTGATCCTGCTGCTATTTTGAAAGAGGGTGTAGTACTTTCCGCCATCTCGCCCAGTTTGAGACTGGCTCTGGAGGGGTGTCAGGAGGATAAACCTGAGCGCTGCCCTGTTGGGAAATTGTTTGTCCCAGACCAGTGGAAGAAGAGTGTGATGTCTGAGATTCATTGTTCCGCGTTGGCTGGTCATCCCAGGATTTTTGGTACCAGAGACTTGGTGAGTCGGTCCTTTTGGTGGCCTACTTTGTCTCGTGACGTCAGGGACTTTGTGCAGTCCTGTGGGACTTGCTCTCGTTCCAAGCCTTGCTCTCGCTCTAGTGGTTTGTTGATGCCATTACCTGTGCCCAAGAGGCCATGGACCCATATCTCTATGGATTTTATTTCCGACCTGCCTGTCTCTCAGAGAATGACCGTTATCTGGGTAATCTGTGATACGTTTTCCAAGATGATACATCTTGTGCCATTACCTAAGTTGCCTTCCTCCTCCGATTTGGTGCCTTTGTTCCTTCAGCACATTATTATTATTATTGTTTATTAGCACATGGTTCGGTTGCACGGCATTCCGGAGAACATTGTGTCTGACAGAGGAGTCCAGTTTGTTTCCAGATTTTGGAGGACATTTTGTTCTAAACTTGGTATTCAGTTATCTTTCTCCTCTGCATTTCATCCTCAGAACAATGGACAAACCGAAAGAACAAACCAGACCTTGGAGACTTATTTGAGATGTTTTGTGTCTGCTGATCAAGATGACTGGGTCTCTTTTTTGCCTTTGGCTGAGTTTGCTCTTAATAATAGGGCTAGCTCTGCCACCTTGATGTCTCCATTTTTCTGCAATTCTGGGTTTCACCCTCGATTTTCTTCGGGACAGGCGGAGGTTTCTGTCTGTCCGGGTGTTGACTCTGTTGTGGAGCGTATGCAGCAGATTTGGGACCAGGTAGTGGAGAGGTTGTCCCTCTCTCAGGAGAAGGCCCAGCGGTTTGCCAACCGGCATAGGACTGATGGTCCTCGGTTTAAAGTGGGGGACTTGGTTTGGTTGTCCTCAAGAAATATCCCTATGAGGGTTGCATCTCCAAAGTTTAAGCCTAGGTTCATTGGACCTTATAAGATCATGGAGATTCTTAATCCTGTTTCCTTCCGTTTGCTTCTTCCAGGGACATTTAAGATCCATAACGTGTTCCACAAGTCCTTATTGAAGAGGTTTGTCGAGCCAGTGGTTCCTATGGCTGCGCCTCCTGACCCTGTTTTGGTTGAGGGCAATCTGGAGTATGTGGTTGAGAAAATATTGGATTCTCGTTTTTCTAGAAAGAAACTCCAGTATTTGGTTAGGTGGAAAGGTTATGGTCAGGAGGACAATTCTTGGGTGTTTGCTTCGGACATTCATGCTAGGAGACTGATCAGTGCCTATCACCGAGCTCATCCTGATCGGCCTGGTTGCACAAGTGAGGGTTCGGTGACCCCTCCTCAAGGTGGGGTACTGTTATGAATGTGCTGGAGATGGTTTCTGAACAGAGGCTCCCTCTGGTGGTTGCAGACAGTACTGAACCTTACAGCGAGGAATGGCAATCTGGGATCACGGAATGGACTGATATAAGGGAGGTTCCCTCCCATGATGGTCGCCGGTGATCAATTGTTCTTGTCTCAATTGTGGTTCTGGTTCATTGGGAAGTTGCTGGAGTCTTGCCTGCACCTGCAGCTTTCAGATAAGATATTTTCTGCTTTTCTTTTTGTGCTTGCTTTTCTCATAGTGTGGAGGTCAGTCAGGTCCCCTCCTGGGTCCTGTGCTCCTCTCAATTTATCTGTAGCCACTGTTATTTGTTCATTTGCTTTTTCCTGTTTTTTCAGTGGCTGCGGCTTTGTTTTGTTACACCAGAGATCTGATTTAGGTGGTAGAGATCGTGTGATCTCAGGTTTTTTGGCAACAGAAGTGCTGGTATTTTTTAGGGTTTTTGTTGGATTGCAGTCAGAATTCTTTCCTGTACTTTTCTGTCTAGACAGATTGGGCCCCAACGTTTGCTCATTCTATTTTCTGTCTGTGTCCGTGCTATCTTCTTGTCTAACCGCCATTATATGTTTGGGGGCTTCCTATTTTCTTTGGGGATCTGCTCCGGGGCAGATAGCTTTCATCTTTCTGCCTTTAGGTGTAGTTATCTCTCAGGCTGTGACGAGGCATCTAGGATCAACGTAGGAACGCTCCACGGCTACCTCTAGTTGTGTGGTTAGTTCAGGTTACTGCAATCCAATAGGTTCCAACCTCTCTGGTGTATTGCCGTTTTTGCTTTTTCTCCTCAGCTACCTAAACATAACACCGCTGATGCTGATAAAAATTTTGTAAAAATTCTGAATGATCTAGGGACACGTCACTATCATAAACACTATCACCTACAGAGGATGCATCATGAGCATTTTTTGTATGTGTATCAAGATGCTCACTGCTTTGACCATTTGGATACTCATGGCTGTTGGCATCTACAGGGTCATCATGGGCGTGTAAATGGGATGCGGGATCGTGTAACAACCTCTGGGAGTGATGGCTAGCTATTGCGCGGTGAGCTGTCTTTCGCCCGCCTCTAACGGCTTGCGAACTTATGGAGCTAACCAACATCTCTAGAGTCTTCTTAATGACTCTAGCTCTATAAGATCTTTGTGGGATTATTTTAGTTAATTTTTTCAACTCATAACCATTCATTCTTAGTCACACAGGTTTATTTAAATTCACAGTGGGTGTTTTTACATTTGCATAATTTTGTTTAAAAATCACATAGTTCAGCGATAATGTCAGGTGTTGGACATGCATTTATCAGTCTTTCATGCGTGTCACAGAAAGATTTTAGCTTGTTCTGCACGAGTTTGGTATGCGCGTACTGAGCAGACATATCAAGAAACAATTTGACGTGTTCGTCAGCCCACACGGGTGTCGGTGTGTAAGCTGATCGATCATCAACCTTCTGCTTCTTACTTACACGATGGCGAGATACTGAGCGTTTCTTTACAGGTAATGCATTGTCTAAATCACTAGATGATTCTGCCGCTGTAATATCTGCAGATTGTGTAGTTTGGCACATCCGTATATTGTTCTGCCTACTACTCTTCGTATTCCTTGGGTGTACGGCTGTCGCGGGGGTTACTTCTTGATCCGCAACACAGCTGAGTGAAAGAGGCTTTGTTCTCACAGGCGCATTAGCTCTTTGCGGTGGATCCTGCGGCGATCCGTAATTGCGCTGGTGCAAAACTCGTGATTGAAGATTCGCTGTAACTAAAGAAAAGATACATGCTACAGTTACCCATGAGTCATGTGTAATATAGGAAAAGCTACACGACCCAGTTTACTCTGATGCAACGCAATATTTGAAAAGTTAGCCTCACCAGCTATCCGTGAAATCAATGTAAGATTGTTCGTATAAATACACTATAGAGCAGACTAAATATATATTCTTACATGTATGAACCGGGTACTGCACTTCTGAGGATCCTGAATTAGCTGTCATCTCGCTGCTCAATCGGGGTGGTATGGGAGTATTTTCTTTTTCAAATTGAAGCCTTCTGGCCACTAGTTTAACAGCTGTAAATAAAATATAACTTAGTTATCCCAGAAATGATATGAAACGAAATGATATCTACACAGGATACCTACACAAAAAAGTGAGAATTGTGCGTGTTTAAAAGATAAGTTACTAAACAGGAAGCTTTATGCCATAAAAATCGATCAAATTTTATTATAAATCAATATTAAAATCAATACAAAATATTATAATACATATGGGACAATAAATGCAAAAAAGAAAGGCCTTAAAAGGTACTAGGGGTTTAAGCATGCTAATATAAACAGTAGTGTTTCAAAATACATAATGGAGCTTACAAATATACAGCTTCCTAGGAAAAAGATTTCCTCAAATCAATCTGCATCCTAACAAAAGATCAAAGATCCTAGAAAAAAAAAACCCCAACAGTGATGAGCCAGCTAGATTCTAATTTCTAAAGGTAACAGTATGTGTAAGGCCTCTTTCACACATCCGTTTTCTGCCGTCCGTTTTTTTTTTTCATTGAGTTGCATTAGCACCGTATCGTGCCGCATGTGCTTGCGTTTCGTCCGTTTTTTGCCGGATCCGCCTAAAATTTCGTTTCCGGTGGCCAGACACAACGCATGTTGTAACGTTTTTTGCGTCTGGCGAAAAAAAACGGACAGCAGCGGATGCGGCGCAACCGGCTCTTGTCTACAATGCAAAGCAATGGGCGAATCCGGCGACCGGATCAGTCTTTTGCCTGATTTGGCCACCGCATTCCGATTTTGTACTCTCTCTCTCTCCTTGTTCAAGGCAAGCGCACACTGCATTTTTCAGGTTCAAAAGTTCAGGACGGATCCGGCTACAAAACGGATTCATGGCATCAGTTTTTCCACAATCTGCGCCGGATCCGTCTTTTTGCATATTGGACAGATTGTGCCGGATGGCGAAAAAACGATGTTTGAAAGTAGCCTAAGCTGCATAAGTGCATAGTGTGAGCTGTCACAAAAGTAGTGTAAAGGGTTAACCGAAAGGGAGAAGGAAAAAGACACTGCTGGTAATCAGACACCATACCTAGTCTGTAGCACCCCTGACATGTGTTTCCGCAGTTAAGCTTCTTCTTAGGGCCTGTGCACACGTTGTGGATTCCTAACGATTTTGCCGCGGTTTATTCTCACTTTCCGGCGGCCCCCGCAGCTTTCCCGCCTCTCAGCAACGCTCCTGGCCAATCCCGTTCCCAGTAATGCATTGCGAGAATCACCCCAGATGACGTAGCGGTCTCGCGTGATGCTACGTCATGGGGGTGATTGTCGCAAAGGACGCCTGGGAACGGGATTGGCCGGGAGCGTCGCTGAGAGGCGGGAAAGCTGCGGGGCCGCCGGAAGGTGAGAATATGATTATTTATTATTTTTTTTATTATTTTTACATTAGATCTTTTTACTATTGATGCGACATAGGCGGCATCAATAGTAAAAAGTTGGTCACACTTGTCGAACACTTGACTCGTGTGACCAACCTGTCAGATCGCTTGTAAAACGCTAGTTTTTAGCGGGAATATGCATACCTATAATATGCGTATTTCCCGTGGCAGGGAGGTGCGGAATTGCCGTGGAAATTTCCATGGCAATTCTGCAACGTGTGCACATAGCCTTAAGGGAATGAATGCAGTGTCTTTTTCCTTCTACCTTTCGGTTAACCCTTTCCACTACTTTTGTGACAGCTCCTACTATGCACTATGCACTTATGCAGCTTACACATACTGTTACCTTTAGAGATTAGGATCTAGCTGGCTCATTACTGTTGTTTATTTTTTCTAGGATCTTTGATCTTTTGTTAGGATGCAGATTGATTTGAGGAAATCTTTTTACTAGGAAGCTGTATATTTATAAGCTCCATTATTTATTTTGAAACACTACTGTTTATATTAGCATCCTTAAACCCCTTGTACATTTTAAGGCCTTTCTTTTTTGCATTTATTGTCCCCGTATGTATTATAATATTTTGTAATGATTTTAGTATTGATTTATAATAAAATTTGATCGATTTTTATGGCATAAAGCTTCCTGTTTGGTATTATGAATTATTTGTAATTGGAAGTGCCCTTTATCTAGGTAATTTATCTTTATGATGTTTAAGATAAGTTACTAGTCTAGCACATGTAAATAAAATATATCTATTAGTTATCACAGAAATGATATCTACACAGGATACCTAAGCAAAAAAAAAGTGAGAATCGTGCGTGTTTCAAGGATCAGTTACCTTTTCTATTCCTGAGGCCCGTGCTTAACGAATTCCCGCATCTCTTAGGAGCGTCGGGTATTGCACGGATTACAGGATTATAGCCAGCTTCTACGAACTCGACATCTGAATCCCGATGATCTTTAATGAGCTCAACATCTGAATCCTCATGTTCGCCTGGTTCAGGAGCACCACTGTTTTCAGCCATACTGTCTGTTTGGAGTAGCCCAGTACCTGTATGCAGGGCCGTATTTAGAGTTCATGCTGCCCTAGGCCCTTTTCGTTCTGCCTCCCCCATTGGTGAGTATGACTAATGCAGACACTGTCGTCAGTGACTAAGGCTACTTACACATCAGCGATTTTTGCCATTCGCGGCAGATCCGGCAGTTTTTACGCATCTGCCACGTAACGGATCACTTATGGCAACACAATCTAAACATCCTATTTATGTCTTTTGAGTGTGGTAGGAAACCACTGTCTTTGAAAGAGCTACATGGGCATACACATAGATTCGGCCTCATTCATTCCCTATGGAACTTGCAAACATGTGCGACACTTGCGGTTTTGACGCAATCCCGCAAATCCGATACTTGCAGCAACGGAAAAAAAAATGCTACTAGCAGTGTTTTTTTGTCTCACCGCAAGTGCCGCACATTTTTGCAAGTCCCATAGGGAATGAATGAGGCCGAATCTTTGTGTATGCCCATGTAGCTCTTTCAAAGACAGTGGTTTCCTACCACACTCAAAAGACATACAAATAGGATGTTTAGATTTTGAGCCCCAATGGGAACAGTGTTGATGATGTCTGTAAAGTGCTGTGGAGTTAATAGCGCAATATCAATGAATAAATATTATTATTAATATTAGGTTACAATACCAGGATATGAGGATTTTCTGTTTTGAGGTCAAGAGCTCTCTGATGCGATGTTGGCTGCCTGTCTCGCTGTCTTCCTCTTTTGACACTGCAGTGTGGTGGACAAGAAAACATTAACTGGTTAACAGCAAGAAGTCTGGTGTCTGTGTGCTAAGTGAACTAGAAACTCTCCCCACACCATGTCCAGCAGACATTGGAGGATTACTAGATGGATTTTATTATTCTATTACTGCCCAGTCTCTGACTAAGGCCTTATTCATATGTCTGGGTGTAAACAGATACTTACATATAAATCTGGACAATTTATCTTATAGATCTCAGAGTATATTATTTATTATAGATCTATAATATATAATGTACAAGGAGACCTATAGTATAAAATGTCCAGAATTATCTGTAATATATGACGTACAATCTATTTATATATAATGTCCAGGGTGATCTATAATATATAATGCTCAGGTAGTAGATTTATAATAATGTACAGTCCAGGCAAATCTATACTATATAATGTCCAGAGGCAGAGATATATTTAGGGTACGTCTCCACATTCAGGAAACGCTGCGGGTTGGACGCTGAGAACAGCCGCAGAGTCCAATCCGCAGCGTCCAGATGTTACAGCATAGTGGAGGGGATTTTATGAAATCACATATCCACTATGCGGACAAAGATGCAGGTGGCAGACCTGCGTATATGCACATGCGGCGCTTCTTTCTAGACCGCAGCATGTCTATTTATCTCGCCGAGATGCTCAGTCTACGCAAGATAAATTACACCGTCATTGTATAGGATGTGGTGATTCCACACGGTTCAATGAACACATGCGGAATCACCGCACGTACAAAAGCCGGCAAAGCTTTGGACGGAGCTGTGTCCTCTCTGCAGCGTTTCCTGAACGTGGAAACACAGCCTTAGGGTATGTGCACACATTGCAGATTTGTCTGCAGAAGTTTCCGTACATAATCCGCATCTCTTGACAGAAAATGCAGGTGCGTATTTGATGCGTTTTTTACATGTGGATTTGTATGCCTTTTTGTAAGCTAAAGATGTTATTTAACAAAAAAAAAGATTTGTGATTTGTCATTTCTGTCCAACCTCCTCTTTTACATTAGTCCAGCGCTCATTCCCCCAGCGCTCATTCTCCTCCAGCGCTCCTTCCCCACCTCAGCGCTCATTCCTCACCTCAGCGCTCATTCCCCACCTCAGCGCTCATTCCCTGAGCGCTCATTCCTCCTCAGTGCTCATTCTCCCCCTGCGCTCATTACCTCCTGCGCTCATTCCTCCCCCAGCGCTCATTCTCCCCTTTCGCTCATTCCTCCCCAGCGCTCATTACCCCCCCTGCGCTCATTCTCCCCCCTGCACTCATTACTCCCCCCTGCACTCATTACTCCCAAGCACTCATTCCTCTCTCCCCGGCCCACAGCGCTCATTCCCCCACCCTGGCCCACAGCGCTCATTCCTCCCCCTCCGGTCCACAGCGCTCATTCCCCCCACCCCGGCCCACAGCGCTCATTCCTCCCACCCGGCCCACACTGCTCATTCCTCCCCCCCGGCCCACAGCGCTCATTCCTCCCACCCTGGCCCACAGCGCTCATTCACCCCCCCAGCCCACAGCGCTCACCCCCAGCCCTCAGCGTTCACCCCCCAGCCCACAGCGCTCACCCCCCCAGCCCTCACCCCCCTAGCCCACAGCGCTCATCACCCCCACAGCGCTCATCACCCCCAGCCCTCACCCCCCCAGCACACAGCGCTCATCACCCCCCCAGCCCACAGCGCTCACCCATCCAGCCCTCACCCCCCTAGCCCACAGCACTCATCACCTCCCCAGCCTCATCACCCCCCGGTCCACAGTGCTCATTCCCCCACCCCGGCCCACAGCGCTCATTCTTCCCACCCCGGCCCACAGCGCTCATTCCTCCCACCCCGGCCCACAGCGCTCACCCCCAGCCCACAGCACTCACCCCCCCAGCCCTCAGCATTCACACCCCAGCCCTCACCCCCATAGCCCACAGCGCTCATAACCCCCCCAGCCCTCACCCCCCAGCCCTCAACCCCCTAGCCAACAGTGCTCATCACCCACCCCGGCCCACAGCACTCATTTTTCCCATCCCGGCCCACAGCGCTCATTCCTCCCCCCGGCCCACAGCGCTCATCCCCCAGCCCACAGCGCTCACCCCCCAGCCCTCAGCATTCACCCCCAGCCCTCACCCCCCTAGCCCACAGCGCTCATCACCCCCCAGCCCTCACCCCCCAGCCCACAGCGCTCATCACCCCCCCAGCCCTCACCCCCAGCCCACAGCGCTCATCACCCCCCAGCCCTCACCCCCCAAGCACACAACGCACATCACCCCCTCAGCCACAGCGCTCGCCCCCCAGAAAACAGCGCTCGCCCCCTTAGCCCACAGCGCTCACCCCCCAGCACACAGTGCTCCAACACCCCAGCACACAGCGCTCACCACCCCAGCCCACAGCGCTCCCCCAGCAACAGCGGTCACCCCCAGCCCACAGCGCTCACCCCCAGCACACAGCGCTCCCCCAGCACACAGCGCTCACCCCCCAGCACACAGCGCTCCCCCAGCACACAGCGGTCACCCCCAGCACACAGCGGTCACCCCCCCAGCCCACAGCGCTCCCCCCAGCACACAGCGCCATCCCCCAGTGCTCCCCCACACACAGCGGTCACCCCCCAGCCCACAGAGCTCCCCCAGCACACAGCGGTCACCCCCCAGCACACAGCACTCACCCCCTCATCATCATACCTCCTCCTGCTGCAGCTCCACCGTCCAGTGCCGACATCCTGTTCCTGTATGAGCAGGCGGTCACACGTGGGTACCGCTCATTAAGCTCATGAATATGGATGCCACGCCTATGAGAGTGGAGTGGCATCCATATTCATGAGCTTAATGAGCGGTGCCAGGACAGAGTGATCGCTCGCTCAGTACAGGAAGAAGATATCGGCGCTGGACGGTGGAGGTGCAGCAGGAGGAGGTGAGTATGATGATGGGGGGTGAGGGAAGCAAGGGGAGGGCCGACCCCCCGGACAAAAAAAAAAAAAAGGAAAAAAAAATTTCTTGCTCAGGTGCCGCCCCCCCGCAGAGTCCCGCCCTAGGCGCGTGCCCACGAGTGCCTAGTGGCAAATACGGCCCTGTCTGTATGAGAAAATGTATTTAGTTCTGTGTCTAGATACACAGGTTTAAATCAGCTGATATACATATAGGTTTTTCGCCTGTGACAGTCTGCTGAAAATTAGACGTTCGTGGGTTGATAGAGTTATTAACCTCCGATGGTTTCACAGTTACATAATCAAAGGGATCATAATTCTGAGTAATGAACAGTTTGTCATAGGCGTAGTCAGGAAGCGTGCACTCTTCTTAAATAAGAATGAAATATATCATCAATATACAAAACACAGACTCAGACAACATGAGACAATACGTCGTACATTATATCCGCTATAAAACATACCTAATTGTATGGATGAAAGCAAAGAATCATATTGATCGCAGGAATATTTGGACTCCCATCTTAAATAAAAAAGGGTAAAGTATTAATTATATGTAGTCCATGCAACGTTATACTTTATCACCACAGCATAAATATTACTAGATAATATTAGGTATGTATTGCAATGGTACAGATTATTTTAAAGCAAATAGCGCTTTTAACTAGTGTATCACATAAAATATAGCGTGATGTTATGTTTAGGTAGCTGAGGAGAAAAAAACAAAAAACGGCAATACACCAGAGAGGTTGGAACCTATTGGATTGCAGTAACCTGAACTAACGACACAACTAGAGGTAGCCGTGGAGCGTTCCTACGTTGATCCTAGACGCCTCGTCACAGCCTGAGAGATAACTACACCTAAAGGCAGAAAGATGAAAGCTATCTGCCCCGGAGCAGATCCCCAAAGAAAATAGGAAGCCCCCAAACATATAATGGTGGTTAGACAAGAAGAAGCACGGACACAGACAGAAAATAGAATGAGCAAACGCTGGGGCCCAATCTGTCTAGACAGAAAAGTACAGGAAAGAATTCTGACTGCAATCCAACAAAAAACCCTAAAAAATACCAACTCTTCTGATTGCAAAAACACCTGAGATCACACGATCTCCACCACCTAAATCAGATCTCTGGTGTAACAAAACTAAGCCGCAGCCACTAAAAAAACAGGAAAAAAGCAAATGAACAAATAACAGTGGAAACAGATAAACTGAGAAGAGCACAGGCCCCAGGAGGGGACCTAACTGACCTCCACAAAAGTGCAGAAAATTATGAAAAAGCAAGCACAAAAAGAAAAGCAGAAAATATCTTTTCTGAAAGCAGCAGATGCATGCAAGACTCCAGCAACTTTCAAATGAACCAGGAACCACAATTGAGACAAGAACAATTGATCACCGGTGACCATCATGGTCCAGTCAGTGAACTCAGATTGCCATTCCTCGCTGTAAGGTTCAGTACTGTCTGTAACCACCAGAGGGAGCCTCTGCTCAGAAACCATCTCTAGCACATTCATAACAGCGTGATGTATATACGTTTATATTATTAAAACAAATGTAGCTTTTGTCCATTCATCTAAAATAAAATTAACTGTGTGAATTTTCTCGGCTATCTATATTAATTCCACACAGCGGGCAAATACGTTTTATATAGTAAGCGAGATAAATTTGCACCTAGTGCATAAATATGACTATATTAGCCAAAACATGTGTAATACAGAATAAGTTTTATACAAGAGTAAACACCCCAGGCTTTGAATGTGCTACTAAGGGGAGTCTTAACATCTATTAACTATTGTATTACATAAATTATACCGTAATGAATATAGGGATATATCATTAAAACAAATATAGCTCAACTAGGAAAACACTGCTAAATTATTAAAACAAATAGCGGCTTTAACTATGCAAACTTAAATATAATTGAGCAATTGTGCATAATCATAAGACAAAATAGAATAATTCAGAGTTCTGTATATACTTACATTAATATTAGTTCTGAGATGCTTAGAATTGCACGTCCCCTGGAAGTTTACAACTGACAGGTCTCCTACCAGGCTGCAGCTCCATGAATTTATTTCGGCTAGCAGAAAACACGCCTTCTGTCAACACCCCAGAAACGTGCAGAAAAAATCATCCCAGTTATGCCCCCTCCTACACAAGCCTTCTGCTAGCACAATTATTACGTGTATACAGTGTCTACAAGTAGTATTCAACCCCCTGCAGATTTAGCTGGTTTGATAAGATGCAAATAAGTGAGAGCCTTCAAACTGCAAACGAGAGTAGGATTTATTAACAGAAGCATAAATCTTACAAACCAAAAAGTTATGTTGCTCAGTTGAATTTTAATAAATTTTAAACATAAAAGTGTGGGTCAATTATTATACAACCCCTATGTTTAATATTTCGTGGAATAACCCTTGTTTGCAATTACAGCTAATAATCGTCTTTTATAAGACCTGATCAGGCCGGCACAGGTCTGTGGAGTTATCTTGGCCCACTCCTCCATGCAGATCTTCTCCAAGTTATCTAGGTTCTTTGGGTGTCTCATGTGGACTTTAATCTTGAGCTCCTTCCACAAGTTTTCAATTGGGTTAAGGTCAGGAGACTGACTAGGCCACTCCAACACCTTGACTTTTTCCCTCTTGAACCAGGCCTTGGTTTTCTTGGCTGTGTGCTTTGGGTCGTTGTATTGTTGGAAGATGAAATTACGACCCATCTTAAGATCCTTGATGGAGGAGCGGAGGTTCTTGGCCAAAATCTCCAGGTAGGCCGTGCTATCCATCCTCCCATGGATGCGGACCAGATGGCCAGGCCCCTTGGCTGAGAAACAGCCCCACAGTATGATGCTGCCACCACCATGCTTGACTGTAGGGATGGTATTCTTGGGGTCGTATGCAGTGCCATCCAGTCTCCAAACGTCACGTGTGTGGTTGGCACCAAAGATCTCGATCTTGGTCTCATCAGACCATAGAACCTTGAACCAGTCTGTCTCAGAGTCCTCCAAGTGATCATGAGCAAACTGTAGACGAGCCTTGACATGACGCTTTGAAAGTAAAGGTACCTTACAGGCTCGTCTGGAACGGAGACCATTGCGGTGGAGTACGTTACTTATGGTATTGACTGAAACCAATGTCCCCACTGCCATGAGATCTTCCCGGAGCTCCTTCCTTGTTGTCCTTGGGTTAGCCTTGACTCTTCGGACAAGCCTGGCCTCGGCACGGGAGGAAACTTTCAAAGGCTGTCCAGGCCGTGGAAGGGTAACAGTAGTTCCATAAGCCTTCCACTTACGGATGATGCTCCCAACAGTGGAGACAGGTAGGCCCAACTCCTTGGAAAGGGTTTTGTACCCCTTGCCAGCCTTGTGACCCTCCACGATCTTGTCTCTGATGGCCTTGGAATGCTCCTTTGTCTTTCCCATGTTGACCATGTATGAGTGCTGTTCACAAGTTTGGGGAGGGTCTTAAATAGTCAGAAAAGGCTGGCAAAAGAGATCATTAATCCACACATGTGAAGCTCATTATTCTTGGTGCCTGAACTACTTCTTAATACTTTAGGGGGACCAAACAGAATTCTTGTGGTTTGAGGGGTTGAATAATAAATGACACTCTGAATTAACTTTTAACGTTTTAAAAAAAAAAAAAAAAAAAATTATAAAATTTTTTTTTGCTGCAGTGCATTTCCCACTTCCAGGCTGATCTACAGTACAAATGTCACAATGCCAAGTTAGTTCCGCATGTGTCAACCAGCTAAATCTGCAGGGGGTTGAATACTACTTGTAGGCACTGTATTACGATATAGCTGGATTAAAATCCGACATGTTATAAGCTTGAATTTCTGATCATCGCCACACATTCATTTTGAATTAATATTTGAAAGTGACCGACGTACGCCGCAGAAATTACAGACGGATCGTGGCAAAGAATTTATGAATTCGCTGTATGTGGGGGAGACCGGGCAAAAACTGAGAACAAGGATGAATTCTCATCGCCACGCAATAAGAGAAAAAAGAATGGATCTACATGTGGCAAAACATTTTTGCTCCCCTGATCATAGCATGTCAGATATGAAAATACTGGTACTAAGAAGCAGATTCACATCTCAGAGACAGAGAAGAATTTGCGAATACAAATTGATGGTGACCTTTGACACTCTTAATGCTGGAATGAACCTGTCACATGGTTTTATGG
Organism: Oophaga sylvatica; assembly: GCA_033576555.1. Lineage (NCBI taxonomy): Eukaryota > Metazoa > Chordata > Amphibia > Anura > Dendrobatidae > Oophaga > Oophaga sylvatica. The sequence goes on from JARQOD010000005.1 coordinate 406,880,869, forward strand.
CCTATTACATCAATTAAGGAATTTACTCCAAATACCCTGTGAAAACATCACAAAACATTACCAGACCCCAATCAGAGGGTAATAAAACTTTCTCTCCTTATCTATGAACTGTTCCAATATTTATGCTCATCCCTCTGCCATAATGACTATTCTGCTTCACGTCACTTGTCTTACCTATTGCATTTTTTCTGTGTTTTTGTGTATAAATATGTGATTCTTCAGATTTTGTATTAGTTCAGCTGATGAAGAGACCTGAGTAGTCTCGAAAGCTTGCAATTTGTTACCATCTTTTCAGTTAGCCATTAAAAGGTATCAACCACTGAGGACTCTCAACTCTAAATATTTTTCTATCTACTGGCTAACACGGTACGAAGATATACATCTTTACTGTATCAAAATGGAGGATACCAGAATGTACCCCATCTTTATGGAACTAAAACCACTTCTGAAGAAACGTGCACAAATGGACAGCGATATTTTTTTCTTATCTAAATGCAAAAAGGAGAATTTAATTCCCAAAGGACTCTGGATTACAAACCCAATTCTTCACACCTACAATACCCATTATGCAAAAAACCTTTGTCACAGGACGTCTGAGAGACTTAGGAACCATCTTTTGCATGTCTGCTACAGCATAAGGAGTAACGTCCAAGGGCAATTTGAAAGCCTAAGGAAAACACTTCCAGAAACCACAGAACAAAAATTACAACAATACTACAACAAACTACGGACCTTTCTGATTCATAACAAAGAAAAGAAACTACACAGACTGCGTCTCAATTCCGGACTCTATACAAACAGATCCAAAACAAAACCTGACAACTCTGACAACCACTCCATTCCAGACACAAAAGCATCTAACTGTGTCATCAATCTCTCGGATTACAAACCCAACAAAGTGGAGCTTGCCGTGCTTTCTAGAGGACTCTCATTTTGTCCCACTAAGGCCCTGGATAAAACTGAACTCTGCAGTGATATGGAACATTTTTTCAGGAGACTGCACCTGAGGGAATACTTCAATGATACAGAAGATTCAGAAAACACTCGGACTGAAGGAAAAGGGATCTCAAAAACCAAGAAGAGGTCAGACTGGACACCTCCTCCTGGACGCAACCCTCATTTGGATAAATATATAGACTCATTCAGATATTTGATAAAATCCACCATCATAGCCACCAACAAGAGACAAGCATCCAACATCAGTGCCCAGGAGAGAAAGGCTATACAGTCTCTGAAAACCAACAAAGAAATCATCATTAAACCTGCTGACAAGGGAGGTGCAATAGTCATGATGAACACATCAGACTATATGAAGGAAGCAAACAGACAACTTACAGACACACGCTACTACAGAAAACTGGAGTCGGACCCTACACAGGACTATTACAAGGAACTAAGCAAGTTGGTATCTTGTCTGTCTGACAAATCCATAAGAGCCGATGACCTGATACCAGAGAGTCCAAGAACAGGGACATTCTACATGCTTCCCAAAATCCACAAAGCTGGGAATCCAGGGAGGCCGATTATTTCATGTGTGGACACCCTTACTGAGCAGGTATCTGGATGGGTAGAGGGCATTCTTAAACCTCTGGTAAAGGATACACCCAGCTACATTCAGGACACAACTGACCTACTGAATAAACTAGCAGCAATAGGTCCTCTACCAGAAGGAACCATCCTGGCCACCATGGATGTGGAATCCTTGTACTCTAATATCCCACACCAGGATGGATTAAATGCCTGCAAAGACTTCATGAAAAACACAGAGAATGATGCTGATTCTGTGGTGAAACTCACAAAATTCATCCTCACCCACAATTACTTTGAATTTGACAACAAGATCTATTTACAGGAGACTGGCACAGCGATGGGAAGTAAAATGGCTCCACAGTATGCAAATCTTTTCATGGCCAAGCTTGAAAGCGACTTTCTGTCCTCATGTCCCACCAGGCCTCGGGCCTACTACCGCTACATTGATGACATTTTAATCATCTGGACGGAGTCTGAGCAACAGCTAAAGACGTTCCACGAACAGTTCAATCAATTTCATCCCACCATCAACTTAACACTTAACTACTCCAGCACTGAAATTAACTTTTTGGACACCATCATTAAACTGAAGGACAATGAAATAGAGACATCCCTGTATCAGAAGCCAATCGACCGTCCAACATACCTTAAATGGGACAGTTTCCATCCAAAACACATAAAAAACTGTATTGTCTACAGCCAAGCCATCAGATACAACCGTATATGTTCCAACCCCATGGATAGAGATGAACACCTTGGTCGCCTTAGAAAGACCTTTTTAAATCAGGGCTACCATCCAAGAACAATTGAAAACCAAATTACAAGAGCCACCAGAATATCAAGGGATCACCTGCTACATTACAAAGCTAAAGAAGAAAATAACCGGGTGCCTCTAGTGGTCACCTACAATCCAAATCTGGAGGTGCTAAGGGGAGCTGCACGGAAACTACAACCTTTACTACAAAAAGATGCCCGGTTACAATCCATATTTCCAGACCCCCCACTACTGTGTTTTAGACAGCCCCCAAATCTAAGAAGCATCATTGTCAGAAGTTCCCTGTCCTCCCCAACAGCTGCAGGAACCTTGCCTTGCAATCAGAAGAAATGCAAAACCTGTCCATTTATAATGACCACGGACAAGATAAAGATCCCCAACTCACATCAGGACTACAAGATACCAGGTACTTTCAGCTGCATCACATCTAATGTTGTGTACCTAATTATATGTACTAAATGTCCAACTGGGGGTCTGTATGTGGGGGAGACCGGGCAAAAACTGAGAACAAGGATGAATTCTCATCGCCACGCAATAAGAGAAAAAAGAATGGATCTACCTGTGGCAAAACATTTTTGCTCCCCTGATCATAGCATGTCAGATATGAAAATACTGGTACTAAGAAGCAGATTCACATCTCAGAGACAGAGAAGAATTTGCGAATACAAATTGATGGTGACCTTTGACACTCAATGCTGGAATGAACCTGTCACATGGTTTTATGGCCTATTACATCAATTAAGGAATTTACTCCAAATACCCTGTGAAAACATCACAAAACATTACCAGACCCCAATCAGAGGGTAATAAAACTTTCTCTCCTTATCTATGAACTGTTCCAATATTTATGCTCATCCCTCTGCCATAATGACTATTCTGCTTCACGTCACTTGTCTTACCTATTGCATTTTTTCTGTGTTTTTGTGTATAAATATGTGATTCTTCAGATTTTGCATTAGTTCAGCCTGATGAAGAGACCTGAGTAGTCTCGAAAGCTTGCAATTTGTTACCATCTTTTCAGTTAGCCATTAAAAGGTATCAACCACTGAGGACTCTCAACTCTAAATATTTTTGAATTCGCACATGAATCGTATTTGTAAAATACATAAAATTCACCATTTTTTTTTTACCAACAATACCGTAAAGGCCGCTATAGTGGAGCGATTTAATCCTACATTAAAAACTCGTATGTGGCGCTATCTCACGAAGCATAATACCTTTAGGTATATCGATATTTTACCAGGTCTGGTACACAGCTACAATCATACCTTTCACACTACGATTCGCACCCGTCCGTGCGATGTGACGAAGCAAAATTCGTTACAAATATGGAAAAATATTTATAGCGCTAGTATGACTAATAAACGTATTAAACCCTCTTTAATGATTGGAAATCATGTCAGGATATCCCATTTTAAGAACCCTTTTACGAAAGGTTATGAGCAGTCGTTCAGCGAGATATTTTTAATTAACGCCATCTCCAATAAATTTCAAAAGCTTTTTTATAAAATTAGCGATTTAGCGGGCGAAGTTGTCGAGGGATCATTTTATAGGAAGAGCTGCAAAAAATACCTTTCGATGAGAATCGTGTCTACCGAGAAGAGAAGTTTTTGAGAAAAAAACAAGTCAGGGGTGAGATTCATTGTTTTATTAAATGGCGTGGGTATCCAGAGAAATTTAATACTTGGATACTGGCTTCAGAGCTGACAGACATATAACCATGGAAGCTGGATCATTCTTTATCACCCTCCCTTCTAACGCGTCTGGCGATATATATCCCGAAAATACAATCGTAGAGTATACCACAAAATTATCTAAGCCCGTTCATCTTTCAGGCCAATACGAAGTTGCGCTGAGATTCAATATCCCCATACATGGTACACGTTTGAACAGGATGATGGGAATTTCTATATAGGAAAACGCAGCGATATGTTAAAGGAATATTACGTAAAGTCGGGTTTTTATTCGACAATCACAGACCTCATACGGGCTATTAATGAGAGAATTGATATTTTGAAGATTTACAGCAACGGATTTAAGCTGCGCTATGACGATGTGAAGAGGAGTGTTACCCTATCGGATTCACCTACGATACAGTTTGCTCCGGGTCAGAAATTGGCGCATATTTTAGGACTCAACCATACATCGAGACGTATGAAAATAACATGGTTGAGCGGAAGAAGATTTATGCCGATATAAAAGTGGGATTTTATACATTATAAGTGTATAAAGATATAATTCAACATCAGCTTGTGGGTGATAGCTACATCCAACTTCTGAGAACGGCGCAGATAAGTGGCAAGAGCGGCGAAATTACCACTCTTCAATACATATGACCAGATTACGTGCCCTTTGATTTTGTGACAATCTCCATCTTATCAGACCAAGGCACCCCCCCTTAAATTCAAGTACAGAAAGAGTATTGTTAGACTACATTTATGGAAGCTGCGCGATTAGCACGCTAAAAATGGTGGCTCAAAGGACGTACGGAGACCCCGCTGTTTATGCCTGCTACTATATTTCCCAGTCAGGGCACGGGTTAGAGGGGTTCTGCGGGACCGAGTAAATGTATAGATACGGTCTGCATACGGGTTTATTTCGCCATGTAGTACCGTTTTTCAGAAAAGGCTTAGAATTGGTAAAACCGCACGTGAAGACAGCTGTCAAAAACATTGCTAAAGATGCTGTCACTGTCTCATCAGCCCTTATGAACAGGATAAATACACAGCCCCAGCAAGATGGTGCAGGGCTAATTTATGTTGCTAAAAAAAATCAAAAAAAAGAAAGACGCGCATGCTCGCCTTTACCCGAGATGCTCATGAATAAAAAAAACATCCAAGAGACGACCCAGTCAGAAACGAATGAGACGCGCTGAGGAATACATCTGACCAATATGGCTTTCCTGCATGATGCTTCTGTAGAGTGTGCAAAATCTGAACTGGATACTTTTGACATACCCCCGACACAGACGAGTATAGAGAAATCCCTATATGTGGACGTTCAGCCGGTTGCCGCTCTGTCGGACAATGCCTCGGTGGAATTTTTCATATCAGGGAGCGGGGATTATTATTACGACCTGAATAACACCCTGCTGTACATAAATTGTCGCATCGTCAAGCAGGATAATTCGGTTATCGCCGATGGCGCGTGTGTAGTGCTCATAAACTATCCTCTAGCCACTCTTTTTAATCGGGTCGATATTACTCTAGGAGACCGAGTTATCTCACAATCGGACAATCTCTACAGCTATAGAGCGTACATAGTGACCCTTTTAAATTACAGTTCGCAGACACTGTCCTTGCAATTTACCGCCGGTTTGTTCTATAAAGACACAGCGGGACATCATAATGACTGAAGCTTGGATGGCGCAAATGCGGGATTTGTTAAAAGAGCCGCTGCAACTTCCCACTCTAAACCTCTGGATCTCTTGGGGCCAATTTTTGGTGACATATTTAATCAACCAAAGCAAATATTGAACGGACTAGACCTTAAGGTTAAGTTAACGAGAAATAAGGATGCTTTCTGCCTCATGTCGGCTGAGGCCGAACCGCCGAAAGTGCAAATCATGCAAGCGGCCCTCTTTGTAAAGAGAGTGCAGGTATCTCCGGCAGTCCGAATAGTCCACAGTCAGGCCCTCTTGTCAGCAACAGCCAAGTATGCTATTGACCAGACATGCATGAAAATGTACATTATAGCCGCTGGAACATGGATCACGAACTACAAGAATCTCTTCCTAGGACAGATACCTAAAACGGTTATATTGGGCTTTGTAGATAATGAAGCATTTAGCGGCTCTTATGCCAGAAACCCGCTGCTCTTCCATCACTACAATGTCAACCACACGGCGCTCTACCTGGACGGGCAGCAGATCCCTGCGAGGCCTTATAATCCTAATTTTAATGTTGATTTATCCATCAGAGAGAATATGGCTCTCGCCCATATATCCGGTAAGCAGAAAGCTGATTGTGCCATGGCCATAGATCGAGAAGAATTTATGGATGGATTCACCGTTTGCGTTTGATTTATCGCCTGATCAAAAACCTGGTGGACATTTCTCGCTCATTAAAACAGGTAACCTGCGTGCCGAAGTCCGATTTGCGCTAAGACGCACCATACGATAAATATGTTTGTTTTTGCAATCAACCCCGCCATTCTGGAAATTAATTATAGAAGAGAGATCTTGTACGATTTTAATTAATTAATGATGGATAGTCTACAACTTATGGTGGTGCTGAAGGGTGATAGCTATACAGAGCAACTGTTCGGCGGTGTGTTTCCGTGTGATTTGCTGCCGACTAATAAATCATCTACCTGCAGGATTCATAGCGAATACAGACCCATCGCGTCAAGCCGGACGAAACTGGATATTGATTGTACTCTGCGATAAGAATGCCATATTTTTTGATAGCTACGGCTTTTGTGCTGATAGTATTATCTTTCCGCGCGAGTTTGACATTCTTGAACAAGAAATTGTGAGTCTTATTATCAAAACAGGCAAATCCAGGATACGTATAGTACTGTATGTGGACATTATTGCATATATCTGATGCATTATTTAGCCCATGACTTTTCGTTAAATAAGATTTTACAGAACTTTACTCATGATAAGCAAAGAAATTATAGAATCGTGTCAGATTTTATATCCGCAAGATTATGAGCTTTAAAGATAGAGAGTCACATCTGCTATCTAATTCAACAGAGATGTGTTTGACTCTCTTCACTTCCTTGACCAGAATGTTTGAACAGCTGTGTGTAGAAAATTCTGACAATTAACACTTTTTTAACATGATTGCTGTCTTCTGTTTGTCATTTCTGCATTTGTCATGTCAGTTCTCATACCATAAATATCAGAATCTGTTCAGCATATTGGTACATAAACAGTCTACTAGTATGGGAATCTCCTTCAGAAAACATTAGCTACTATCTATTACGGCTAGAAAAACATATTTGTTTTATTACCATGTCCGCAATAAACAGCGCCATATGTCACACATCGGCTGTGAAAACACTGCGTCCTATACGCCATTTCAAAAAAACAACTTCCGTTTTATGACACTGCTAGAAAAAACAGAGTAGCATAGGCTGAAAAATTCCTTTTCACTCTCATTACACTCTACTGAAAACACACCAGCTTATTACTAATAGGATTTAAAAATCCTTCTAGCAAATATATACATTGCTGAGGAATATAAAAACATATCAAATTGAGAATCAGATACACCGTTAGTAGGAAGGACTTGCTCACACAACAGCTTTGATACCCCAAGGATATCAAATCACTATCAAGAGGACATCAAATTGATAGGGGGCGGGACCACCTGTCAAATTCAGTTTGACGAGTCGTCCAGTATATACATTACTAACGTAGAAGCCCCTATATTTCCGTTAACAGATTACGGATCTGAGTGGGGACTTTTTTTGTGGATTGAGTTTAAGCTTTTGTTGGGAGCATTTTACATAACATTTAGGATCACATTTATTCGGTGCTCTACAGTCATGGCCTAAAGTTTTGAGAATGACACAAATATTATATTTTCACATGATCTGCTGCCCTCTGGTTTTTATATGTGTTTGTCAGATGTTTTTATCACAGACAGAAATATAATAATTGCAAACATATGAGTAACAAAAGCTTATATTGACAGTTAGAATGAGTTAATGCAGCAAGTCAATATTTGCAGTGTTGACCCTTCTTCTTCAGGACCTCTGGAATTCTCCCTGACATGCTCTCAATCAACTTCTGGACCAAATCCTGACTGATAGCAGTACTTTCTTGCACAATCAATGCTTTCATTTTGTCAGAATTTTTAGGTTTTTGTTTGTCCACCCGTCTCTTGATGATTGACCACAAGTTCTCAATGGGATTAAGATCTGGGGAGTTTCCAGGCCATGGACCCAAAATCTCTATGTTTTGTTCCCTGAGCCATTAAGTTATCACCTTTGCTTTATGGCAAGGTGCTCCATCATGCTGGAAAAGGCATTGTTGATCGCCAAACTGCTGTTGGAGGGTTGGGAGAAGTTGCTCTTGGAGGACATTCTGGTACCATTCTTTATTCAAGGCTGTGTTTTTAGGCAAGACTGTGAGAGAGCTAATTCCCTTGGCTGAGAAGCAACCCCACACATGAATGGTTTCAGGATGCTTAACAGTTGGCATGAGACAAGACTGGTGGTAGCGCTCACCTTGTCTTCTCCGAATGAGGCGTTTTTCTGATGTCCCAAACAATCGAAAAGGGGAATCATCAGAGAAAATAACTTTACCCCAGTCCTCAGCAGTCCACTGCCTGTACCTTTTGCAGAATATCAGTCTGTCCATGATGTTTTTTCTGGAGAGAAGTGGCTTCTTTGCTGCCCTCCTTGAGACCAGGCCTTGCTCCAAGAATCTCCGCCTCACAGTGCGTGCAGATGCACTCACACCTGTCTGCTGCCATTCCTGAGCAAGCTCTGCACTGCTGGTAGCCCGATCCCGCAGCTGAAACATTTTTAAGAGACGGTCCTGGCGCTTGCTGGTCTTTCTTGGGCGCCCTGAAGCCTTTTTGGCAACAATGGAACCTCTCTCCTTGAAGTTCTTGATGATGCGATAGATTGTTGACTGAGGTGCAGTCTTTCTAGCTGCGATACTCTTCCCTGTTAGGCCATTTTTGTGCATTGCAATGATGACTGCACGTGTTTCTTTAGAGATAACCATGGTTAACAGAAGAGAAACAATGATGCCAAGCACCAGCCTCCTTTTAAAGTGTCCAGTGGTGTCATTCTTACTTAATCATGACAGATTGATCTCCAGCCATGTCCTCATCAACACCCACACCTGTGTTAATGGAGCAATCACTGAAAAGAGATTAGCTGGTCCTTTTAAGGCAGGACTGCAATGATGTTGAAATGTGTTTTGGGGGATAAAGTTCATTTTCTAGCCAAATATTGACTTTCCAGTAATTGCTGTTAAGCTGATCACTCTTTATAACATTCTGGAGTATATGCAAATTGAAATTAGTAAAAGTGAAGCAGTAGACTTTGTAAAAATTAATATTTGTGTCATTCTCAAAATTTTGGCCATGACTGTATACTGAGCACGTACTTTGGGGCTTCCATCTAAATCTCCAAGTGACATGATTCATATCAAACCCCAGAGGGATCCATTCACTATAATGGTATGTGCACACGTTGCCGATCCCTGTGCGGATTTTTCTGCGCGGAATCTGCAGAATCTGCAGGTAAAATGACCTGCATTTTACCTGCGGATTCATTGCGGATTTACTGCGGTTTTTGTGCGGATTTGCCCTGCGTTTTTACACCTGCAGATTCCTATAATGGAATAGGTGTAAAAACGCTGCGGAATCCGCACAAAGAATTGACATGCTGCGGAAAATAAACCACTGCGTTTCCGCGCGGAATTTTCCGCAACATGTGCACAACGTTTTTTTTTTTCCATAGGATAACATGGTACTGTACATCCCTTGGAAAACTGCTGCGGTACCACAGGGCCAAATCCGCTGCGGATCCGCACAGGAATCCGCAACGTGTGCACATACCCTAAGGAGGCAGCAGAGATACTCTGGACTCCATCTGGCCTCTGTTGAGTATTCCCCATCTTTTCAGAAGTGCACAAAACTGTGGTCGACTGCACTTTTATGCTTGCCTAAAAAGACGGACACCACCGGATCACAGGTCAGACGGAGACCACAGTGGCTCCAGCTGCCTCATTATAGGGAATCTTCCGCTGGAGGTTCCGACTGAATCATGTATTACAAATATTTACACGAAAACCCGGATGTAAGCTCTCAGACTTGAGTACAGGATAAATGGATAAATGTATGCCAAGCCTTACTGTGATCTTTGGGAAACGGAATGAAAAAAAATTAACAGCATGTGAAGAATTAGTTTTATTTAATTTTTACGCCGTTCCTCGTGTGGTATAAGTGATTAGGCAACTTTATTCTTCGGGTCGGGTCGATTACAGCAATATCAGATTTATATCAGGTTTTTATGTTTGTCTGCTGTCTCACACACTAAAAGACCCCATATTTTGCTAGCTATCATTTTTCCAAATTTCGGCAGATTCACGTAAGGGCTTGTTTTTTGGGAGACAAGTAGACGTTTTAACCCCTCTCTGACATTAGACGTACTATCCCGTCCATGAAACCCGTGCCAATCTGACCATGGACGGGATGACCATGGACCCGGAGGGAGCGCAGCTAATCGCCGCCGGGTGTCAGCTGATTATCACAGCTGACACCCGTAACTGAGTGTCAGGAGCGGTCACGGACCGCTCCCGGCACATTAACCCCTGGCACACCGCGATCAAACATGATCGCGGTGTACTGGGGGCACAGGGAAGCATCGCGCAGGGAGGGGGCTCCCTGCGCGCCCCCTGAGACCCTCAGAGCAGCGCGATGTGATCGCGCTGTTCTGAGGGCTTCCTCCCTCCCAGGACCCGGATCCAAGATGGCGCCGGGGTCCTGGAGGGAGGCGGCTTCCTCAGTGCCTGCTGAGAGCAGGCGCTGAGGAAGCCTGCAGCGATGCCAGAGCGATCGCTGGTGTGACAGAGTGCTGTGCACACTGTCACACCAGCGATCTGATAAAATACAGTGATGTCCCACCCTGGGACAAAGTAAAAAAGTAAAAAAAATAAAAATAAACATGTTTTAAAAAAAAAATCCAAAATAAATTAAAAAAAAAAAAATATTCCCCAATATATTCATTTCGTCCTGTAAATAAAAAAAACAAAACAATAAAAGTACACATATTTGGTATCGCCGCGTCCGTAACGACCCCCCCTATAAAACTGTCCCACTAGTGAACCCCTTAAAAAAAAAAAAAACAAAGCAAAAATCAATGCTTTATCATCATACCGCCGAATAAAAAGTGGAATAACACGCGATCAAAAAGACGGATATAAATAAACATGGTACCGCTGAAAACGTCATCTTGTCCTGCAAAAAACAAGCCATAATACAGCATCATTAGCGAAAAAATAAAAAAGTTATAGCTCGCAGATATAAGCGATGCAAAAATAATTATTTTTCATATAAAATTGTTTTTATTCTATAAAAGCGCCAAAACATAAAAAAATGATATAAATGAGGTATCGCCATAATTGTACTGACCAGGAGAATAAAACTGATTTATCAATTTTACCACACGCGGAACGATAAAAACGCCTCCCCCAAAAGAAATTCATGAATTGCTGATTTTTGTTCATTCTAACCTCCCAAAAATCGAAATAAAAAGCGATCAAAAATGTCACATGCTCAAAAATGGTACCAATAAAAACGTCAACTCGTACCGCAAAAAATAAGACCTCACATGACTCTGTGGGCCAAAATATGCAAAAATTATAGCTCTCAAAATGTGGCGATGCAAAAAACTATTTTTTGCAATAAAAAGCGTCTTTTAGCGTGACAACTGCCAATCATAAAAACCCGCTATAAATAGTAAATCAGACCCCCTTTATCACCCCCTTAGTTAGGGAAAAATAATAAAATAAAAAAATGTATTTATTTCCATTTTCCCATTAGGGTTAGGGTTGCGGCTAAAGTTAGGGTTAGGGTTGGCGCTAAAGTTAGGATTAGGGTTAGGGTTGGGATTAGGAGTGTGTTAGGGTTAGGTTTGTGGTTAGGGTTGGGACTAGGGTTAGGGGTGTGTTGGGGTTAGGGTTGGAGTTAGAATTGGGGGGTTTCCGCTGTTTAGGCACATCAGGGGCTCTCCAAATGTGACATGGCGTCTGATCTCGATTCCAGCCAATTCTGCGTTGAAAAAGTCAAACGGTGCTCCTTCACTTCTGAGCTCTGCCATGCGTCCAAACAGTAGTTTATCCCCACATATGGGGTATCAGCGTACTCTGGACCACAAGAGTTATTGTGCAATTTGTCCTATTTCTTCTGTTACCCTTGGGAAAATAAAAAACTGGGGGCGAAAATATCATTTTTGTAAAAAAAAAAATGATTTTTTTGTTTTTACGGCTGTACATTATAAACTTCTGTGAAGCACTTGGGGCTTCATAGCGCTCACCACACATCTAGATAAGTTCCTTGTAGGGTCTATTTTCCAAAATGGGGTCACTTGTTGGGGATTTCCACTGTTTAAGCGCATCAGGGGCTCTCCAAATGCGACATGACGCCCCAGACCATTCCATCAAAGTCTGCAATCCAAAACGTCACTACTTCCCTTCCGAGCCCCAACGTGTACCCATACAGTAGTTTTCGCCCACATATTGGGTATCAGCGTACTCAGGACAAATTGGACAACAACTTTTGAGTTCCAATTTCTTCTGTTACCCTTGTGAAAATAAAATATTGGGGGCGAAAAAATCATTTTTGTAAAAAAAAAAAAAAGATTTTTTATTTCACGGCTGTACGTTATAAACTTTAGTGAAACACCTGGGGGTTCAAAGTGCTCACCACACATCTAGATAAGTTCCTTGAGGGGTCTAGTTTCCAAAATTGTGTCATTTATGGGGGTTTCCACTGTTTAGGCAGATCAGGAGCTCTCCAAACACGACATGGCGTCCAGACAATTCTGCGTTGAAAAAGTCAGACAGCGCTCTTTCCCTTCCAAACTCTGCCATGCACCCAAACAGTGGTTTACCCCCACATATGGGGTATCAGCGCACTCAGAACAAATTGCACAATAACTTTTGGAGTCTTGTTACCCTTGGAAAAATAAAAATTGGGATGAAAAGATCATTTTTGTGGAAAAAATATGATTTTTAAATTTTACGGCTCTACGTTATAAACTTGTGTGAAGCACTTGAGGGTTCAAATTGCTCACCAAAGATCTAGATAAGTTCCTTAGGGGGTCTAGTTTCCCAAATTGGGTCATTTGTGGGGGGTTTCCACTGTTTAGGCACATCAGGGGCTCTCCAAATGCAACATGGCATCCAATCTCAATTCCAGCCAATTTTGGTTGGAAAAAGTCAAATGGTGCTCCTTTCCTTCCGAGCTCTGCCGTGCGCCCAAACAGTGGTTCCCCCCCACATATGGGGTATTAGCGTACTCAGGTCAAATTGAACAACAACTTATGTGGTCCAATTTCTCCTGTTACCCTTGGGAAAATAAAAAATTAGTGACTAACAGATAATTTTTGTGGGAAAAAAATAGGATTTTTTATTTTCATGCCCGGGCATTATAAACTTGTGTGAAGCACTTGGGGGGTTCAAAGTGCTCACCAAAGATCTAGATAAGTTCCTTAGGGGGACTAGTTTCCAAAATGAGGTCACTTGTGGGGGATTTCCACTGTTTAGGCTCATCTGGGGCACTGCAAACGGAACATGACCCCCATCAACGTCTGCATTCCAAAACGTTACTACTTCCTTTCCAAGCCCTGCTGTGCGCCCAAACAGTTTCCCCCCCCCACATATGGGGTATCAGCGTACTCAGGACAAATTGGACAACAACTTTTGGGGTCCAATTTCCTTGGGAAAATTCAAAAATTTGGGACTAAAAAATCATTTTTGTGGAAATTTTTTTTTTCACACCCAGGCATTATAAACTTTTGTGAAACACTTGTGGGTTAAAAGTGCTCACAACAGATATAGATAAGTACCTTAGGGGGTCTAGTTTCCAAAATGGTGTCACTTGTGGGGGTTTCCACTGTTTAGGCGCATCAGAGGTTCTCCAAGCGCGACATGGCGTCCAATCTCATTCCAGCCAATTTTAGTTTGAAAAAGTCAAACGGCGCTCCTTCCCTTACGAGCTCTGCCGTGTGCCCAAACAGTGGTTTTCCCCCACGTATTGGGTATTGGGCGTACTCAGGAGAAATTGCATAACAACCTTATCTGTCCATTTTCTCCTTTTACCCTTGTGAAAATAAAAAAAAAGTTTGTAAAAGATCATTTTTGTGGCTAAAAAGTTAAATATTCATTTTTTCCTTCCACGTTGCTTTAGTTCCTGTGAAGCAACTGAAGGGTTAATAAACTTCTTGAATGTGGTTTTGAGTACCTTGAGGGGTGCAGTTTTAGTTTGGGTATTTTCTGCCATATAGATCCCTCAAAGTGACTTCAAATGTGAGGTGGTCCCTAAAAAAAATGGCTTTGTAAATTTTGTTGTAAAAATGAGAAATCGCTGGTCAACTTTTAACCCTTATAACTTCCTAACAAAAAAAATTTTGGTTCCAAAATTGTGCTGATGTAAAGTAGACATGTGGGAAATGTTATTTATTAACTATTTTGTGTGACATATTTCTCTGTTTTAAGGGAATAAAAATTCAAAGTTTGAAAATTGCAAAATTTTAAACATTTTCGCCATATTTGCGTTTTTTTTAAAAATAAACGCGTTATATCGAAGAAATTTTACTTCTAACGTGAAGTACAATATGTCACGAGAAAACGGTCTCAGAATCGCGAATATCCGTTGAAGCATTCCAGAGTTATAACCTCATAAAGAGACAGTGGTCAGAATTGTAAAAATTGGCCCGGTCATTAACGTGCAAACCACCCTTGGGGGTGAAGGGGTTAATTGGTATAATTTTTGGACACATGACATTTTTGATCGCTTTCTATTCTGATCTTTGAGAGACAGAATGAACAAAAAACAGCAATTCAGGAATTGCTTTTTTTTACACCGTTCCGCATTTGGTAAAATTGGTAAGACAGCTTTATTCTTCGGGTCAGTACAATTTCAGCGATACCTCATTTATTTTTTTTAATGTTTTTGTGCTTTTACACAATACAATTTTTATAGAAAAAATAATTATTTTAGCATCGCTTTATTCTGAAAGCTATAACTTTTTTTATTTTTCTGCTGATGGAGCTGTATGGCGGCTTGTTTTTTGCCAGACAAGATTACATTTTCAGCGGTACCATTTTATTTACATCCGTCTTTTTGATTGCGTTTTGTTGCACTTTTTGTTCAGCGGTATGATGATAAAGCATTGTTTTTTTGCCTCATTATTTTTTCTATTCCGATTTTTGGGAGGTAGAAAGAACAAAAATGAGCAATTCAGGATTTTTTTTTTTATACCGTTATGCTTGGTAAAATTGATAAGACAGTTATATTCCTCGGTCAGTACGATTACAGCGATACTCCATTTATATATTTTTTTATGTTTTGGCGCTTCTACACAAAAACTTTTATAAAAAAAATAATTATTTTTGCATCACTTAATTGTGAGAGCTATAACTTATTTTTCTGCTGATGGAGCTGTATGGTGGATTGTTTTTTTTCAGGACAAGATGACATTTTCAGAGGTTCCATTTTTATTTACATTTGTCTTTTTGATCGTGTTTTATTGCACTTTTTGTTCGGCTGTGTGATGATACACGTACGATATTACTTATCGGTAATGTGTTTTTACAAAACCAATGACAGCACCAACGAGAGAGGGGATCCGCCCTTCAAGGACAGGGAATCTTTAAGAAAGGCGGCTCCTCTCTCCGCTCCAGTGGATTACAGAGCACGAGAGGACCTCTGAGTTGGTGTACACACATGTATATACATTTATACAACTTACTGACTATATCAATTATCCTCAACCCCACTTTAAGTGGAAAAACTATATACAATAACCCACCAACCAAAAGGTGAAGGCTTAATAACGGGGGGATATAATGGTGCTGTCATGGGTTTCGTAAAAACACATTACCGGTAAGTAATACAACTCTGGCAAAAATTAAGAGACCACTGCAAAATTTTCAGTTTGTCTGATTTTTCTCTTTATAAGTATATTTTTGAGTAAAAAGTAAATTGCTCTCTTATTCTATAAACTACTGACATGTCTCAGAATTTCCAAGCAATAAATTTTATAATTATTTTCAGAAAATGTGAAATGGTCCAAATAACAAAAAAATGCAGTGCTTGCAGACCTCAAATAATGCTTAACCCCTTCACCCCCAAGGGTGGTTTGCACTTTAATGACCGGGCCAATTTTTACAATTCTGACCACTGTCTCTTTATGAGGTTATAACTCTGGAACACTTCAACGGATCTTCGCGATTCTGAGATTGTTTTCTCGTGACATATTGTACTTCACGTTAGAAGTATAATTTCTTCAATATAACTTGAGTTTTTTTAAAAAAAAAACACAAATATGGCGAAAATTTTGAAAATTTTGCAATTTTCAAACTTTGAATTTTTTTTCCCTTAAAACAGAGAAATATGTCACACAAAATAGTTAAGAAATAACATTTCCCACATGTCTACTTTACATCAGCACAATTTTGGAACCAACATTTTTTTTGTTAGGAAATTATAAGGGTTAAAAGTTGACCAGTGATTTCTCATTTTTACAACAAAATTTACAAAGCCATTTTTTTAGGGACCACCTCACATTTGAAGTCACTTTGACGGGTCTATATAGCAGAAAATACCAAAAAGTGACACCATTCTAAAAACTGCACCCTCAAGGTACTCAAAACCACATTCAAGAAGTTTAATAACCCTTCAGGTGCTTCACAGGAGCTGAAGCAACGTGGAAGGAAAAAATTAATATTTAACTTTTTAGCCACAAAAATGATCTTTTACAAACTTTTTTTTATTTTGACAAGGGTAAAAGGAGAAAATGGGCAGATAAAGTTGTTGTGCAATTTCTCCTGAGTACGCCAATACCCTACATGTGGGGGAAAACCACTGTTTGGGCACACGGCAGAGCTCGTAAGGGAAGGAGCGCAGTTTGACTTTTTCAAATTAAAATTGGCTGGAATTGAGATTGGACGCCATGTCGTGTTTGGAGAGCCCCTGATGCGCCTAAACAGTGGAAACCCCCCACAAGTGACACCATTTTGGAAACTAGACCCCCTAAGGAACTTATCTAGATCTGTTGTGAGCACTTTGAACCCCAAAGTGTTTCACAAAAGTTTATAATGCCTGGGTGTGAAAAAAAAAAAAAATTTCCACAAAAATGATTTTTAATCCCAAATTTTTGATTCTTCCCACGGAAATTGGACCCCAAAAGTTGTTGTCCAATTTGTCCTGAGTATGCTGATACCCCATATATGGGGGGGGAAACTGTTTGGGCGCACGGCAGGGCTTGGAAAGGAAGCAGTAACGTTTTGGAATGCAAACATTGATGGGGGTCATGTTCCGTTTGTAGTACCACAGATGAGCCTAAACAGTGGAAACCTCCACAAGTGACCCCATTTTGGAAGCTAGACCCCTAAGGAACTTATCTAGATCTTTGGTGAGCACTTTGAACCCCAAGTGCTTCACACAAGTTTATAATGCCCGGCATGAAAATAAAAAATCCTATTTTTTTTCCCACAAAAATTATCTCTTAGTCACTAATTTTTTATTTTCCCATAGGTAACAGGAGAAATTGGACCTCAAAAGTTGTTATCCAATTTGTCCTGAGTACGCTGATACCCCATATGTGGGGGGGAACCACTGTTTGGGCGCATGGCAGAGCTCGGAATGAAAGGAGCACCTTTTGACTTTTTCCAATCAAAATTGGCTGGAATTGAGATTGGATGCCATGTTGCATTTGGAGAGTCCCTGATGTGCCTAAACAGTGGAAACCCCCCACAAGTGACCCCATTTGGGAAACTAGACCCCCTAAGGAACTTATCTAGATCTTTGGTGAGCAATTTGAACCCCCAAGTGCTTCACACAAGTTTATAACGTAGAGCCGTAAAATTAAAAAAATCATATTTTTTCCACAAAATTGATCTTTTCACCCCAATTTTTATTTTCCCAAGGGTAACAAGACTCCAAAAGTTATTGTGCAATTTGTCCTGAGTACGCTGATACCCCATATGTGGGGGTAAACCACTGTTTGGGTGCATGGCAGAGTTTGGAAGGGAAGGAGCACCATTTGACTTTTTCATCGCAGAATTGGCTGGATGCCATGTAGTGCTTGGAGAGCTCCTGATCTGCCTAAACAGTGGAAACCCCCCACAAATGACAATTTTGGAAACTAGACCCCTCAAGGAACTTATCTAGATGTGTGGTGAGCACTTTGAACCCCAAAGTGCTTCACAGAAGTTTTTAACGTACAGTCGTAAAATAAAAAATCTTTTTTTTTTTTTTTTTACAAAAATGATTTTTTCGCCCCCAATATTTTATTTTCACAAGGGTAACAGGAGAAATTGGACCCCAAAATTTGTTGTCCAATTTGTCCTGAGTACGCTGATACCCAATATGTGGGAGAAAACTACTGTATGGATGCACGTCTGGGCTCGGAAGGGAAGTAGTGACGTTTTGGATTGCAGACTTTGATGGAATGGTCTAGGGGCGTCATGTCGCATTTGGAGAGCCCCTGATGCGCCTAAACAGTGGAAACCCCCCACAAGTGACCCCATTTTGGAAAATAGACCCCACAAGGAACTTATCTAGATGTGTGGTGAGCACTTTGAACCCCGAAGTGCTTCCCAGAAGTTTATAACGTACAGCTATAAAAATAAAAAATCCTTTTTTTTTTTTCAAAAATGATTTTTTCGCCCCCAATATTTTATTTTCACAAGGGTAACAGGAGAAATTGGACCCCAAAATTTGTTGTCCAATTTGTCCTGAGTACGCTGATACCCAATATGTGGGAGAAAACTACTGTATGGATGCACGTCTGGGCTCGGAAGGGAAGTAGTGACGTTTTGGATTGCAGACTTTGATGGAATGGTCTAGGGCGTCATGTCGCATTTGGAGAGCCCCTGATGCGCCTAAACAGTGGAAACCCCCCACAAGTGACCCCATTTTGGAAAATAGACCCCACAAGGAACTTATCTAGAAGTATGTTGAGCACTTTGAACCCCGAAGTGCTTCACAGAAGTTTATAACGTACAGCTGTAAAAATAAAAAATCCTTTTTTTTTTTACAAAAATGATTTTTTCGCCCCCAATATTTTATTTTCACAAGGGTAACAGGAGAAATTGGACCCCAAAAGTTGTTGTCCAATTTGTCCTGAGTACTCTGATACCCAACATGTGTGAGAAAACGACTGTATGGGTGCACGTCTGGGCTCGGAAGGGAAGTAGTGACGTTTTGGATTGCAGACTTTGATGGAATGGTCTGGGGGCGTCATGTCGCATTTGGAGAGCCCCTGATGTGCCTAAACAGTGGAAACCTCCCACAAGTGACCCCATTTTGGAAAATAGACTCCACAAGGAACTTATCTAGAAGTGTGGTGAGCGCTATGAAGCCCCAAGTGCTTCACAGAAAATTTATAACATACAGCCGTAAAAACAAAAAAATCATTTTTTTTTTTTTACAAAAATGATTTTGTCGCCCCCAGTTTTTTATTTTCCCAAGGGTAACAGAAGAAATAGGACAAAATGCACAATAACTCTTGTGGTCCAGAGTACGCTGATACCCCATATGCGGGGGTAAACTACTGTTTGGGCGCATGGCAGAGCTCAGAAGTGAAGGAGCACCGTTTGACTTTTTCAACGCAGAATTGGCTGGAATTGAGATCAGACGCCATGTCACATTTGGAGAGCCCCTGATGTGCCTAAACAGCAGAAACCCCCCAATTCTAACTCCAACCCTAACCCCAACACACCACTAACCCTAGTCCCAACCCTAACCACAAACCTAACCCTAACACACCCCTAACCCTAATCCCAACCATAACCCTAATACTAACTTTAGCGCCAACCCTAACCCTAACTTTAGCCACAACCCTAACCCTAATGGGAAAATGGAAATAAATACATTTTTTTAATTTTATTATTTTTCCCTAACTAAGGGGGTGATAAAGGGGGGTTTGATTTACTATTTATAGCGGGTTTTTGTGATTGGCAGCTGTCACGCTAAAAGACGCTTTTTATTGCAAAAAGTAGTTTTTTGCATCACCACATTTTGAGAGCTATAATTTTTGCATATTTTGGCCCACAGAGTCATGTGAGGTCTTATTTTTTGCGGTACGAGTTGACGTTTTTATTGGTACCATTTTTGAGCACGTGACATTTTTTGATCGCTTTTTATTTCGATTTTTGGGAGGTTAGAATGAACAAAAATCACCAATTCATGAATTTCTTTTGGGGGAGGCGTTTATACCGTTCCGCGTGTGGTAAAATTGATAAAGCAGTTTTATTCTTCGGGTCAGTACGATTACGGTGATACCTCATTTATATCATTTTTTTATGTTTTGGCGCTTTTATAGAATAAAAACAATTTTATATAAAAAATTATTATTTTTGCATCGCTTTATTCTGAGAGCTATAACTTTTTTATTTTTTTGCTGATGATGCTGTATGATGGCTTGTTTTTTGCGGGACTAGATGACGTTTTCAGCGGTACCATGTTTATTTATATCGGTCTTTTGATCGCGTGTTATTCCACTTTTTATTCGGCGGTATGATGATAAAGCATTGATTTTTTGCTTAGTTTTTTTTTTTTTTTTTTTAAGGGGTTCACTAAAGGGGTTAACTAGTGGGACAGTTTTATAGGGGAGGTCGTTACGGACGCGGTGATACCAAATATGTGTACTTTTACAGCACTCTGTCACACCAGTGATCGCTCTGGCATCGCTGCAGGCTTCCTCAGCGCCTGCTCTGAGGGTCACAGGGGAGCGTGCAGGGAGCCCCCACCCTGCACGATCCTCCCCTGTGCCCCGGGTACACCGCGATCATGTTTGATCGCGGTGTGCCAGGGGTTAATGTGCCGGGAGCGGTCCGTGACCACTCCTGACACATAGTGCTGGGTGTCAGCTGTGATATACAGCTGACACCCGGCCGCGATCAGCTACGCTCCCCCCGGGAGTGCAGCTGATCGCCCATGACGTACTATTCCGTCCATGGGAATTAGGTCCAGGGTCATATGGACGGAATAGTACGTCTGATGGCAGAGAGGGGTTAAGTCACATGCTGTCCATTTCCTTGTGATCCTCCTTGAGATGGTTCTACTCCTTCATTGGAGTCCAGCTGTGTTTAAATAAACTGATAGGATGTGATTTGTAAAGGCACGCACCTGTAAAATAAGACCTCACAGCTCACAGTGCATGTTAGACCAAATGAGAATCATGAGGTCAAAGTAACTGACCAAGGAGCTCAGAGACAGAATTGTGGCAAGGCACAGATCTGGCCAAGGTTACAAAAGAATTTCTTCAGTACTCAAGGTTCCTAAGAGCACAGTGGCCTCCATAATCCATAAATGAAGTTTGGAACCACCAGAAGTCTTCCTAGACGTGGCCATCCAGCCAAACTGAGCAATCGTGGAAGAAGAGCCTTGATGAGAGAGGTAAAGAAGAGCCCCAAGATCACTGTGGCTGAGCTCCACAGATGCAGTAGGGATATGGGATAAAGTTCCGCTAAGTCAACTATCACTGCAGCCTTCCACCAGACGAGCCTTTATGGCAGAGTTGCCCGACAGAAGCCTCTCCTCAGTGCCAGACATATGAAAGCCCACATAGAGTTTGCTAAAAAACACAAGACGGACTCCTAGACTATGAGAAATAAGATTCTCTGGTACGATGAGACGAAGATAGAACTTTTTGGTGATAATTCTAAGTGGTGTGTGTGGAGAAAACCAGGCACTGCCCAATATAATCCCCACAGTGAAACATGGTGGTGGCAGTATCATGCGATGGGGGTGTTTTTCAGCTGCAGGCACAGGATGACTGGTTGCAATTGAAGGAAACATGAATGCGGTCAAGTACAGAGATATCTTGGATGAAAACCTCTTCCAGAGTACTCTGGACCTCAGACTTGGCTGAAGGTTCACATTCCAACAAGACAATGACCCTAAGCACACAGCTAAAATAACAAAGGAGTGGCTTCAGAACAACTATGTGACCATTCTTGACTGGCCCAGCCAGAGCCCTGACCTAAACCCAATTGAGTATCTCTGGAGAGACCTAGTGATAACAGCCCGCCTAGTTAACAGGTGAGTGTCTCCAGAAGCATGAGCTGGGCGTAATGTACTGGTCACTACAATGGCAGTTTGCAATTTTCACTCGGCAACATCCACTGCTGCCTGTTTCTGGAAAACACCCATGGAGTCAAAATCATCACTACATGTGTAGGTAAATTCCCAAATGGTTATAATTTCCAAAATGGTGTCACTTGAGGGGGGATTCTGCTTTTCTGGCACTTAGGGGTTCTTTATATGGAATCCACAAACTAGTCTAGGAAAATCTGCGTTCCAGGAGGCAAATAGCGCTCTGTCCCTCCCGAGTCACTCCATATGGCAAAGTAGTACTGTACAGCCATATATGGGGTATTTGTAGATTAAGCAGAAATTGTGGGACAAATTCTGGTGCCATTTTTACCTAATTCCCAGTGAGAAAATGTAAAACATGGGGCTAACACACAATCTTGGTGGTAAAAATGTAAATTATGTCTTTTTCACTGCTCAATGGTATAAAAGTTTGTGACACACCTATGGTGTTAATATAATCAATGCACCCCTAGATGAATTCATTGAGAGGTTTAATTGGTAAAAAGGGGTCACTTATGGGAGGTTCTGCTGTTCTGGCACCTCAGGAGCTCTGTCAATATAACATGGCACCCTCAAACAAGTGAAGCAAAATCTGCACTGTAATATGGCTCTGCTTTCATTCTGAGCTTTGCACTGTGCCTCAAAAGTTGTCTTCGACCACATATGGGGTATCGGTGAACTCAGGAGAAATTGCACAACAAACTTTGGGGTCCATTTTCTCCTTTTGTCTTTGTGAAAATACAAAATTTGTAGCTATAGAAATTTTTTGCGGGAAAAATGTGATTTTTTTATTTTCATGGCTTAACATTATAAACTTCTGTGAAGCACCTGGGGGTTCAAGGTACTCAATACACATCTAGATAAGGTCCCAAAGGAGTCTAGTTTCCAAAATGTTGTGGAGGGCTTCCACTGTTTAGGCACACCAGGGACTCTTGAAACGCACATGGCATCCACTAATTACTCCATCAAATTTTGCATTCCAAAAGCAAAATGGAGCTCCTTCCTTTCCAAGCCCTGCAGTGCACCCAAACAGTTGTTTTCCTCCATATATTGGGTATCGGCGTACTCAGGAGAAATTGCACAACACATTGTATGGCCCAATTTCTCCTTTTACCCTTATGTGAACGCGAAACTTAGAGCTAAAATAGATTTATTTGCGAAAAATGTGATTTTTTTATTTCCACGGCTATACGTTATAAACTTCTGTGAAGCACCTGTGGGTTCAAGGTGCTCAATACACATCTAGATAAGTTCCTTAAGGGGTCTAGTTTTCAAAATGGTGTCACTTGTTGGGGGTTTCCACTGTTTAGGCACATCAGGGGCTCTCCAAACATGATATGGCAACCGCTAATTATTCCAGCATATTTTACATTCCCTTCCAAGCCCTGCCGTGTGCCCAAATAGTAGATGTCCCCCAAATATGGGGTATTGGCATGCTCAGGAGAAATTGCACAAAATGTATGGTACATTTTCTCCTGTTACCCTTGTTTAAGTAAAAAAAATTAGGTCTAAAGTAAAATTTTTGTGAAAGAAAAGTACGGTAAATGTTTATTTTTTTCCTTACACATTCCAAAAATTTGTGTGAAGCACCTGAAGGGTTAATAAATTTCTTGAATGTGGTTTTGAGTACATTGACTGCTGCAGGTTTTAGAATGGCGTCACTTTTGGGTATTTTCCATCATATAGGCCCCTCAAAGTCAAATTTTGTTGTGAAGGAATTCCGGGAGGTGGAGCCAAGGAATGGCCGCTTTTTAGCAGAGTTCCCCGCTGGCCTACTCTCATCCGTGGCCATCCCTCCATTTGTGAGCGGAGAAACAGCGTTAATCAGCTGGAAATACCTGGACAGGGGGCTCGTCTGTTGGCTCTGCCTCTCCAGGCACCTTGGGAGGCTCCGGGCGCAGGAGACGCCGTGCAGCGTGGCACCGGCCGCGAGCGAGGTGTGAAGATAGAGGGACACTCTGGCACTTGCCCCCTTGCTCCTAGATTAGAAGTCAGAGAAGAGGTCCAGAGATAACAAGCGACCACCCGCTGGGAGGAAAAACAAACAGTGAAGCCCTGAAGATCTGGCTGTTCTCACATCTGGGGTCCAGAGGCAGTGAGTGCAGTGGCAATAGGGGGAGGGTTAACTACAACAGATGCCATCTCCCTGATAGTCACAGCCCTCAGCAGCATCCCTGCACTACATGCTGGTTGTGAGCTGCATTGTTTTCAGTTGCAGACCATCTCCTCAAAGGTGACAGAAGCAATAAAGCACTCAAGGTCTGTCTGATAAGGGTTTAAACCCCTGAGGCCCCGCTACAGAGCTCAAATAAATCAGCCTAAGAAGTCACAAGGGGATTACCTCAGAGACTACACACAATAAAGGACCTAGAGGACAGTTGATATTGACTTTATTAACCCTTTGGCAGCAGTCCAACCTGGTGAAGTCCTCAATCAGTGACACATCCATTTGCTTACAACTTAGAGGATTATATTAGTCCTCTCTGACTTTCAAGGTTATTTAACCTCTATAAATAAAGGTCAACAGCAAGAGTCTAATATTCTATACGCTCCATATAGGAGTTACATGCTACATAGCAGATTCTAATGTAACGTTTCTTAACTGAGACATCACCGCCTTCTATCTTCCCACCATTGTTGCTGAGTATGGATAAATTTGTGAGAAAACAAACTAAAGGAGGCCGTGCCTCTTCTCGAAACCAACAAGGCTCATCCTCGTCTAAATCAACCTCTGATACCAGTAGCGAGACTTCTCATTCAATAGCGGATGCCATCATGGAACGCCTTATGCCCGAAATAGATTCTAGATTTGCCACTCTTCAAACCTCAATAGACTCTATAATATCACAAGTTAATAGTCAGGACACTCGCCTGGATGAGGCTGAACAACGTATCTCTGATCTGGAGGATGTTACCAGGGAAATGGAAGAACGTCTAGAGGGTAAAGAGAAAGTCGTCACAGAGCTTCAATCCAAAGTGGACGACTTAGAAAACCGATCTAGACGCAATAACTTGAAACTGATAGGACTACCTGAGTCCATATATCCCTCTGAATTGCTAAAACTAACATCTGAGTGGCTGCCAGGAGCCTTGGACATTCACCTAACATCCGGTTCAATGGCGATTGAGAGAGCACACAGAATAGGCCAGCAGAGAGGAAAAGACAATGAGACCCAGACCGGTGATATTCAAGGTCCTTGACATTCAAGACAAAATTTGTCTACTCACTGCTTACAGGAAGAAAGCGCACCTATCCTACGAGGGGCACAAAATTCTGATGTTTCAGGTCATGGTGACAACCAGACGCAGGGCCTTCAACCCGGTGTGTAAGTTGCTGGCTGACAAAAACATCAGGTTCGGCCTGCAATATCCTGCGACACTGCGCTTTAACCTATCTGGGAAAAACTGGGCTTTCGATGACCCGGTGAAGGCTCTGGAGGTTGTCCGGGATACTCCCCAGCCACCATGAGCAAGATCCAGAGTGGCTTACTCAGTGACAATACCATGAATCACATAAGGTGATATCAACTGACATCTGTTTGTTATGTTGTTGTTTTTTGCTGTATTTTTACTTCTGCGTCTAACATTAGGATGCGGGTTTAAGAGAAATGTTGAATATGGCACACAATTACAAATTTTGTGGGAGGGGGAGGTTTTTTGGGGAGAGGGTCTCTGCATTCGACTTCAGGTAATAAACAATCCAGGGATTCTAATGCCTACTCGCTGGGATGGGCAGGGATCCCATTATTACGTAACGGTTACATCTAATCACATTTCCCGCACCGGAGTGGGTTAATGGTAGAAATCAATAGGCAAAAAATGTCCGCTATGACATCTCTCCTTTGGTGTTACTGGAATGTCAATGGCCTAAATTCTCCGGTCAAAAGGAAAAAAATGTTAATTTATCTGCATTGAGAAAATTTTCATATTGTACTTTTGCAGGAGACACACTGGGTGAAGGACAACCATCCGGTATACATACAAGAAGAAAAGGTAGCACACTGTAGCGCTATAGCTTGCAAACACGAAATATGAAAAATATGAAAAATGAATTGCATCATCACCTTAGAAATATGAAAAATTGAGAAGTCTTAGCGCATAAGATGGCCAAATTATGTGAGCCTGATAGCCACGTCAAGGCTCTTCTCGTATATCAGGTCTTAACTAATGCCTATACTCGCTTAGAAAAGTCTGTCTGCATGGGAACCTGCAGCCTTGACGTGGCTATCAGGCTCACATAATTTGGCCATCTTATGCGCTAAGACTTCTCAATTTTTCATATTTCTAAGGTGATGATGCAATTCATTTTTCATATTTCGTGTTTGCAAGCTATAGCGCTACAGTGTGCTACCTTTTCTTCTTGTATGTATATGAGTTGGTGACTCTAGGTTTAGCACCTGTTCACACTGAATCTATGTTTGGATGTGCCGGTCAGTTTTTTGATATGTATTCATTTACCTTCTGCCTGAGCACTCCACCTGGTGGTCACAGGCTTTTTAATTACAACAGGTTCATCACCCTTCCACAGAGATGTAGATTTTAGTCTGAAGAGAGGATTCATAGGTTCCCATGCAGACAGACTTTTCTAAGCGAGTATAGGCATTAGTTAGGACCTGATATACGAGAAGAGCCTTGACGTGGCTATCAGGCTCACATAATTTGGCCATCTTATGCGCTAAGACTTCTCAATTTTTCATATTTCTAAGGTGATGATGCAATTCATTTTTCATATTTCGTGTTTGCAAGCTATAGCGCTACAGTGTGCTACCTTTTCTTCTTGTATGTACATGAGTTGGTGACTCTAGGTTTAGCACCTGTTCACACTGAATCTATGTTTGGATGTGCCGGTCAGTTTTTTGATATGTATTCATTTACCTTCTGCCTGAGCACTCCACCTGGTGGTCACAGGCTTTTTAATTACAACAGGTTCATCACACCTCCACAGAGATGTAGATTTTAGTCTGAAGAGAGGATTCATAGGTTCCCATGCAGACAGACTTTTCTAAGCGAGTATAGGCATTAGTTAGGACCTGATATACGAGAAGAGCCTTGACGTGGCTATCAGGGTCACATAATTTGGCCATCTTATGCGCTAAGACTTCTCAATTTTTCATATTTCTAAGGTGATGATGCAATTCATTTTTCATATTTTTCATATTTCGTGTTTGCAAGCTATAGCACTACAGTGTGCTACCTTTTCTTCTTGTATGTATATGAGTTGGTGACTCTAGGTTTAGCACCTGTTCACACTGAATCTATGTTTGGATGTGCCGGTCAGTTTTTTGATATGTAACCATCCGGTGTACAGTCATGGCCAAAAGTTTTGAGAATTACACAAATATTATATTTTCACATGATCTTCTGCCCTCTGGTTTTTATGTGTGTTTGACAGATGTTTTTATCACAGACAGAAATATAATAATTGCAAACATATGAGTAACAAAAGCTTATATTGACAGTTAGAATGAGTTAATGCAGCAACTCAATATTTGCAGTGTTGACCCTTCTTCTTCAGGACCTCTGCAATTCTCCCTGGCATGCTCTCAATCAACTTCTGGACCAAATCCTGACTGATAGCAGTCCATTCTTGCACAATCAATGCTTTCATTTTGTCAGAATTTTTAGGTTTTTGTTTGTCCACCCGTCTCTTGATGATTGACCACAAGTTCTCAATGGGATTAAGATCTGGGGAGTTTCCAGGCCATGGACCCAAAATCTCTATGTTTTGTTCCCTGAGCCATTTAGTTATCACCTTTGCTTTATGGCAAGGTGCTCCATCATGCTGGAAAAGGCATTGTTGATCGCCAAACTGCTGTTGGAGGGTTGGGAGAAGTTGCTCTTGGAGGACATTCTGGTACCATTCTTTATTCATGGCTGTGTTTTTAGGCAAGACTGTGAGAGAGCCGATTCCTTTGGCTGAGAAGCAACCCCACACATGAATGGTTTCAGGATGCTTAACAGTTGGCATGAGACAAGACTGGTGGTAGCGCTCACCTTGTCTTCTCCGAATGAGGCATTTTCCTGATGTCCCTATCGAAAAGGGGATTCATCAGAGAAAATAACTTTACCCCAGTCCTCAGCAGTAGGGTTGAGCATTCCGATACCGAAACCCGGTTCCGATACCTGAAATCCAATGTTAGTCTATGGGAACAAAATATCGGAATATTTTTAATTCCGATATTTTGTTCCCATAGACTTACATTGGATTTCAGGTATCGGAACCGGGTTTCGGTATCGGAATGCTCAACCCTACTCAGCAGTCCACTGCCTGTACCTTTTGCAGAATATCAGTCTGTCCATGATGTTTTTTCTGGAGAGAAGTGGCTTCTTTGCTGCCCTCCTTGAGACCAGGCCTTGCTCCAAGAGTCTCCACCTCACAGTGCGTGCAGATGCACTCACACCTGCCTGCTGCCATTCCTGAGCAAGCTCTGCACTGCTGGTAGCCCGATCCCGCAGCTGAAACACTTTTAAGAGACGGACCTGGCGCTTGCTGGTCTTTCTTGGGCGCCCTGAAGCCTTTTTGGCAACAATGGAACCTCTCTCTTTGAAGTTCTTGATGATGCGATAGATTGTTGACTGAGGTGCAATCTTTCTATCTGCGATACTCTTCCCTGTTAGGCTATTTTTGTGCATTGCAATGATGACTGCACGTGTTTCTTTAGAGATAACCATGGTTAACAGAAGAGAAACAATGATGCCAAGCACCAGCCTCCTTTTAAAGTGTCCAGTGGTGTCATTCTTACTTAATCATGACAGATTGATCTCCAGCCATGTCCTCAACAACACCCACACCTGTGTTAATGGAGCAATCACTGATAAGAGGTTAGCTGGTCCTTTTAAGGCAGGGCTGCAATGATGTTGAAATGTGTTTTGGGGATAAAATTCATTTTCTAGCCAAATATTGACTTTGCAAGTAATTGCTGTTAAGCTGATCACTCTTTATAACATTCTGAAGTATATGCAAATTGCCATTAGAAAAAGTGAAGCAGTAGACTTTGTAAAAATTAATATTTGTGTCATTCTCAAAACTATTGGCCATGACTGTATTCTAGCAAAAATTTATGTTATGTGCAGAAGCTTCTTTTACTAAAAAACAGAGGGGTGTCGCTATTATAATAAACAGGAATATTGACCATGAGATAGTGGATGTGCTAGAAGATCCTTCAGGGAGGTTTGTCTGCGTTAAGCTGGTTATAGAGAGGACGACCTACAGTGTAATTAATATTTATGCGCCAAATTTGTCGGATCCACTCTTTCGGGCTAATGTGTTAAAACAAATCGCTGGTTGGGACACCTCCCATATGATTGTGGGTGGCGATTTTAATGAGGTACATGACATTGAGATGGATAGATCTAATTCTCAATCTCCTCATATATCTACGCAAGGGAGACTAATACAATCTTTTTTTAGATCACCTGGGATTGTTGGATGTTTGGAGAGTGCAACACCCTGTTGAGAGAGATTACTCTCACTACTCACATGTTCACAATTCCCATGCTAGAATTGACTACTGGTTGTTGGGCCCCTCACTCATGCCAAGAATCACACATACCAATATTCTGGACGTGCATATCTCAGATCATGCACCTATAACGTTCAGCCTAAAACTAACCCAATCTATTTTCATAGGAAATGGAGATTCCCGTCATATTTATATCACTCAGATGATTTCAAAAAAATTCATACAATTCTCATGGGACACGTACAAATCTGATAACCAAATGCATTGTGAAACACCAATTCTTTTCTGGGATACCTCTAAAGCAGTGTTGAGAGGGCAAATAATTGCGTATATATATCATAAAAAAAAACAGTTGCAGGAGCGGACCCTTGCAGCGCAGAGGGCTTTAACTTTAGCATATAAAAATTTTAAACTTAATAATTCACCCCTCACGAAAAAACAATACATCGAGGCAAAGGGATTGACGGATGCACTAGCTCATGAATGGGCCACTTATAGTATTGATCTTCAAAAGCACAAATTTTTTAAATGGGGCAACAAACCTGGCAAATTACTTGCATCTCTTACTAGACCATATAGAAAGGCCACAAGGATTCACAAAATTCGGACCAAAGAGGGCAGAGTGTTGACAGAGAATGAGGAGATTGTAGAGGAATTTAGGTCATTTTTTGGCTCCCTGTACAAAGCTGAGAAGAGAGAGGGGGACGATATTCTAAATTTTATGCAAACGGAGGTGGCACCTTTACTAACAGAGGAACACAGGGAAATCCTTAACGCTCCTATGTCACCTTCAGAAGTCATCCAAACTATCAGCTCCTTGAAGTTCTCTAAATCTCCTGGCCCTGATGAATATAGCAATGAATTTTGCAAAATATTGGGAGGAAGTATAGGGACACATCTTTGTGAAGTCTTTAATCAGTTAGTTCGATCGGGGCAGCTCACGGACCGTTTCAATGAAGCAGACATAATAGTGCTCCCCAAACCGGGCAAAGATCCTTTACTAGTGGAAGGATATAGACCAATCTCGCTTTTAAACTCCGACTTTAAAATTTTCACTAAAATACTAGCAAATAGAGTGCAAAAAATAATCCCCAACCTGATATTGCCTCAACAAATTGGGTTTGTTCACGGTAAATCCATAACATACAACATAAGGACGGCTTTGGGAGCTATCTCTTACGGAAAATCTCATGGCTGTTTAGAGTCTATTCTGGTCAGCCTGGATGCTGACAAAGCGTTTGACAGGGTTGCATGGGATTATCTCCTTGATATCCTGGAGTTTAGAAACTTTGGTTCATGGTTCTGTGAGGCAATAAAGTTGTTATATAAAAACCCGGTGTCCAGGCTGGCCATAAATGGTATACTCTCTTCCACATTTGAAATCCAGAGAGGAACGTGTCAGGGCTGCCCCTTATACGATACGATACACTTTATTGATCCCGGGGGAAATTACAGAATTACAGCCCTTACTTTTTAACCTTGCTTTAGATACTTTACTTAGAACTCTTCAAAACTCTTCAACATACAGGGGCATAGAGGTAGGCTCCACCTCACTTAAAATTGCAGCATTTGCCGACGATATACTCCTATTCATCTCCAACCCCAATGCGGCAATACCAGTTATCATGGAGGCCCTAAATCATTTTGGCAAATGCTCAGGCTTTAAAATAAATTAAATAAATCAGAGGCCCTGGCTCTGTTTGAGCAAGGGAAATTAAATAACTCGACATTTCCTTTCCAATGGAGCACATCATCTATCAAATATTGGGTGTCCATCTCCCGGCAGATTTGGCGTCCTTATACCACATTAATATTACACCCCTAATTACGTCCATATTTAATCTTCTAAACTCCTGGAAAAACTTTACTTTGTCTTTTTTCCGGACTATGTCATTTAATTAAGATGATATTTCCAAAACTATTGTATATTTTCCAAACACTACCTATTTTGTTGCCACGAGCAAATGTTAAAACTTTAAACACTGCTTTTAGGAATTTTATTTGGGGAGACAAAAAGCGTACACGTATAGGTCTAATCAAACTACAAGCCCCAAAGGAGGAGGGTGGCATCAATTTCCCAGACATTGGAAAGTACAATCTAGCAGCACATCTTAGATACACCATTGATTGGTTAAGAGGTGGATCACATTTCGCAAATGTACTTTTAGACCAACAATTAAGTCCCCATGTCTCCTTACCAGCATTACTACATATGGCCAACGATGACCTTATTGAAGACTTAAGAAACCACCCCACCATATGGCAAACTATACAGACGTGGAGGGAATGCAGGAGACTATGTCATTTGAGAAGCGATGTCTCTCCTTTTGTGCCCTTTCTGGGTAACCCGGGCTTTATGGGAGGTAAACCACCCTTATCTTACATTGAGCTGGCTGGGCAGGGTTGCATCTTGACAGCTGACCTATTAGATGATAGATTCTCCATGTTTGCATTTGGCATAACAGCACAACGTTTCCCAACATTTTTAAACAAGCCCTTCCTTTTTCTTCAAGCAAGGAGCTTAACTTTGAAAAGTATAGCAACTAGGGGTGGAGATAGAGGGAGGAACGCTTTGGATGGCTTCCTTAGGACCGCCAGGGTGCAGATAGCCTCGACAAGCAATATCTACACATTGTTGCGTAAGCAATGGTCATGGGAGGGCAAAAAGACAGGCCCAGCACGATGGGTTAATGATATACAGAACATCACAGTCGGGGAAATCTTAGATGCCACTTTGATGCAACGGAACGTGATCCCCTCCAGCAGTTATGCAGACATGTCTTTATTACTCCTTCATAGAGCTTATATTACCCCACACATTAAGTCTAGGATGTCCCCAGGGGGCACATTCACATGCTCCAAATGTGGGACAGGAAACACAGACATATTACATCACATGTGGGGGAGTCCCAAAGTGCAAAAAATGTGGCAGTCTATCCATGCCGAACTGCAGAATCTTGGTGGGATATTGTTTCCTTTGACGCCGCAATGGGCAATATTTAATATTTTAGATAGCCCTCAACAAAAATTCCCAAAACATGTTAAGGCCATGTTGATAATAAGGGCCTCAGCTGCCAGGAAAAGTATCTTGCAGCACTGGCTAAATCCATTACCACCACCCAAATCTCTCATATACTCCAAAATAATGTATATTTTTCGAATGGATTAGCTAGACACCCTGACAAATAAAGAGAAATTGACTGGGAAGTTTTAAGCACATGGTCATTGTTCATCCCATCACTGTCTCAAGACACCAGGGACAAACTAAGGACACATTTTGAAAACACCCAGTGGTATCTCCTTCAGAAAATTAGAGGACATAATCCTATTCCTTGAGCTTATTGATTGTTAATCAAATGCAGAGTCGTTTAAGGGGTTTATATGTTGGGGGGGATGGGAGGGTCAAGGCAGGAGGGAGGATTTTTATGAGTATTATGCCTGTCAAATAAGCGTTGAATAAGCTTGATACCTTCAAACCTGTATGATTTACTTTTTGGTAATGCTCTTTAAATCAATATTGTGCCTGTCAAATAAGCTTGTTACTTCAAGACTTGTATGATTTTCTTTTATTGTAATGCTCTTTAAATAAATAAAACATGTTGGAAAAAAAAATTTTTATTGTAAAAATGAGAAATTGTTGGTCAACTTTTAACTCTTATAAGTACCTAAAAAAAATTATGTTTCCAAAATTGTGCTGATGTACAGTAGACATGTGAAAAGTGCTATTTAACTATTTTGAGCTATATGACTCTCTGATTTAAAGGTATAAAAAAGTAAAAGTTTGAAAATTGCGACATTTTCAAAATTTTTGACAAATTTCCGTTTTTTTTAACAAATGAACGCAAGTCATATCAAAGAAATGTTACCACTATTATAAAGTACAATATGTCACAAGAAAAAAAATCTGAGAATTACCAGGATCTGTTGAAGCATTCATTCCAGAGTTATGACCTCAATGTCACAGTGGTCAGAATTGTAAGAACTGGCCTGGTCAGGAAGGTGAAAACAGGCTTTGAGGCGAATGGGTTAATAATGTTATTTATTTTTTTCTACTTTTTACTTTGTCAGTCCCCTAACACTGCTTTCACATTGCATTCCGTGTCCCCATCGGGGCATATGTCCAAAATCCTCCACAGACCGCGGTCCAGACGCATGCGCCGTCGGGGCCAATAGACTGAAATGGTGACGCAGAGCGAACATGAGCACTGCTGTTCACTTTTTTCAGGATTGCACGCCTCCTGTAGTAGACTGCGTTTGAGTGTCCGCCTCCAGTAAACATACACTACTGAAAAAAGTGCTCCGTCATCACCATTGCAGTCTATTGGCCCCTATTGGCGCAGTTTTGCTGTGGATTTTGGATGCATGCCCCGACGGGGACACAAAGCAATGTGAAAGCACCCAGAGGGAAGTTGAATCTGTGATTGTGTGATAGAATTGCTGTATGTAGCAAATAAGACAGTCTTGTATAACATCCAGCCACAGAAAAGTTTACACAATAGGCATGGAGGCATGTGCGGGGGAATCCACGACACTTACATGCTGCTATTAGAGATAGCCAGCAGGTGTCAGCTATGAAATACAGTCGGCATCTATCCTGTGTGGAGCAGGCTCCGCTTCTGAGTTCACTCCTCCAGATTCTCATTGTGGACCGTGAAAGGTGTAAAATCACAAACAATATTGAATACTCCTAATAAAAAAATAGATTTCATATTAAAGATGTAGAAAAATGGTCTTATTTTCATCTGTAAATGGAAGGAACAACTTGATGAAAAACATCCCACTATATACTGTGTTAAATAATTGGAAATACTATTAAGAATCATCAGTTTTAATAATTAAAAAGAGCATGAACACCTTAATATAATTACAAAAAGGATTTGTTGCTTAGCTATATCGTTCAGTTCAGAAGATTGCAGCGGTGTCTCTTGCCACCGAAGTGCATACAGTATTCCCAGAAACAGAATGTTGAGCAACGTT
Source organism: Oophaga sylvatica (assembly GCA_033576555.1). NCBI lineage: Eukaryota > Metazoa > Chordata > Amphibia > Anura > Dendrobatidae > Oophaga > Oophaga sylvatica. Next base: position 406,915,410 of record JARQOD010000005.1, read on the forward strand.
TGTAAAATCAGGAAATGACAATGTGAATGGCGTCCGCCTTCGTCATTAGCCCTGTATCAAATATACAATAATATTTAGTGAAATTTTATTTACAAGTCAAATGAAAAAAGAGCCATCCACAACAATGTAAACTGGAGAACAAAAGTTTCTGCATCTCTGTACATCAAAAATCTAAAACCTCTACTGAATTTATATCTTCCTACTGGCAAAGTTCAGGAACTTGGACATTGCTGACGTCTGTATGACAGCCCCAAGCATGGCATGTAAATCCTACACTGTAAAATGCCTGATCGTTATAGTAGTTACTGCAGATAGATGTATTACCACTTCATCCCCAGCGCATTGCTTAGTATGATTCTGTCACCAGCGTTTTTCATTTATGCAATATAACACATATTCAGCTGCTTGCTAGTTTTGATAAACTCACTGTTATCTGCTGCAGATTTACAAGTTCTCTGAATGCTGAGCTCAGTATAACCCCGATCACACCCGATTGGCAGCTGTCTGCCTATACAAAAGTACACATAGAAAGCTGCCAAACTAGTGGTGGGTGCAGGGCTATACAAAGCTCTTAAGCATGGAGGACCACATGGCAGAAGGTATTAGTCCTCTTCTAATAATCTCCTGCTGATAAGAGATTTTATCAAACCTACAGCAAGCAGCCGATTAAGTGACATCACTGGATTATACATCCGTCTATACATTATGCTGCTCTAAGATTAGGTTGCAAAAATCTTGTGTCAGATTCCCATTGAATACCAATTCTCAAATATTGTATTATTAGAATTCTTTAATTATGTGATCAATTCAATATCCTGAAACTTTACTGCAAGTAGACCACAGCCCACTTTATGGCAGACTGTAGTCTGAATCTCATCCGCTTTGACTGACCGTAAAAGGTGGCACTGTAGGAGGTTTTTCTACAGGATGTGTTTCCTTCATGGATCCATGACAAAATATAAATACTATACAGGTGAGCTTAACATAAGTAACCACCAATCAGAAAATATTCTAAGTGAAGATGAACCATAATATACATGGGAAACTATTACCATGGAGACCCCCAAAGCCCACCTAAGAAGAATGCTGATTGTGTAGGTACAAAGATGTGGATTTTGGATGTGTTATCTCACTGTGCCCTGGTGCACTGGCCCTCCTCATAGCACCCAGCTCCGGACTTTGGGGTACGCACTAAGCACTCAAACCGGCAGTGAGGGACTACAAGTTAGTACTGAAATAACAACTACACTATTACAATTGATGTCTTTTCACCTATAGTTATTACAGTGGTTTTTCAAAGCTGACAGATTCCATTTAAGAATTTCAAGCGTTGCAAAGCTTTAGCAATGAAAAAAAAAATTGTGGGGGACAATTACAAAAAAGAAAACAAGGTCTGTGATAAAATGAAGCAATTGTTAGATGATGGAGGTCTTTATGTAAAGGAGAGAGTGGTCCATTGCAGAGATTTCCTGTATCCCATCCTGCACAGATCCATTTTTTAACAACGAAAAAAAAATCTTCAGTGAAAACAGCAGCATTCCATGGCATGGTAACCGAGATGTAAAGGCAAAATAGTCCCTGGTAGGGATTGGCAGCTCCCGCACTCACTCGAAGGCACTCATCCCATAGCATTCTCCTAGTCACTGTCAGACTCCTCCTTATATTTGGCTCTAATGGCTTGTCCATTTTGAAGAGGCATCTCTTCATAGTCACTCCTGTAAGCAACAATGTAGAAAAGCGACGTTAACATAGGCTTTAAGAATATTCATTTACTTACAGATATTGTAGAAAAGTATCAGCATCGGATACTCTGGGGCCTTGGTCTACATAAAAAACTTAACCCCTTAGGCTCCCTTCACATGTCCGTTTTTTAAGGATCGGAAATACGCACACATGCATACCCATTGTATTCAATGGTGGTGCTGATATGTCTGGTTTTTCACATGGACCGTGTGTCTATGTGAAAAACCCGCAGACATGTCAGTTTTTTTTTTTTTTATCAGCAGCAAGGACAAAATGTATGCTGCACACATGCACATGGATGACATCAGTGTGCCTCGTACCGGCACCTCAAAATAAGCAGTACAGTTCGCGCTGTTCCCAGGTGCTGTCTGCTGAACGCAATTCTTTATTTTACACAAGATGTGTACAGCGGGTGCTGAATACAACCCCAAACATTGTCGCGCTGATCTCAGGGACATCAGGTGACAATGATGAAAGCTGGCTTCAGCGCGAACTGTACTGCTTTTCCCAGGCACCAGTACGTGTCACACAGACAGCACACAGATGGACAGCTAACTGATACATGTATGTCACATTCGTACATAATGATGGCACACGGACATGGATGTCACTAGTACTGTTTTTTCCTGTACAGGAATCATCAGGGCATGTGAATGAGGCCTTATAAAGGGTTTTCCTCTACCATGACAACCCCTTAGAGGACAAAATGTTTGGCTCCTGTGTCGGCACCATTCCCGCAGTGTCAGCGCTCGCTCTCTGGGGGCTCCGATACTGTTGTTGTGGCACGTGATGCCCGCGCCCGATCTGCACTGGTGTCACAGTCTCGCCTTCGCACAAATCGAGCGTGAAAATTAAGTCCAGACTGCAGCTGATCTCAGACTTCCGCTCCATGCTCAATTTGTCAGGAGGCAGGGACAGTGATGGTGGTGCTGATTAGGCACCGACATAGAATAGGAAACTAGAGGAAAGATGCATGCTGACAAATAGGGATCACCAAATAAAGACAAATTTATTTATCTTACAAGAAACAGCAAACAGATTAAAAGCAATTAAAAAAACAAAAACATGGTTGAACAACAATTCATGCCCACTGTGACGGATCTGAACAGGGGAAGGGGGTGTCGACTTCGCTCACCTCGGGGGAGGGGAGAGAAGGACCCAGCAGAGATCGGCTCTCTGGCGCCACCATTTGCCCCAGGTCAGTCAGGGAACTGCACCAAGGGCAAGTAGTCGCCGGAAAGGCTTCCCTTATAGGTACGAGTTAATGAGGTGCTCCCAGTGAGGGGGTATATATATCACCAGACAAAGCTGGGGATATATATAAAACTCCCAGCCATCACTGCCAGAGTTCCTCACTAAAACAGCACAGTACTCTACCACCAGTTCCTAGATCAACATAAGCCCCGTGCGACAACAGGCTTATATCGGGTCAGAAACTAACCCGGGTAACGTACAATTGACCAACTGAACATGCAGACGTGGGGGTTCGTGTACAGAGATAAAAGAGCAGCCCAAGTTTTATTTTACATTTAATCGCCAAAAAGACGCACTAGAAATATACAGGTATACTTTTAAAAGAACAATATACAGGTATACAGTCAGGAGTGCAGTACAAAGGTAGGGTATAGATAGGTTGCAATTACTGTAATATGTAGCATGTGACCACAGGGAGGCGCTGATGGATCACAGGTCCAAATCTTAGTTACGTGGATTCCTTGGACGCATCAGATAATGGGTCCTCCTGCCAGTAGAAAACTAAGTCCAAAATGAGACTTTGCCTTATATCTCCTAGGCTGTTCCCTCCCACGGGCTGGGCTGCCTCCCTCCTCCCATTTCCAAGAATATGATTTTCTATCCAGAATTGTGGATGGTCCGCTCGAAGCTCTGAATGGGTAGGTGGTGCCGCCACTGGGTTCCGCTGGATTTGATCTGCGCATAGAGACTAAATATATCTACCGTACGTAATTCTTGTTAGCTATGCTGCATAACTCAATAACACAGAGTGCTACAGGCAGCTGCCGGGCATGGGCGTGTGGGGAAAGGAACGCCGATTCGGATTATGTGCTTGGCTAGCCTAGGAGATATTGTACTCTGTTATTATAGGTCATTTTCCAGATTCAATACCTCAGAACCTGCTGTGACTTGTTGTGCCACGGTATCTCCATATGCTCGGTCAGACAAAGGGAGCCAGCTGGCTGCAGCTGCAGAATATTTCACACCCGTGTTAAGAACTTCAAAGCGCTTGTGCATGGATTTTAATTAAAGATAAACATTGCATGGCTTTTAATGGCCTTGGGGAATGCATGCCAAGGGGGGGGCTCAGTAGTCTGAAGCAAGTATTTTTAATTCAAACTTATTTTGAGGGGAAATTCCATCAGAAATCAAAATTATATAATTTTCCCTTATCTCACACCTCAGCCCTTTAGCCCCTTCATGACCCAGCCTATTTTGACCTTAAAGACCTGGCCATTTTTTGCAATTCTGACCAGTGTCCCTTTATGAGGTAATAACTCAGGAACGCTTCAACGGATCCTAGGGATTCTGAGATTGTTTTTTCGTGACATATTGGGCTTCATGTTAGTGGTAAATTTAGGTTGATAATTTTTGCGTTTATTTGTGAAAAAAATGGAAATTTGGCGAAAATTTTGAAAATTTTGTAATTTTCAATTTTTTAATTTTTATTCTGTTAAACCAGAGAGTTATGTGACACAAAATAGTTAATAAATAACATTTCCCACATGTCTACTTTACATCAGCACAATTTTGGGAACAACATTTTTTTTGTTAGGACGTTATAAGGGTTAAAATTTGACCAGCAATTTCTCATTTTTACAGCAAAATTTACAAAACCATTTTTTTTAGGGACCACCTCACATTTGAAGTCACTTTGAGGGTCTATATGGCAGAAAATACCCAAAAGTGACACCATTATAAAACCTGCACCCCTCAAGCTACTCAAAACTACATTCAAGAAGATTATTAACCCTTCAGGTGCTTCACAGGAACTAAAGCAACGTGTAAGGAAAAAATTGACATTTTAATTTTTCCAACAAAAATTTTCTTTTAGCATCAATTTTTTCATTTTTACATGGGCAACAGGATAAAATGTATCCTAAAATTTCTTGGGCAATTTCTCCTGAGTACACAGATACCTCATACGTTGTCATAAATCACTGTATGGGCGCACGGCAGGGCTCAGAAGGGAAGGAGCGCCATTTGACTTTTTGAATGGAAAATATGCTGGAATATTTAGCGGTTGCCATGTCGCATTTGGAGAGTCCCTGTGTGCCTAAACATTGGAGCTCCCCCACAAGTGACCCCATTTTGTAAACTAGACCCCCTAAGGAACTTATCTAGATGCATAGTGAGCACTTTGAACCCCCAGGTGCTTCACAAATAGATCCGTAAAAAAAAGAAAGTACTTTTTTTTCACAAAATTTTTTTTTAGCCTCAGTTTTTTCATTTTCACATGGGCAACAGTATAAATTGGATCCTAAAATTTGTTGGGCAAACTCTCCTGAGTACACAGGTACCTCAAATGTGGTCATAAACCACTGTTTGGGCGCACGGCAGGGCTCAGAAGGGAAGGAGCGCCATTTGACTTTTTGAATGGAAAATATGCTGGAATATTTAGCGGTTACCGTGTCGCATTTGGAGAGTCCCTGTGTGCCTAAACATTGGAGCTCCCCCACAAGTGACCCCATTTTGGAAACTAGACCCCCTAAGGAACTTATCTAGATGCATAGTGAGCACTTTGAACCACCAGGTGCTTCACAAATAGATCCGTAAAAATAGAAAGTACTTTTTTTTCACAAAATTTTTTTTTTAGCCTCAGTTTTTTCATTTTCACATGGGCAACAGTATAAATTGGATCCTAAAATTTGTTGGGCAATTTCTCCTGAGTACACAGGTACCTCATATGTGGTCATAAACCACTGCTTTGACTTTTTGAATGGAAAATTAGCTCCAATCGTTAGCGGACACCATATCGTGTTTGGAGAGCCCCTGTGTGCCTAAAGTTTAGAGCTCCCCCACAAATGACCCCATTTTGGAAACTAGACCACCAAGGAACTTATCTAGATGCAAAGTGAGCACTTTGAACCCCCAGGTGCTTCACAGAAGTTTATAACGCAGAGCCGTGAAAATAAAAAATCTTTTTTTTTTTTCTCAAAAAATGATTTTTTAGCCCACTATTTTTTATTTTCACAATGGTTACAGGAGAAATTGGACCCCAAAAGTTGTTGTCCAGTTTGTCCTGAGTACGCTAGTACCCCATATGTGGGGAGAACCATTGTTTGGGCACACGTCAGGGCTCAGAAGGGATGTAGTGACGCTTTGAAATGCCGACTTGATGGAATGGTCTGCGGGCATCTTGTTACATTTGCAGAGCCCCTGATGTGCCTAAACAGTAGAAACCCCCCACAAGTGACCCCATTTTGTAAACTAGACCCCCAAAGGAACTTATCCAGATGTGTGGTGAGCACCTTGAACCCCCAAGTGCTTCACAGAAGTTTATAATGCAGAGCCGTGAAAATAAAAAATCATTTTTTTCCTCAAAAACTGATTTTTTTAACCCGCAATTTTTTATTTTCACAAGGGTAACAGGAGAAATTGGACCACAAAAGTTGTTGTACAGTTTGTCCTGAGTACACTGGTACCCCATATGTGGGGGAACCACTGTTCGGGCACACATTGGGGCTCGGAAAGGAAGTAGTAACGTTTTGAAATGCCGACTTTGATGGAATGGTCTGCGGGCGTCATGTTAGGTTTGCAGAGCCCCTGATGTGCCTAAACAGTAGAAACTCCCCACAAGTTACCCCATTTTGGAAACTAGACCCCGCAAAGAACTTATCTAGATGTGTGGTGAGCACTTTGAACCCCCAAGGGCTACACAGCAGTTTATAATGCCCGGGCATGAAAATAAAAAAAATAATATTTTTTCCACAATCAGGATCTTTTAGTCCCCAATTTTTTTATTTTCCCAAGGGTAACAGGAGAAATTAGACCCCAAAAGTTGTTGTCCAATTTGTCCTGAGTACGCTGATACCCCATATGTGGGAGAAAACTACTGTATGGGCGCACGTCGGGGCTCCGAAGGGAAGTAGTGACGTTTTGAAATGCCCACTTGATGGAATGGTCTGCGGGCGTCATGTTACGTTTGCAGAGCCCCTGATATGCCTAAACTGTAGAAACTCCCCACAAGTGACCCCATTTTGGAAACTAGACCACGCAAAGAACTTATCTAGATGTGTAGTGAGCACTTTGAACCTCCAAGGGCTACACAGAAGTTTATAACGCCTGGGCATGAAAATAAAAAAATAATTTTTTCCACAAACATGATCTTTAGTCCCCAATTTTTTTATTTTCCCAATGTTAACAGGAAAAATTAGACCCCAAAGTTGTTGTGCAATTTTTCCAGAGTACGCCGATACCCCATATGTGGGGGTAAACCACTGTTTGGGCATACGTCGGGGCTTGGAATAAAGGGAGCACTGTTTGACTTTTTGAACGCAAAATTTGCAGGAATCAATGGTGGCACCATGTCGCATATGGAGACCCCCTGATGTGCCTAAATAGTGGAAAACCCTCAATTCTAACTCCAACCCTAACCCCAACACACCCCTAACCCTAACCCCTACACACCCCTAACCCTAATACAAACCCTAACCATAACCCTAACCCCAACACACCCCTAACCCTAATCCCAACTCTAACCATAAACCTAACCACAAGCCTAACCCTAATCCCAACCCTAACCCCAAAACACCCCTAACACTTATCCTAACTCTAACCCTAACCACAAACCTAACCCTAATCCCAATCCTAACCCAAATTCCAACCCTAACCCAAATTCCAACCCTAGCCCAAATTCCAACCCTAACCCAAATGCTAACCGTAACCCTAATTCTAACCCTAATTCTAACCCTAGTTCTAACCCTAACCCTAAGGCTGGGTTCATATTGCGTTTTACCAGCCCGTTCAACACGTAGCGTTGACTGGCTGGTAATGGTATAGCATAACGCGATCGCGTTATGCTATACCCGCTAGCGCAGATGAATCATCAGATGATTCATCTGTGCTAGCGGTGACGGAGCCCAGACACTGCAGCCCGTGTCCGAGGCTCCGTCACTGAATGACGGCATGTCGCGAACGCATGCCGCTTTACGGCATGCGTTGCGATGCGCACACAAATGGGGTCAATGGCAGCGTTAATAGACCGCGTTATACCGCGGTGAAATGCAGTCCATCTAACGGACTGCCATAATGCAATATGAACCCAGCCTAATCCTAACCCTGAGGCCCCGTGCACACGTTGCGGATTCACTTGCGGATTTTTCTAAAATCCGCAGGTAAAATGACCTGCGTTTTACCTGCGAATTTAGCGCGGATTTGCTGCGGTTTTTCCCTGCGGTTTCACAACTATAATGGAATAGATGTAAAACTGCTGCGGAATCCGCACAAAGAATTGACATGCTGCGGATTTAAAACCGCAGCAAATCTGCGCTGAAAAATCCGCATGTGCACAGCGTTTTTTTTTTTTACCATTTATTTGCATTGTAGTGTACATGGTTTCTGGATCTGCTGTGGATCCGCAGCGCCAAATCCGCTGCGGATTCGCAGCAAAATCTCCGCTGCAGATCAGCAGCAAAATCCGCTGTGGATCCGCAGCAAAATCCGGTGCTGATCAGCAGCAAAATCCGCTGCGGATCCCCAGCAAAATCAGCTGCGGATCAGAGGCAAAATCCGCTGCGGATCAGCAGCTAAATCCGCTGCGGATCAGCAGCGAGATCCGCTGCAGATCAGCAGCGAAATCCGCTGCGGATCAGCAGCAAAATCCGCTGCGGATCCCCAGCGAAATCAGCAGCGGATCCGCAGCAAAATCCGGTGCTGATCAGCAGCAAAATCCGCTGCGGATCCCCAGCAAAATCCGCTGCGGATCAGAGGCAAAATCCGCTGCGGATCAGCAGCTAACCTTGGCACTCCAGCTGTTGTAAAACTACAACTCCCAGCATGCCTTTGCAACCTGCAGCAGTTGAGGCATGCTGGTAGTTGTAGTTCTCCAACAGCTTAAGTGCCAAGGTTTGCCATCACTGTCCTAGTCTGTTCCCTCCCACACTCTGCTGCCACCCCAGTGCTGGGCTGCCTCCCTCCTCCCATGTCCGAGAATATGATTTTCTATGCAGAATCGTGGATGGTCCATAACTTCCTGCCTGAAGCTCTGAATGAGTGTTGTAGCCACTGGGTTCCGCTGGATTTGATCTGCACATAGAGACTTAATAAGCCTACCGTATGTAATTCCGGTTAGCTATGCTGTATTACTCAATAACGCAGAGATCTACTGGTGGCTGCCGGGCACGGGCGTGTGGGGAAAAGAACGCCGATTCGGATTATGTGCCTGGCTAGTCTCAGAGAGATATTGCACTCTATTATAGGTCATTTTCCAGATTAAATACCTCAAAGAGACTGCTGTGACTTGTTGTGCCACGGTATCTCCATGTGCTTGGTCAGACAAAGGGAGCCAGCTGCCTGCAGAAGATTTCACACCCCTGTGTTAAGAGCTTCAAAGAGCTTGTCCCTGGATTTTAATTAAAGATAAACATTGCATGGCTTTTTATGATCTTGGGGAATGCATGCCAAGGGAGGGGGCTCAGTGGTCTGAAGCAAGTATTTTTGGTTCAAATTTATCTTGATGGGAAATTCCATCAGAAATCAAAATGATATAATTTTCCCACAATATGGCAATGACAATTCTCCAATGAGAGCTGTTAAATAGTAAATGGCCCTCAATTTAGCATGTAACCGTGACAAGGCTTAGGCAATTAATAAACTGATGTATTAACCCCTTAGTGACCGAGCCAATTTTGACCTTCCTGACCAGGCCAATTTTTACAATACTGACCAGTGTCACTTTAAAAGGTTATAAGCTCTGCAACACTTCAACGGATTCCACCGACTCTGAGATTGTTTTTGTGACACATTGTACTTGATGTTATTGGTAAAATTTGTGTTAATGAAAAAAACGAAAATTTGGCAAAAATTTTAAAATTTTTGCAATTTTCTAACTTTTCATTTTGGTGCCTTTAAATCAGAGTCGTGTCACACAAAATTGTTAATAAATAACATTTCCCACATGTCTACTTTACATCAGCACAATTTTGGAAACATTTTTTATTTTTGTTAGGACATTATAAGGGTTAAACGTTGACCAGTGATTTCTCATTTTTCCAACAAAACTTACAAAACCATTTTTTTTAGGGACTACCTCACATTTGAAGTGAGTTTGGGGGGTCAATATAACAGAAAATGCCCAAAAGTGGCACCATTCTAAACCATTAACCCATCAAATGTTTCACGAGAACTATAGCAATGTGGAAGGAAAAAATGAACATTTTACTTTTAACATAGTTACTAAGGTTGAAGGAAGACTTTAAGTCCATCTAGTTCAACCCATATCCTATCCTAACCTGCCCTAACATGTTGATCCAGAGCAAGGCAAAAAAAAAAAAAAACAAAGAATTTACTTTGGAACCAATTTTTTTTATTTTCACAAGGTTAACAGGAGAAAATGAACCACAAAATTTGTTGTGCAATTTCTCCTGAGTACACCAATACCCCATATGTAGGGAAAGCCACTGTTTGGGAGCATGGCAGGGCTCAGAAGGGAGGGAGAGCCGTTTGACTTTTTTAATGTAAAATTGGCTGGAATCAATGGTGGGCGCCATGTCGCGTTTGGAGACCCCCTGATGTACCTAAACAGTGTAAACACAGCCCTAACCCTAACACAACCCTAATCCCAACACAACCCTAACCCCAAAACAATCCCTAGCCCCAACCCTATCCACAATACTAAACCTAGCCCCAACCCTAACTGCAAAGAATGAAAAAAATACTTTTTTATTTTTACCTAACTAAGGGCTTGATAAAAGGGGGTTTGATGTACTATTTTTTTTTTATTTTGATCACTGTGATAGGTTCTATCACAGTGATCAAAATGAGCCGATAGGAAAAATCTCCTGTTGTTGCCAGGTACCGGCCGGAAGTTCTCGGCGGGTGCACTGTGCAAGCGCCCACTTTCTTCTAGAAGATGTAGAGGGCCGGGGAAACGGAGCAGGAGGGTCCGGGATGGCAGAGGTACCTGGGGGGGGAGGGTTTGGGGGACCCAATTTCTATCTCCTCTAGTATGCTAGATCATATCAGAGGAGATAGAAATGAATGGGAAATCGGTGGGACCGAGACCCCGAAGATTTTACCAACGCTGGGGGCGCTATACCCTTATTTATCAGCGCCGTTAAAAAGCGGCGCTGAGAAATAAGGCCCCATAACTGCTGCCTTTAAAAGGCGTATCGGCGGTCATTAAGATATTAAATATACCAAACTAAAGGTAAATACAAGATTGGACGCCAGCGTCAAAACAGCACCAGAGCCATGGGAGAGCAAGTGCTGACACGGAGTGAATGGTGCTGGCACAGGAGGAGGGTATAAGCTGTTTTTATTTTATAGGGGCCAAGCGTGGGGAATGAGAAGAAGTTATCCAAGTAGTGGACAACTTCTTTAACCCCTTTCTGCCATCAGATGTACTATTCCGTCCATGTGACCTGGGACTTAATTCCCATGGACGGAATAGCACGTCATACGCGATCAGCAGCGTTCACGGGGGGAGCGCAGCTGATCGTGGCCGGGTGTCAGTCGATTCTCACAGCTGACACCCGGCACTAAGTGCTAGGAGCGGTCACGGACCACTCCCGGCACTTTAAGCCCCGGCACACTGCGATCAAACATGATCGCAGTGTTCTGGCGGCATAAGGAAGCATCGCGCAGGGAGGGGGCTCCCTGCGTGATTCCCTGAGACCCTCAGAACAGCGCGATGTGATCGCGCTGTTCCGAGGGCCTCCTCCCTGCAGACCCCGGATCCAAGATGGCCACGGGGTCCTTCCGGGTCCTGCAGGGAGGTGGCTTGCCAGTGCCTGTCAGATCGGCTCCTGCACTGCCTGTCAGATCGCAGATCTGACAGAGTGCTAAGCAAAGTGTCAGATCAGCGATCTGACACTATACAGTGATGTCCCACCCTGGGACAATGTAAAAATGTAAAAAAATAAATAAAATAAACGTGTAAAAATAGTTAAAAAAAAACCCTAACTAAATTAAAAAAATATATATTTCCCCAATAAACACATTATTATGTAAATAAAAAAATAAATAAAAGTACACATATTTAGTATCGCCGCGTCCGTAACGACCCTCCCTATAAAACAGTCTCACTAGTTAACCCCTTTAGTGGACCCCTTAAAAAAAACAAACAATGCTTTATCATCATACCGCCTAACAAAAAGTGGAATAACACGCGATCAAAAAGACGGATATAGACAAAGAGGGAAAAATAATAAAATTTAAAAAATGTATTTATTTCCATTTTCCCATTAGGGTTAGGGCTAAAGTTATGGTTAGGGTTGGGGTTACAGTTGCGATTAGGGTTAGGGTTGGGATTAGGGGTGTGTTAGGGTTAGGATTAGGGATAGGGGTGTGTTGGGGTTAGGGTTGGAGTTAGAATTGGAAACTGTTTAGGCACAACAGGGGCTCTCCAAACGTGACATGGCGTCTGATCTCAATTCCAGCCAATTCTGCGTTGAAAAAGTGAAACAGTGCTCCTTACCTTCTGAGCACTGCCATGCGCACAAACAGTAGTTTACCCCCACATATGGGGTATTAACAAACTCAGGACAATTTGCACAATAACTCTTGGGGTCCTATTTCTTCTGTTACCCTTGGGAAAATAAAAAATTGGGGTCAAAGATATCATTTTTGTGGAAAAAAATATGATTTTTTATTTTTATGGCTCTACGTTATAAACTTCTACGAAGCACTTGGGGGTTGAAAGTTCTCACAACACATCTAGATAAGTTCCTTGGGGGGGTGCAGTTTCCAAAATGGGGTCACTTGTGGGGGGGTAACTACTGTTGAGGCACATCAGGGGCTCTCAAAACGCGACATGACACCCGTAGACTATTCCATCAGTCTGCATTACAAAACGTCACTACTTCTCTGCCCCGACATGTGCCCACACAGTAGTTTTCTCCCACATATGGGGTATCAGCGTACTCAGGACAAATTGAATAACAATTTTTGGAGTCCAATTTCTCTCCTGTTACCCTTGGGAAAATAAACTGGGACTAAAAGATCATGTTTGTGGAAAAAATATGATTTTTTTATTTTCACGCTTGGGCGTTATAAACTTTAGTGAAACACCTGAGGATTCAAAGTTCTCACAACACATCTAGCTAAGTTCCTGGAGGGGTCTAGTTTCCAAAATGGGGTCACTTGTGGGGGCTTCCACTGTTTAGGCAGATTAGGGGCTCTCCAAAAGCGACATTGTGTCCAGGCAATTCTGCGTTGAAATAGTCAAATGGCGCTCCTTCCCTTCCAAACTCTGCCATGCACCCAGTGGTTTACCCCCACATATGGGGTATCAGCGCACTCAGGACAAATTACACAATAACTTTTGGGGTCTTGTTACCCTTGGGAAAATAAAAATTGGGGTGAAAAGATAATTTTTGTGGAAAAAAATATGATTTTTTTAATTTTACGTCTCTACGTTACTTGTGTGAAGCACTTGGGGGTTCAAAGTGCTTACCACAGATCTAGATAAGTTTCTTAGGGGGTCTAGTTTCCAAAATGGGGTCACTTGTGGGGGGTTTCCACTGTTTAGGCACATCAGGGCTCTGCAAACTGAACATGACACCCATCAAAGTTTGCATTCCAAAACGTCATTACTTCCTTTCCGAGCCCTGCCGTGCACCCAGTTCCAACAACTTTTTAGGTCCAATTTCCTTAGGAAAAATCAAAAATTTGGGACTAATAAATAATTTTTGTGGAAATTTTTTTTTTTTTTTTTTTTTTTTATTCACACCCAGGCATTATAAACTTTAGTGAAACGCTTGGTTGTTCAAAGTGCTCACAACAGATCTAGATACATTTTTTAGGGGCTCTAGTTTCCAAAATGGTGTCACTTGTGGAGGGTTTCCATTGTTTAGGCACATCAGGAACTCTCCAAACGCGACATGGCGTCCAATCTCAATTCCAGACAATTTAGGTTTGAGAAAGTCAAACGGCGCTCCTTCCCTTCCGAGCGCCCAGACAGTGGTTTTCTCTCCCACATATGGGGTATCAGCGTACTCAGGAGAAATTGCACAATAACTTTATCTGTCCATTTTCTCTTTTTACCCTTGTGAAAATAAAAAAATTGTTTGTAAAAGATCATTTTTTGTGACTAAAATGTTAAATGTTCATTTTTTTCCTTCCTGTGAAGCACCTGAAGGGTTAATAAACTTCTAGAATGTGGTTTTGAGTACCTTGAGGGGTGCAGTTTTTAGAATGGTTTCACTTTTGGGTATTTTCTGCCATATAGACCCTTCAAAGTGACTTCAAATGTGAGGTGGTCCCTAAAAAAATGGTTTTGTAAATTATTTTGTAAAAATGAGAAATCGCTAGTCAACTTTTAACCCTTATAACTTTCTAACAAAAAAAAAAAAATGTTTCCAAAATTGTGCTGATGTAAAGTAGACATTCAGGAAATGTTATTTAGTAACTATTTTGTGTGACATATCTCTCTGATTTAAGGGAATAAAAATTCAAAGTTTGAAAATTGCAAAATTTTCGCCATGTTTCCGTGTTTTTCATTAAAAAATGCAAGTTATATCGAAGACGTTTTACCACTATCATGAAGTACAATATGTCACGAGAAAATTTCAGAATCGTGAAGATCCGTTGAAGCGTTCCAGAGTTATAACCTCATAAAGAGACAGTGGTCAGAATTGTAAAAATTGGCCCAGTCATTAACGTGCAAACGCTTCAACATATCCCAGTGATTCTGAGATTGTTTGTTTTGTAACACATTGTACTTTATGATAGGAGTAAATTAAGGCCAATATTTTTTTTATTTGTGAAAATTTCTGACTTTTGATGAAAATTTAGCAGTTTTCAAACTTTTAATTTGTATGCTCTTAAGCCAGAGTTATGTCACACAAAAAAAGTTAATACAGTTGTCTGGACAAGTGTTTGCCCCCTTCCTGATTTCCTATTCTTTTGCATGTTTGTCACATTTTAATGTTTCAGAACACGAAACAAATTTAAATATTAGACAAAGATAACACAAGTAGACAGCTTTCTTTATCATTAAGGGAAAAAGAAATAAAAACCTACAGGGCCCTGTGTGAAATAGTGACTGATCCATCCCACCACCTTACAACACAAATGAACTGTTGTTTATCACATTTTTGGCAAGCGGAGTTCAAATTCCCTAGCCACATCCAGAACTGATTACAGCCATTCTCAATCAAGACATTTGTAAGGTTCTGTGTACATGTTCCTGAAACTCAGTTTTTTCGTCAGCCATTTTACTTTCTGTCTTGCTGCAGCTATCTTGCCCTCAGTCAATATGGAGTTTCCAGCTTGCATGTTCCCGCCCTGATTCTCTCCTCTTGCTTCTTAAGCAGCCACAGCTGAGCAATCAGTGCTTCAGAATCAAGCCTGCAGTGAACCTGTGACCTGACTCCTGGAAGCCTTGGATTTGTACTCCAGTTATTTCCTATTGTGGAACTTTGGAACACTCGTGGACTTTGAAACCTTGCTATTTGATAAATCCACGTTTGCATGGACTTACGGTAACAGTGAAGAGATCCTGAACCTGTTGTGGAGAGTGATTGCTGAGCTTAAGTTACTCTGGCCTGCTGTGTCTCCTGCTTTTGTATCTGCAAACTGTGTGACTATTATTGCCACTTGTATGAAGTAATACAAGACCTTCTATATCAAACCTGTGACTCCTGTGTTTTCATCGCACCCAAGCACAAGACACTATATGAACTGTACTACTTACATTACATAAATAGGAACCTGCCTGACAAAGTGAAAAAAAAAAAACTAAAAGTTCCTCAAAAGCTAAACTTCATACCACAATCCAAAGAAATTATGGAACAAATGAGAAACAAAGTAATTGACATCTATCAGTCTGGAAAAGGTTATAAAGCCACTTCTAAAACTTTGGGACTCCAGCAAACCACAGAGAGCCATTATCCACAAATGGCAAAAACATGGAACAGTGGCGAACCTTTCCAGGAGTGGCCTGCTGTCCAGAATTACCCCAAGAGCGCAGCAACGACTCATCCAGGAGGTCACAAAAGAACCCACAACATCCAAAGAACTGCAGGCCTCACTTGCCTTAGTTAAGGTCAGTGTTCATGACTCCACCATAAGAAAGAGACTTGGAAAAAATGGCCTGCATGGCTGAGTTCCAAGACGAAAACCCACTGTTGAGCAATAAGAACATAAAGGCTTGTCTCAGTTTTGCCAGAAAAGATCTTGATGATCTTTTGAGAGAATACTCTGTAGACTGTAAGTAGAATTTTTTGGAAGGTTTATGTCACATTACATCTGGCGTAGAAGTAACACAGAATTTCAGAAAAGGCACAGCATACCAATAGTAAAATATGTTGGTGGAATTGTGATGGTCTGGAGCTGTTTTGCTGCTTCAGGCTCTTGAAGACTTGCTGAGGTAAATAGAATCATGAATTTTGCTGCCTACGAAAAAATCCAGAAGGAAAACATCCAGCCATCTGTTCATGACCTTAAGCTGGCGAGCACCTGGGTTATGCAGCAGGAAAATGATCCAAAACACACCAGCAAGTCCACCTATGAATGGCTTAAGAAAAACAAAATTAAGACTTTGGAGAATCCTAGTCAAAGTTCTGATCTTAATCCGACTGAGATGCTGTGACATGACCTTAAAAAAGGTGGTTCTGCTCTGAAACCCTCCAATATGGCTGAATTACAATAATTCTGCAAAGTTGAGTGGGTCAAAATTCCTCCAGAGCATTGAAAAAGACTCATTGCCAGTTATCGCAAACGTTTGATTGCAGCCCTTGCTGCTAAGGTGGCCCAACCAGTTATTAGGTTTAAGGGCCCTATAGGTTTGGATTTGTTTTTCCCTTAATAATAAAGACTTTCATTTAAAAAGACGGATTTTGGTAAGACCTTACCTGTAAAATCCTTTTCAGCGAAGGAAGGAAGGGAGACACAGTCATTACTAGTGGGTAGGCGGAGCCCACACAGGATAGAACACCTCAGATTAAAAAGAGTGTTGACCGGCCCCTCCAGCTTGGGCTCCTCCTACTCCAGCTCTCCAGTCCGTACACAAGATAAGGAAGAGCAAATATCACCAGCGGAGCAACATAACCCCTTCTGAAAGACTTCAGAGAAAAAAACAAGTAGACAGGTTATGCATATAACAGAAAAAACACACAGTCCCAGGTACTACTCACTGAACCTGACCACTGCGATGAGCTGGCAATGCTGGAAACAGAGCCTTAGCGCGCCGACCTCAGCCCAGATAATCGCTATCAGAGAAGGGTCACGCCGCATCTGAAAACACAACACACCTCTGCCATGGGAGGGATCTGTGTCTCCCTTCCTTCCTTCGCTGAAAAGGATTTTACAAGTAAGGTCTTACCAAAATCCGTCTTTCAGCAGCAGATGGAAGGAAGGGAGACACAGTCATTACTAGTGGGACGTCCCAAAGCAGTCCAAAAATTAAGGGTGGGCAAAAAACCAACAGAGGCAGATTCCCAACAACTTAAATAAATGCGCAACTAGCGCTAAATACAAGTTCACAAGAACTTTAAACTGCAGCCGCCTGCAGGACCCTACGTCCTAAGGCCGCATCAGCGGAAGGACTGACGTCCATCTTATAAAATTTCGTAAATGTGTGGACGGAGCGCCAGGTCGCCGCCCTGCAGAGCTGAGCTGCCGAGGCTCCTTGATGAAAGGCCCACGATGAACCCACAGCCCTCGTGGAGTGAGCTCGAATCTTAATCGGGCAAGGTTCGCCCTTAAGTCGGTAAGCCTCTAAAATGGCTGACCGAATCCAACGAGCTATAGAATCCTTGGAAGCTCTTTGACCACGTCGACGACCTGCTGGAATCACAAACAGAGAATCCGACTTCCGAAAACTTTGAGTAATAGACAAATAGAACTTCAAAGCCCGCACTAAATCCAATGTGTGCAAGGCCCGTTCCTTCGCATTCCTCGGCTCCGGACAAAGCGAAGGCAACACAATATCCTGGTTAACATGAAATTGTGACACCACCTTAGGTAGAAAGTCGCCCCGTGTGCGAAGCACTACGCGATCCGGGTGAAATTCCAGGAAAGGAGGCGAGCAAGAAAGAGCCGCCAACTCAGAAACCCTTCTCAAAGAAGTGACCGCCACTAGGAAAGCAACCTTCCAAGAGAGCAAAGAAAGGCTAACAGAGTCCATAGGCTCAAAAGGCCCATGTTGAAGAGCCTCCAAGACAAGATTAAGCCGCCAAGGAGACACAAGCGCCTTCCGTGGCGGAAACTGACGGGTTACCCCGCGAAAAAAGGAACGTACGTCCCTACGCGAGGCGATAGCCTTCCGAAACAGCAAGGACAGAGCAGAAACCTGACCCTTCAGAGTGCTAACTGCCAAACCCTTGTCCAGCCCGAACTGTAAAAAGGCCAATAAATTGGGAATGGAAAAAATCCTCGGGTTCCTAGAAGAACCCGAACACCACGAAAAGAAGGCTTCCCAAGTCTTGTGATAAATCCTAGTAGTAGCCGGACCTCTGGCAGCTCGCAGAGTGGCAATGACTTCGGCTGAAAAACCTTGACGGATCAAGATTTCGGTCTCAAGAGCCACGCCGTCAAACGCAGAGACTTCAGGTCCGGGTGACGAACAGGCCCTTGGGTTAACAGGTCTGGACGAAGAGGGAGTGGAAGTGGAGGCGCTGCCAGAAGCGACACCAGCGTCGAGAACCACGTCCTCCTTGGCCAATCCGGGGCTACCAACATAGCCGGGACTCTCTCCAGTCTGATCCGACGCAACACCAGAGGAAGTAAGGATATCGGCGGGAATACATAGATTAGCTCGAATTGGTCCCACGGAGCCACCAGAGCATCCACCGCCACAGCCTTCGGGTCCTTGTACCTGGACATGAACGTCGGTAACTTGGCATTGAACCTGGATGCCATCAAATCCACTTGGGGAGTTCCCCAACGGGAGCACAGCAGTGCAAAAATTTCCGGATGAAGACTCCATTCTCCGGGATCCATCTTCTCGCGACTGAGGAAGTCCGCCGTGATATTCTGAACTCCTGGAATGTGAATCGCAGAGATGGCTGGCACCCTGGCCTCGGCCCAAACCAGGATCCGAGACACCTCCATCATGAGCCTGGAGCTCCTCGTCCCACCTTGATGGTTGATATACGCGACTGCCGTCGCGTTGTCTGTCTGCACTCGGACTGGCAGACCGCTTAAAGGGACCGTCCAGTGTTGGAGGCAAAGGAAAATTGCCCTCAATTCCAGGATGTTGATCGGCAGGACAGACTCTTCCGACGACCATACTCCCTGAATCCAGAGATCGTTCCAGACACCTCCCCAGCCCGTCAGGCTGGCATCGGTGGTTATGACCGACCACCTCGGAGGGAGGAAGGACTTCCCCAGGGATAACACTTCCGGACGTAACCACCATCCTAGAGACTCTCGTACCCTGTGGGAGATGATGACACTGCAATCCAGTGAAACCTGCGATCGATCCCAACGGTTCAAAATGAAATGAGCATTTGGAGAGCCCTGGAATAAAATTGGTCAAACGGAATTGCCTCCATCGACGCCACCATCAAACCCAGAAGGCGCATACACCTTCGAAGGGACATTGCTGTCGAAGACTTCATAACCTGTACATGTCGAAGAAGACTCGCTTGCTTGTCTGGAGGCAGAGATACCACTGCTCGTACCGTGTCGAAATGCATTCCCAAAAACAGGATTGACTGCGACGGTTCCAGAGACGACTTCTCCCAATTGACCAGCCACCCGAAGTCCTCCAGGAGCCGAAGGGATAGATTGCGAGTGTAACGGGTCAGGGAGGCGGAACCTCTGAGCTTTATTATACAAGGAGGCTTTCCTTGTAAAGGAGCGGGTGGCGCCCGGGGAGACGGACAGGAAGTCACGGCAAGTGACAGGGACAGTCTTTGGACAGACGGAAAGGAGGTCACGGCAAGTGACCGGGACAGTCTCTGGATATACAGACAGGTAGTCACGGCAAGTGACCGGGGCAGTCTCTGGATAGAGAGGCAGGTAGTCACGGCAAGTGACCGGGGCAGTCTCTGGATAGAGAGGCAGGTAGTCACGGCAAGTGACCGGGGCAGTCTCTGGATAGACAGGCAGGTAGTCACGGCAAGTGACCGGGGCAGTCTCTGGATGGACAGGTATATACGACCTGAGATGGTGGAGCCTCCCGGTAGGCTAGCAGGCAGATGACAGATGAACGCCCCCAAGTGACCAGGCGAGAGTCTTCTGGAATAGACGATGGTCACCGCATGTGACGTCCGAACCTCCGGGTAGGTCTGCAGGCAGATGGCAGATGAACGCCCCCAAGTGAGCAGGCGAGAGTCTCTGGAATAGACGATGGTCACCGCATGTGACGTCCGAACCTCCGGGTAGGTCTGCAGGCAGATGGCAGATGAGCGCCCCCAAGTGAGCAGGCGAGATTCTCTGGAATAGCCGATGGTCACCACCGGTGACGGCCGAACCTCCAGGTAGGCTTGCGGACAGGTAGCAGACAGCAAACTGGCAGGAGACAGGCAGGTAACTGGTAACGGAACCTGAGGGCTGAAGCAGAGTAAACAGTGCAACAACATTGCTCGGGCACCTCCATTAAGGAGGGAGTACTTTATATAGGGTGGAGTCCTCCGGCATTGGCCGGGGACCTTTTTTGAAAGATGCGCGCGGCCCCTTTAAGAGCGGGGGAGCGCGCGGGCGCGCGCCCTAAGTCCAGCAGCAGGGAAGGAGCGCGCGACCCCAGCAGGGCGGAAGGAGGACGCCGAGCGTGGGTAAGGGGGGGCGACGTCCCTGCCTGGCAGAGGACGCTGGCGCAGGGGAACAGCGTCCCTGCCTGGCAGAGGGCAGGGACGCCGGCGCTACAGCGAGCCGTCACCGCCTCCTCCTTTGAGGACGCCATAATCAAAAGGTCGTCCAGGTAGGGAAGAATCGTAACCCCCTGTCTTCGAAGAATCGCCATGAGAGGTGCCAGAATTTTCGTAAAAAACTCTGGGTGCTGAGGCCAACCCGAATGGCAGGGCCACAAACTGGTAATGGTCCTGACCTATGGCAAAACGCAGGAAGCGTTGGTGGGCCCTTCCGACGGGAACATGCAAATAAGCGTCGCGAATGTCGATCGATACCAAAAAGTCGTTCTGCGACAGGGCCGCCACAACGGAGCGAAGCGACTCCATGCGGAAGTGGGTAAATGCCGATTCAATCTTTTGAGATCCAGAATGGGGCGAAATTTGTCCTCCTTTTTGGGGACCACAAAGAGGTTGGAATAAAACCCTCTTCCCCGGTCCTCCGGCGGAACCGGTACCACCACCCCCTTCTGCAGAAGGGAATCGACCTCCCGCAGTAGAGCGGCAAATAGCTCGGGCACTGACGGAATGCGAGACTGGCAAAAACTGTCTGAGGGTCGAGAAAGAAACTCTATGAAGTAGCCTGCCGACACAACCCGCGTCACCCAGGCGTCCGACACGCGGGAAACCCAAGTCGGTTCGAATTGGAGCAAACGACCCCCCACTCGAGGGCCCTCGAGTGAGACCCTGGCGTCAGTCCGCCTTAGCGGGCTTTTTGTCAGCTTCCCGCTTGTCTTGACAGAAGCTCTGTTTCCAGGGAGTGCGGGATTTCTGAGAGTTCTTTTTTCCTGAAAAAGAGGGACGACCCGATCCCCAAGAGGGCTGACCGAACCGTCCTCTGGGCCGAAAGGACCGCCGACTACTACCGGCACTAGGCCTGCCAGACGCAGAAGTCACAGCTCTTCGCTGCGGTAAAGCCGTTTCTTTTGCCTTTGCCTTGGCAATCAGCTCCGTGAGGTCAGATCCAAATAGCTGACCACCCTTGTAAGCTAAAGATAGCAAACCTTGCTTGGAAACCGCGTCCCCGGTCCACTGTCTAAGCCACAGTGCTCTTCTGACTGTGACTGCCGAGGATTGCGCCCTGGACAGCAGTGACGCAGTATCCAAACCTGCATCACTGCCATATCGGGCTGCATCCTCCAACTTGAAAAGCCCATCTATCTCGGATAGTGGGGATCCATCTTGCCACGCCGTCCGTAGACGGTCTAACCAGCTCAGGGAAGCTTTACAAGCACACATGGACCCTAGTACTGCTCTGAATCGTAGATGGATTTCGCCGCCATCTCTGTTTTTCTGTCCAGCGGATCCTGCAGACTCGCCTTCCCTTTAACCGGAAGTAAAGAGGATTTGCTAAGCTGGGATAAAGGGACATCCACTTCAGGAGAAGGAATCCAATTATCAATCAACTCCGTCGTACACGGATACAGCGTCTCAAAAAACCGTGTCCCCTGAAAACGTTTATCTGGACACAGGCGTTCCTTCTCCACTGCCCCATTAAGCTCATCCAGAGATGGTAATGCTGATCGCGACCTATGCGACTCCTGAAACATCCGGGCCGACTTACCAGGACGTCTAGTTACCTCCTCCGGTAACTGTAACGCCTCCCTCATGGCTCCAATAAAAGCCTCTGTACGGCCCAAAAGAGAGGCAGAGTGTCCCTGCCGATCCTCTTTATCCGAATCGGACATCTCCCCATCCGAGCTTGAAGGGGAACCCTCCATGCCCGAGATCTCCGAGTCGCTACGCGGGAAGGATGGCACCGGCCTGTGTCGCTTCCTGCCATGAGAGGATCTAGCTGACACCCAATAACCTAGAAGGTCAGACAGGCCATCAATAGAACGAGCGAGGGCCTCCATTTTGACATCACTGAAACCTCCGACCGCTGCGCTTGACGCCGTCGAGGTCTGCGTGTCAGATACGCGAGACTGATCCTGTAACAGATCTGGGAGACGGTCCGCACCTCCTGGACCCTGATCTGACATGCTCTCACGCAGTATATGGCAGGTTAAACCTGTCAGTAACTAGAACAGTGATGTTTCTTAAAGAAAAAACGAACGCTGAAGGGTTAAAGCTCTTAAAGAGAGAGCTACCCCAGCTGTCCCCCAATTAAGGGTTAACCGCCTAAGAAGGGGTTAATGTCGCAGACTCCCCACAACCTCTGTTAATGAAAAGGGTGTGCGAGCCCCAGACAAAAAAAGGTGCCTCTTATGAGGTAACAGCTGCAGGACAGCGCAGTCTGCCACCTAATTGTGCCTCAGAAAGGTGCCCTGCGCTGTGGGGGTGAGAGGGTTAAGCTTCTGCCCTGACAGGCAGAAGCGACTCACCCAGCTGGCCGCGGTGCAGTGTCCTAATTGTCCTTCGGTCGGTCGGGGAGAGCGGAGAGTGAGGACCCCTAGATGGCCGTCAGTAATGGCCGCCGCGCTGAAGGAGAGAAGACGGAAGAGGGGAGGCAGGGTAAAGCGCGTGCTCAGAGCGCTTCCTGCCCGCGAGAGAACGGGAAAGCGCGAAGCCACGCCCCCCCGCCGGCTTCAAAAAAGCGCGCGACTCCTCCGCTCCTGCCCCGCTCCCATGTCCTGCAGGCATCCACCTGCGGACAAAAGTACACAATCACCAACACTGAAAACATGTAGCAGCAGCTGCCGCAGCAGCCGCTGAAGCACTCAAACACATATTAAAATGTTGAGTACTCACCCAGCTGAGCGCCACAGGGACCCCCAGGGATTTGTGGCGCTGTGCCCATAGCTTCCCCCCCAGGGCGGGGAACGCAGTGACCCCAGAAGCACGGTTTGCGTCCCCGCCAGGGAAGCAACCCTCATCCCCCAGGGCCGGCAGGGTTCTGCAGGGACCACCTTAAAGGGTAATGCAGATCTGCCAAGGGAGGGGTGGGGGTCCAGCAGCGCTGAGACCCCTGAGACCTCAAGACCACGGTGGTCCAAGTCCCTGTCCGATAAAAATAAAAAATTCTTCTGAGGAGCTGCTCCAGCAGCGACTATCCTCTGTGACCTCAAATATTAGACTGGAGAGCTGGAGTAGGAGGAGCCCAAGCTGGAGGGGCCGGTCAACACTCTTTTTAATCTGAGGTGTTCTATCCTGTGTGGGCTCCGCCTACCCACTAGTAATGACTGTGTCTCCCTTCCTTCCATCTGCTGCTGAAACTGCATTTTGTGTTTACTTGTGTTATTTTTGTCTAATATTTAAATTTGGTGATCTGAAACTTTTAAGTGTGAGAAACATGCAAAAGAATAGGAAATCAATCAGGAAGGAATCAGGAAGGGGGCAAAGTCTTTTTCACACAATTGTATATGACATTTACCTAGGACTGGCGTTAGGGGCAGGCAAACTAGGCATTTGCCTAGGGCCCCCACTCCCACCCAGCCAGTGGCATGCCGCTAATAGTGGAACACCACGCTGCAGCTATGGGGTCCGGGAGTCAGAGGAGTTTCGTGCCAGCTCCGCCATACCTCCCCCGCATCACACATTCAACTGTATCAGAATCATAGATGTCAGTGACGCTCCCTCTCCCATCATTTCTCCTCTGCTTCTGAAGCAGTGGACGCGATGACATCACTTCACTTTGTGTCAAGCTGTGTCGGCGGTGGAGCTGCTGAGTAGATGCGCTGCAGAGACCAGAGCAGCAGGGGAGCATTGAGCGGTGAGTACGTGGTGGCCATAATACTGGAGGAATATTGGGTATACATTTTACTATATGGGGGCTGCATTATACTATATGAGGCTGCGTTATACTATATGAGGAGAGATTATTTTCTATTAGGCTGCGTTATACTATAGTATACTATAGTTTTGGAAACTACAGCTCTTGAGGAATGCATCTAGGGGTGTAGTGAACATTTTTAACCCTCAGATGAATTCACGGAATTGTATAACTTTGGGCTGAGGCAATGTGAAAATACAATTTTTTCCATTAACCCCTTTCTGACCTTAAACGTAATCAGTACGTCATGGTCGGACGGTACTTACCGACCTTAGATGTACTGAGTACATTCAGACGATTTTGTGCACACAGAAGCTGATTTAGACTGCTGACACCCGGCTCCGAGTGCCCGCAAGCCCCTCAGACAATGCGCTTAGCATGGCCTCAGGGGCTTGTGTCAGTGCAGCACTGACAGTTCTAATCCATTGTAATGCTCACGCACTGCAATGGTTTATAACAGCGATCAGGCTGCTGAAAGTGAAAGTCTCATAGTGGGACAAAGTAAAAAAAAATACATTTTTTTAAAAAATCAGAAAATAAAAAATTATATTTTATATTCTAATTATATATCCATATCTCTCTCTCTATATATATATATTATCTACATAGATTATATAGAGATATAGAGAGAGATATATCTATCTATCGATATATATATATATATGATATATTTATAGCTATAGATATACAGGGGTTGGACAAAATAATGATAACACCTAACGTTTTGGCATCATAATCTTCGAACATGTTATAAACATGCAAACCGTGACATATGGTAATGTTTTGTAGTTGATTATTTGTGTTATGTGATATGTTTATGTAAATTAACTGTTTGTTTTGCAGAACTGTAAGAACATTGATGAGAACCTGATACCAATGGCAGATCTCTCGGATTTTCAAAGAGGCCAAATTGTTGGTGCTGGTATGGCAGGCGCTAGTGTAACCGAAAGTGCCCGAATGCCTGGCGTGTCAAGAGGTACTGTCTCCAAAGTAATGACTGTGTTTGAAAGAGAAGGAAAAATGTCCGCAGCAAAGCAAAGGTCCGGCCGAAAGTCGAAGTTGACTGAGAGAGACCGTCGGACTCTAACGCGAATTGTGAGAGAGGATCGCAAGACCACAGCTCCGAAAATTACTGCTGAGCTCAGTGAACACCTACAGAACCCAGCTTCCATGAAAACTGTTCGTCGGGAGCTAAACAAATCTGGATTCCACGGAACAGCTGCAATTCGAAAACCACTGCTCTCAATGACAAATGTTTCCAAGCGTTTAGAGTGGTGAAGAAACCTCCAAAATTGGACCCTCGAGCTGTGGAAACGTGATATTTTCAGACGAATCATCGTTTACCCTATTTCCTACCTCCGGCTGTGTGTACGTTTGGGGACAGCCGAAAGAAGCATTTCATCCAGACTGCTTTCTCCCAACTATAAAACATGGCGGAGGTTCTGTGATGATCTGGGATGCTATTTCGTGGAGATCCGCCGGGCCAATGATATCCCTTCATGGAAGAATTAACAGCCGCAATTATTTAGGCATTTTGGGAGACCAAGTGCATCCTGTCGTTCAAGAACTGTTCCCGGAGGGGAACGCCAACTTTCAGGATGATAATGCACAAATTCATACAGCTAGAATCGTTAAAGCATGGCACGAGGAACATTCTAATGAAATTGAGCATCTCATCTGGCCCCCACAATCCCCAGACCTCAACATTATTGAGCATTTATGGTCGATTTTAGAGATTCAAGTTAGACGTCGATTTCAGCCACCATCGTCGCTCAAAGAACTGGAGGGTGTTTTCACTGAAGAATGGGCTAAAATTCCTTTGGAAACAATTCACACTTTGTATGAATCCATACCTCGGAGAATTGAGGCTGTAATCGCCGCTAAAGGTGGACCTACACCATATTAAACTAACTTTTGTTGATGTTTCCAGGTGTTTCCATTATTTTGTTCAACCCTGTATATATCTATAGATATATATCTCTATATAGATATCTATATCTATGGATACATCTTGGATATATCTATAGATATCTATATCTATATCCATAGATATAGATATCTATAGATATATCTATCTTATCCTGGTATGAATGGTACCCCTCACCCCCCAATCCTGGAATGCATGGTCCTCTCACCCCCCATCCTGGTATGCATGGTCCCCTCACCCCCAATCCTGATATGCATGGTCGACTCAACCCCAATCCTGATATGCATGGTCCCCTCACCCTCAATCCTGGTATGCATTGTTCTCTCACCTCCCTATCCTAGTATGCATGGTCCCCTCCCCCCCCAATCCTGGAATGCATGGTCCCCTCACCCCCCCAATCCTGGTATGCATGCTGTCCTCACCCCCAATCCTGGAATGCATGGTCCCCGCATCCCCCAATCCTGGTATGCATGGTGCCCTCACCTCCCAATCCTGGCATGCATGGTCCCCTCACCCCCCAATCCTGGTATGCATGGTCCCTCCCCCCCAATACTGGAGTGCATGGTCCCCTCACCCTCAATACTGGAATGCATGGTCCCCTCACCCCCCCAATCCTGGTATGCATGGTCCCCTCCCCCCAATCCCAGTATGCATGGTGCCCTCACCCCTAATGCCGGTATGCATGGTCCCCCCAATCCTGGTATGCATGGTACCCCCCCAATCCTGGAATGCATGGTCCCCTCATCCCCCAATCTTGGTATGCATGGTCCCCTCCCCCCAATCTGGTATGCATGGTGCCCTCAACCCCCAATCCTGGTATGCATGGTCCCCTCACTCCCCAATCCTGGTATGCATGGTCCCCGCTCATCCCTATCGTAGGATGTATGGTACCCCCTCACCCCCAATTCTGGTATGCATGGTCCCCTCATCCCCAATCCTGGTATGCATGGTACCCCTCACCCCCCAATCCTGGTATCATGGTCCTCTCACCCCCCATCCTGGTATGCAAGGTTCTCTCACCCCCTATCCTGGTATGCATGGTTCTCTCACCCCCCTATCCTGGTATGCATGGTCTCCTCACTCCCCAATCTTGGAATGCATGGTCCCCTCACCCCCCAATCCTGGCATGCATGGTCCCCTCACCCCCTATCCTGGTATGCACGCTACCTCTCACCTCCATCCCGATATGTATGGTACCCCTCACCCCTATTAAACTGCACACCTACAAAAAAAAACCATTTATACTCACCTTTCTTCCCTGTGCTCCAGCACTGTCCCGTTCTGCCGGAGGCTGGGGGAGGAGAGCGGTGCAATACTGCTGAAGACACACTGCAAATGATCTTCAGTAAAATGGCGCCGGATAGCGCTATGCGCGATTCCAACGCCGCACCCCTGCTCAGTGCCCCAGTCTCCGGCAAGAGAAGCGCCGCGGAAATGCTCCTCATGGTCAGGTAAGTATGGCGCCGGAGATCGCTGTATGCATTCAGTGTCTACGTGTACCACGATCTCCGGCGCCATACAGAATCCTCACCGCTGGATGCCGTCTTCTGTTTGTAGCCAGACTGCGGAGGAGCAGTCTATAAAGGCTTCGGACAGAGTGACGCTTCCAGCATTATATTTTAGATCTATAAATATATATATATATATATATATATATATATATACATACATACACACATACTGCTCAAAAAAATAAAGGGAACACTTAAACAATAGAATATAACTCAAAGTAAATCAAACTTCTCTGAAATCAAACTGTCCACTTAAGGTACTGCCACACTACACAATCCCGCTAGCGATCTCGTTAGCGTCGCATACTAATGAGATCGCTAGCGGGATTGTTTCTATATCGCTAGTAGCTACCTATTTTAGCGATGTCGTTAGGACGCTATCGCGGTTAGCGATCTCCTTAACGACTTTAGCGGTACAAAAGTACCGCTAAATCGCTAAAAAAGGTGCCACACTCAGCGATTAGATACTTACCAGCGGGGCGCCAGTGACGAAAATAGGGTCCGGAACGATCGCTGTGATGAACGAGATCACAGCAGGGGCCTCGTCGCTGGTAGATGCCGCACACAACAACATCGCTAACGGGATCGCTAAATAGTGACGTTTTTTAGCGATCCCGTTAGCGATGTTGTTTAGTGTGGCATACCCTTTAGGAAGCAACACTGATTGACAATCAATTTCACATGCCGTTGTGTAAATGGAATAGACAAAAGATGGAAATTATTAGCAATTATCAAGACACTCAATAAAGGAGTGGTTCTGCAGGTGGGGACCACAGACCACATCTCAGTACCAATGCTTTCTGGCTGTTTAGGTCACTTTTGAATGTTGGTTGTGCTTCCACACTCGTGGTAGCATGAGAAGGACTCTACAACCCACACAAGTGGCTCATATAGTGCAGCTCATCCAGGATGTCACATCAAGTTGAGTTGTGGCAAGAAGGTTTGCTGTGTCTGACAGCGTTGTGTCCAGAGGCTGGAGGCACTACCAGGAGACAGGCCAGTACACCAGTAGACATGGAGGGGACCGTAAGAGGGCAACAACCCAGCAGCAGGACTGCTTTCTCTGCCTTTGTGCCAGGAGGAACAGGAGGAGCACTGCCAGAGCCCTGCAAAATGACCTCCAGCAGGCCACAAATGTGCATGTGTCTGCACAAACGGTTAGAAACCGACTCCATGAGGATGGTCTGAGTGCCCGACATCCACAGATGGGGGGTTGTGCTCACAGCCCAACACCGTGCAGGACGCTTGGCATTTGCCACAGAAAACCAGGATTGGCAAATTTGCCACTGGCGCCCTGTGCTCTTCACAGATGAAAGCAGGTTCACACTGAGCACATGTGACAGACGTGACAAAGTCTGGAGACGCCGTTGAGAGCGATCTGCTGCCTGCAACATCCTTCAGCATGACCGGTTTGGCAGGGGGTCAGTAATGATGTGGTGTGGCATTTCTTTGGAGGGCCAACAGCCCTCCATGTGCCCACCAGAGGTAGCCTGACTGCCAGTAGGTACCGAGATGAGATCCTCAGACCCCTTGTGAGACCATATGCTGGTGCGGTTGGCCCTGGGTTCCTCCTAATGCAGGACAATGCCAGACCTCATGTGGTTGGAGTGTGTTAGCAGTTCCTGCAAGATGAAGGCATTGAAGCTATGGACAGGCCCGCCTGTTACCCAGACCTGAATACGATTGAGCACATCTGGGATAGCATGTCTCGCTCCATCCACCAATGTCGCATTGCACCACAGACTGTCCAGGAGTTGGCGGATGCTTTAGTCCAGGTCTGGGAGGAGATCCCTCAGGAGACCATCCGCCGCCTCATCAGGAGCATACCCAGGCATTGGAGGGAGGTCATACAGGCACAGGGAGGTCATACAGGCAAGTGGAGACAACACACACTACTGAGCATCATTTTGACTTGTTTTAAGGACATTACATTTCACTTTAATTTTGTGTGTGACTCAAAATCCAGGCCTCCATTGGTTAATAAATTTGATTTCTATTGATGATTTTTGTGTGATATTGTTGTCAGCACATTCAACTTTGTACAGAACAAAGTTTTCAATGAGAATATTTTATTCATTCAGATCTAGTATGTTTTATTTGAGTGCTCCTTTTATTGTTTTGAGCAGTGTATATGTATTGTACTGATGCATTTCTATTTTTATGAAAAAGAAATTAAAAAAAAGTAGAAGTTTGAAATTGCCGCATCCGTGACGATCCACCCCATAAAACTGTCCCACTAGTTTACCCCTTCAGTGAACACTGTAAAAAAAATAAATAACGTGGGAAAAAACATGCTTTTTCATCATATTACTAAATAAAAAGTGGAATAAAATGTGATAAAAAGCTGAAAACAGCATCTCGTCCTGCAAAAAACAAGCCACCATACAGCTCTATCAATGGAAAAATAAAAAAAAGTATCGCTCTCAGAATACAGCGATGCAAAAATAATTACTGTATATACTCGCGTATAAGCCAACCACCCTAATTTTGCCACAAAAAACTGGGAAAACTTATTGACTCGCGTATAAGCCTAGGGTGGGAAATGCAGAAGCTACTGGTAAATTTCAAAGTTAAAAATAGATACCAATAAAAGTAAAATTAATTGAGACTTCAGTAGATTAAATGTTTTTGAATATCCATATTGAATCAGGAGCCCCATATAATGCTCCATACAGTTCATGATGGCCCCAAAAGATGCTCCATACAAAATACGCCCCATATAATGCTACACAAAGGTTAATAATGGCCCCATAAGATGCTCCATAGAATATGCTCCATGAGCTGCTCCATAAAGGTTATGGCCCCATAAAATGCTCCATAGGTTATGCCCCCATAAAATGCTCCATAGATTATGCCCCATAAGATGCTCCATACAAAACACGCCCTATATAATGCTGCACAAAGGTTAACAATGGCCCCATAAGATGCTCCATAGATCATGCCCCATAAGATGATCCATATATTTTATGCCCCATATGATGCTCCATAGATTATGCCCCCATAAGATGCTCCACAGATTATGCCCCATAAGATGCTCCATAGATTATGCCCCCATCAGATGCTCCATATATTTTATGCTCCATAGATTATGCCCCCATAAAATGCTCCATAGATTATGCCCTGATATGATGCTCCATAGATTATGCCCCCATATGATGCTCCATAGATTATGCACCCATATGATGCTCCATAGATTATGCCCCCCCATATGATGCTCCATAGATTAATCCCACATATGATGCTCCATAGATTATGCCCACATATGATGCTCCATAGATTATGCCCCCACATGATGCTCCATAGATTATGCCCCATAAAATGCTCCATAGATTATGCCCCCATAAAATGCTCCATAGATTATGCCCCATATGATGCTCCATAGATTATGCCCCTATATGATCCTCCATAGATTATGCCCCATAAAATGCTCCATAGATTATGCCCCCACAAGATGCTCCATAGATTATGCCCCCATAAGATGCTCCATAGATTATGCCCCCATAAGATGCTCCATAAAATGCTCCATATATTATGACCCATATGCTGCTGCTGCAAATAAAAAAAAATGACATACTCACTTCTCGTCGCTGGGGGCCAGGTGCCGGTGTCCTGAGCAGGCGGGGACACCGGCGCTATGGGGGACAGGTGCCGGCCCTGGCACCTGAGATATTCACCTGTCCCCAGTCCACCGCTGTGCGCCGCTGTGTTCCGGGTCCTCTGTCAGTGAGTGCTCAGGCAGAGGGCGTGGCACGCACTAACTACGTCATCGCGAACTCTGACATGAACGTCACAGCCAGAGGACGCAGAGGATAGAGAGGCGCGCAGCGGTGGACCCGGAACAGGTAAATATCGCATGTACTCACCCCCTCCTGGAGCGTCTCTGCAGCCCCCCTGCTACTCCTGCAGTTCTTCCTTCCTTCACCGGTCACATGGTGCTGCTCATTAAAGTCATGAATATACGCATATTCAGGACTTTAATGAGCGGTACCACGTGACCGCTGAAGGAAGGAGCCTGAGATCCTGGAAGAAGCAGGGGGGCTGCAGAGACGCGCCGGGGGGTAAGTATGATCTGACATCCTCGCTCCAAGTTTTCACTGTGTGAAAGCACCAAAGCATAAAGAAAACAAAACAATATAAATGTGGTATCGTTGTAATCGTACTGACCCAAACAATAAAGCTGCCTTATCAATTTTTACCACACAAGGAAGGGCATAACCTCCCCCTCCAAACCCCGAAACAAAAATTCCTGAATTGTTGGCTTTTGTTCATTTTGTCTCCCAAAAATCGGAATAGAAAGCGATCAAAAAATATATGACCGAAAATGATACCAATAAAAACATCAACTTTTCCCACAAAAAAACAGGCTGTCAACTAACACTGTAGGAAAAAATATGGAAAAATCATAAATCTCAAAATATGGTGACGCGTTTTTACAATAAAAAGAGTCATTCAGTGTGTGACAGTTGCCAAACAAAAACCCAATATATATCTGGTATCACTGTAATCGCACCGACCCGAAAAATAATGTCGTCTAATCACATACTGCACGAGAAACGGCGTAAAAATTAAAAACAATTCTTGACTTGCTGTAGATTTTTCTCATTCTCCCTCTTAAGGTAAGACGAGGCTCACATTTATCCTGCGCTCTACGTTGAGCGCTCACACTGGGTTTCCGTGTAATTCTCTGAAATACGTGATTTAGACAGAATCCCCAATGGAAGAATTCCTATAATCAGGCAGATGGAAGCACTGTGGACGCCGCCTGTCCCATGAACAGTGGTGTCCATCTTTTTAGGTGGGCGTAAAAGAGAAAAGGAAGGAAAAAGCGGAAAAGAGGCCAGAGTCCAGAGAAACTTTGCTGCCGCATTATAGTGATTAGATTCCTGGGGGTTTCATCTGAATCGCGTCACTCGGCGATTTAGATGGAACCCCCATGTAAGTGTTCCGCATAGAGCGCCAGATAAATGTGATCCAAAATGCTATGTAAAGTGTTCCCAGTTAAAGCTTCTACTCAATCAACAAAAATAGAAAGTCCACACTCAGGTCCGACATCTGTTAATGGAAAAAAAGGGGGCTCCCACATTACAAGTAGAACAAAGGCTATGGAAAAGCTTCTGAGCCCCAGTGTGCCTAAACCACATTTAGCGTCCACATGTTTGGCATTTCTTTAGCGACGACAGCCTGCCTAATCTACGGTTGCGTGTCTCCGGAAGCATGAGCTGGGCACTACAGAGTACTGGGCACTACAACGGAAGTTGGCAATTTACTCAGTAACATCCACAGCTTCTTGTTTCTGGAAAACATGGAGTAAAAATCGTCACTACACCTGTAGATAAATTCCAAAAGGGGGTCCCATGAGGGGGATTCTGCTCATCTAGCACTTAGGGGATCTGTATATGGAGTCTGCAAAATATTTTAGGAAAATATGCGCTCCAGGAGGCAAATAATGCTCAGTCCTTACTGAGTCTCTCCATATGGCTAAGCAGTACTGTACAGCCACATATGGGGTATTTCTACATTCTGCAGAAATTGTGGGACAAATTTTTGGTGCCATTATTACCCATTTCTACTTGTGAAAATGTAAAATATGGAGTTAAAATATTTTTTGCGGTAAACAAGCAATTATTTTTTCTTCACAGCCCAATGGTATAAAATTCTGTGACACATCCGTAGTATCAAAATGATCACTGCACTCCTAGATGAATTCATCAAGACGTGTATTTTGTAAAATAGGGTCACTTTTTATGAGGAGGCTTTGCTGTTCTAAAGCCTCAGGGAATCTCCCAGTGGGTCATGGTACCTTCAAACAATAACAGTAAAATCTGCACTGTAATACGGCGTTCCTTCCCTTCCGAGCTTTGCACTCTGACTGAAAAGTAGTTCCCGATTACATGTAGTGTTCTGCTCATTTATGTGCAGTATTTTCTTAAGTGCTGTACCAGTTATGACCATTAGATGTCATTAGTTATCCCCTTTTTTCTTGTTCCTGGATTAAGTAGCCTCTCTCTTTAACAGCTTGTTCTGATTAGTACCGCCCCTTCAGTTTTCCCAGAGAACTTGTATCCATTGCCCCCCCCAGCTAGTTGTAATGCTCTTTGCCTTGTATGTAGAAAGATGCATTTCTGTTTAGGGTAGTGCAATGCTGGCAGCCTAAATTTGCTTAGATATCCCTCTTAACTGCATTTATGTGTTGTATTGTGCAACCTCTGTAATACTCCTGTTACTGATGTAATAGCCAGGGCTGTGGAGTCGGAGTTGGAGTCGTGGAGTCGGAGTTAGTTTTGGTTGGAGTCGGAGTCGGTAGAAATGTACCGACTCCAACTCCAGCTTTAAAAAAAATGTATTAATATTTCATAATTGAACTTTCATATGAATTTTATAAATGTTACTCAAATATATATGTTCTATCAAACTATGAACAACAGTGATAAGCAGTTCTGCTGGAGATAGAGACATTTCTTACTTCTTGTGTGTCACTGTTCTCCACTGCCCTTATCTAATCTTATACTTGGTTAACCTCATGCTGCCCCAACCCCCCTACTTACAATGTATGACACTGAAAGTGAAAATGTGTTGCAAATTCTTAGTAGTAAAGCTCCTCCTCTAGACTAGATGTTTACTAGGTGTGCGTCTTCCAAGCATCTCACAGCTGCTACTCAGAAGAGGAAGACTGTAAGAAGTATTATCCTTTCAACAAACTTTGCATCAGTTAACTGTTAGTACATGAGGAATAACAGTATTACTAACCACTATATCAGTTGTACGACCTGGCAATAATTTTGTACAATTGTTTTTAAGAAAAACAATTGTCATTTGAATTGTGAATGCAGAATTAAAAACCTGAGAATGTCAAAGAAGCGTCACATTAAATCAGCTGTATTTGAACATTTCACCATCACTCAAGATAGAAAACATTATGTCAGTCAGTGTATTGCAAATGATCTAGACGAAAACAAATGCTGTGAAGCCAAGATCAGTGTATATTCAGGCAAAGATAAAAATGCTCCTATCAGAGCTTCTAATCTAAAGAAACATTTACAGCGCTTTCATCCAGAAGTACTGAAAGCAGTGGATGAGAAAGACTGCATCCAAACCAATGAACCAGTGCCCAGCTCTTCCAGCCAAACAAAGGAGCAGAGAACTTTGCAGCCATCTGTAAGGTTCTTTGTCTCTGTTGACATGTTCCTTGAAACTCAGTTTTCCGTCGGCCATTTTGCTTTCTGTCTTTCTGCAGCTCTTGCCCTCAGTTAATATGGAGTTTCCAGTTTTCATGTTCCCGCCCTGATTCTTCCCTCTTGCTTCTTAAGCAGCCTCAGCTGAACAATCAGTGCTCCTGAATCAAGCCTCAGTCAGTCTGTGACCTGACTCCTGGAAGCCTTGGACTTGTACTCCAGCTATTCCCTACTGAGGAACCTTGGAACACTTTTGGACTCTGGAAACCTGCTGTTTGGTGAATCCATGTTTGCAGAGGAATTACGGTACAGAGAAGAGATCCTGAACCTGCTTTGGAGATTTATTGTAGTGCTTGAAGTTACTCTGGCCTGCTGTGTCTCCTGTCGCTGTTCCTGCAAACTGTGTAAACTTTTCAGCATGCTTGTATGAAGTAATACAAGTCATTTCATTTCAACCTATGTCTCCTGTGTTTTCCTCGCACCCAAGCACAAGACGCTATAGGAACTGTACACTATACTTGACAAGATTCAGGAGCCAATGTTTAGTGTCTGCTGGGTCTGGGAAAGCCGTGTCTGCTGTGACTGTGGATATCAGATGTCCGTTTAATACCTTATGTGATGACAGTGGTTGTGACTTCTCACAACCATTCCAGGTGAGCGCATTCCCTTAAAATTTTACTCTGGAGTGTTACCACAGGTAAACACTATTGTTTTTTTTTTCCTTTCCTCTTCTCCTTCCAGCACCTCTGCCTTAAAAGATCTGGAAGATGGAGGCCCGCATAAAGGAACTTTGCGGAGTGACTGATACAATCCTTTCAGATGTACAGACTTTAAAAACCCGTTTTGCAAGCCTACAGGACCTCACTAATCATAATTTGCAAGTGTTTGGACAGACTACCCAGGAATTGCGAGCCAGGATTGAGGCTCTAGAGGAACGAGCCCAGGCTCCTGCCATAACCCCAAGTTCTGGGATCCCCAAATTACCTCCTTTTCGTTTTGGCGTGAACGTGAGAAATTCAGGGGATTTATTAATCAATGCAATTTATTTTTCTCTGCACATGCTTCACAATTTCCCACTGAACGATCCAAAGTGCTTACTATAATCATGTTGCTTACCAATAAGGCTTTGATGTGGGCAAACCTCTGATTGAGACTGAGGATGATTGTTTGAATCACCTTGATGCTTTTATTTCAGCCATGGGGCAGGTGTTTGATGACCCAATCGAGGTGCAACAGCTGAAGCAGCCATGTTAACTTTGCGCCAAGGTAAGCGTTCAGTAGCCGAATATGCCCTGGATTTCAGGAGATGGGCTCTTGATACCACTTGGGACACTTCCGCTAAAAAAATCTATTTTTCGGAAAGGGTTGTCTCCACTGATTAAGGATGAACTTGCTCGTGCCGACCCTCCCACTGCGTTAGGTGACTTTATTAACTATTGTATCCGTATTGATGCTCGTCTGACTGAACGCAGACAAGAGAGATGGTTCGAAAATAATCGCACTAACCTTTTACTACCTCCCTCCTCAGCTAAGGAACCTTTGAGTAGGATCACAAGGGAACCAGAACCTGAACCCATGCAGGTGGACTCTTTACAAAGACGGGTTAGTGATGCACGCAAAGAACATCGTATAAAGGAAAATCTATGTTTCTACTGTGGTAAGTCAGGGCACTTCATTATAAACTGCCCCAGCCGTTCTCGTAAGACTACTGCAGCAGTCATTCACTGTGAGTGTTGCGAGAGGAGCTCTGTCATGTCCGAGCCTCAGGCTCCAGAGAGATCTGCTGCAAGAGATCTTGATTTCTCGGACTTAAACTCTGTTAGTTCTGGGGACGATGACGGTATAAACGCTGCAATTTTTCAAGTTTCCTCAGCGGTGTCCCAGCTGAGTTGTAAAAGAAACAATTCTCATTGCTTCCTTTCCATCAAACTCTGGGTTGACTCAGTCTGGGTGTCTAGCTCTGCTATGATCGACTCAGGAGCAAGTGGAAATTTTATGGATATCTCCTTTGCTCTGAAACAGGGGATACGTTCAGTGAAGAAGGCTACTCCAGTACAGATGGAGACTGTGGATGGCTCTCTACTGACTTCTGGACCAGTGGATCAAGAAACAGAGCCTTTGAGGGTCCCTATGGGTAAAGATCATCAGGAGAAAATGTCTTTTTTGCTTATCTCTTCTCCCCACTTTC
Source organism: Oophaga sylvatica (assembly GCA_033576555.1). Lineage (NCBI taxonomy): Eukaryota > Metazoa > Chordata > Amphibia > Anura > Dendrobatidae > Oophaga > Oophaga sylvatica. The sequence continues at coordinate 406,952,631 of JARQOD010000005.1, forward strand.
CCATCATTCTAGGGCTACCATGGCTGCAGGCGCAGAATCCTATGATTAACTGGGAGACCAAGGAATTACACTTTCCGGAGAAACAGATGAGTCAAGGAATTTCAGCTTGCTCTGTTCCTAAAGGAACCATGTCAGTCCCTGAACTACCAGCTGTATACCAGGACTATGTGGATCTATGTGACAAGAAGAACGCTGATCAGCTTCCTCCTCACCGTCCATATGATTGTCCAATTGAATTATTGCCCGGAGCCGAGATACCTTTTGGTAAGATCTACCCCCTAGCGGGGCCCGAGCTAAAAGCTTTGAAGGATTATATAGATGAAAATTTAGCCAAGGGCTTCATACGCCCCTCTTCATCTCCCGCAGGTGCACCCATCTTCTTTGTGAAGAAGAAAGATGGATCTCTGAGACCCTGCATAGACTATAGGGAACTCAATAAGGTTACTATTAGAAACCGTTATCCATTGCCTTTAATCCCTGAGTTGTTGGAGAGAGTGCGGCATGCCAAAATTTTCTCTAAACTGGATCTCCGTGGGGCCTATAACTTGGTCCGTATTAGACCTGGGGATGAATGGAAGACTGCTTTCAGATCACGCTATGGACACTTTGAATATCTAGTTATGCCTTTTGGTCTGAGTACCGCCCCAGCCACTTTCCAACACTTCGTGAATGATATCTTCAGGGATCTCCTAGATACATTTGTGGTGATTTATCTGGATGATATTCTAATTTTTTCTAACTCCACAGAGGAACATCATGGACATGTGAGAATGGTCTTAGAACGCCTAAGACAAAACCATCTCTACATCAAGCTTGAAAAATGTGAATTCCATAGGACCGAAATTCAATTTCTGGGGTATGTACTATCTACGCAAGGGATTAGTATGGATGGAAGCAAGACCCAAGCCATCAAGGATTGGCCAATTCCTAGAAATGTGAAGGAGGTGCAGTGTTTCATCGGGTTTGCCAACTTCTATAGACGTTTCATTAAGAATTTTTCTGAGGTAGTGTTACCTATCACCCAACTTACCCGGAAACAGTCTAGGTTCTCCTGGACCCCGCAAGCTCAGGAAGCATTTTCCTGTTTAAAGGATAAATTTACCACCGCACCTATCTTAGTACATCCCAACCCCGAGCTTGCCTTCATAATAGAGGAGGATGCTTCAGACTGTGCCGTTGGAGCTATACTCTCTCAGAGAACAGGTGAGAAGAATGTCTTGCATCCCTGTGCCTTCTTTTCCCAGCAGTTGTCTTCGGCTGAGAGGAACTACGATGTGGGCAATAGAGAATTGTTGGCCATTATTGCCGCCTTCAAGGAATGGAGACACCTTCTTCAGGGAGCTGCACAGCAAATAGTCGTCCTGACAGACCATCGTAACCTTGAATTTATCAGGTCGGCTAAGTGCCTGACTCCTCGCCAGGCTCGCTGGAATCTTTTCCTAAACCAATTTAATTTTGTCATTTCTTATAGACCAGGATCGCGCAATGGAAAGGCTGATGCACTCTCTAGGATTCATTCAGCAGAGACACGTCCACTTACTCCTCCTAAGACTATTCTTCCTGACTCTAGATTCCTGGGAGTGATTCATAATCAAGACCTACTTAAGGACATCAAGGAAGCATACCATGCGGATTCTTTGTTGGCTCAACCCCCAAGGGACGTAAGTCTTGTCTTTAAGAATGGTGTGTGGATTCAGGGACAACGTCTGTATATACCTGAAACAGTCAGATTGAGAGTATTGCAACTCATCCACGATTCCAAGATAGCCGGGCATAGGGGAATTCTAAAGACACAAGAATTTCTTTCTCGTTTCTTTTGGTGGCCCACTTACAGGAAAGATGTCTTAAACTATGTCACTTCATGTGAAGTCTGTGCAAGATGCAAAACACCTCGCTCCTCACCAACTGGTCTGTTGCAACCTCTTTCCACCCCATCCCGCCCGTGGGGATCCATTTCTATGGACTTCATTGTGGAGTTACCAACCTCTCAAGGGAAGAACACCATTCTAGTGGTGGTTGACCGTCTAACAAAGGCAGCTCATTTTATCCCTTGTGTCGGCTTACCCACTGCAAAACAGACATCAGACTTGATGATTAAGAATGTGTTTCGCTTACATGGAGTACCGGATGAGGTCATTTCGGATCGAGGGGTGCAATTCACTTCAAGGTTTTGGCAAAATTTCTGTGCAGCATTGGACATTAAAGTAAACCTTTCTTCTGCTTTTCATCCCCAGACTAATGGACAGACAGAACGAACCAATCAGACCCTGGATCAGTATCTCCGCTGTTTTATCTGCCACCTACAGGATGATTGGGTGGATCTACTTCCACTGGCTGAGTTCTCTTATAACAACTCTCAGAGCGCCTCCACTAAGCAGTCTCCTTTTTACTCCAATCTAGGTTATCATCCTAACATTCTTCCTCGATTTCCCATAGATACGCCTTTGCCGGCAGTGGCTGAAAGAATCACTTCTTTACAAAAGAATATGGATCTTCTAAAGGAAAATCTAGAATTGGCTCAGGAAACGTACAATAAAGCAGCAGATAAATTTCGTAAACCTGCACCAGCTTTCAAGGTAGGAGATTTGGTCTGGCTGTCAACCAGAAATCTTAAATTAAAGATTCCATCGTCTAAATTGGGACATAAGTACACTGGACCTTATAAGATCAATAAGATTATAAGTGCTGTTGCTTGTCGTCTTCAACTGCCCAGAACTATGAGAATCCACCCTGTCTTTCATGTATCCCTACTAAAGGCTGCAACACCCAATACGTTTCCTGGACGTTCTTCTCCTTGCCCTGACCCAGTGCTGGTCGATGGTCAGGAAGAATTTATGGTGGAAAGGATTCTAGATTCCAGGTTGTACAGAAATCAGTTGCAATATTTGATTAAATGGCAGGGCTACCCAGTGGAGGACAACTCATGGGAACCAGTCAATAATGTAAATGCTCCTCGCCTGCTCCGCCAGTTTCATCAGAGGTACCCTGACAAGCCTGGTCTGAGGTCATCCGGAGGTTGTCCCTAAGGGGGGAGTAATGTAAGGTTCTTTGTCTCTGTTGACATGTTCCTTGAAACTCAGTTTTCCGTCGGCCATTTTGCTTTCTGTCTTTCTGCAGCTCTTGCCTTCAGTTAATATGGAGTTTCCAGTTTTCATGTTCCCGCCCTGATTCTTCCCTCTTGCTTCTTAAGCAGCCTCAGCTGAACAATCAGTGCTCCTGAATCAAGCCTCAGTCAGTCTGTGACCTGACTCCTGAAAGCCTTGGACTTGTACTCCAGCTATTCCCTACTGAGGAACCTTGGAACACTTTTGGACTCTGGAAACCTGCTGTTTGGTGAATCCATGTTTGCAGAGGAATTACGGTACAGAGAAGAGATCCTGAACCTGCTTTGGAGATTTATTGTAGTGCTTGAAGTTACTCTGGCCTGCTGTGTCTCCTGTCGCTGTTCCTGCAAACTGTGTGAACTTTTCAGCATGCTTGTATGAAGTAATACAAGTCATTTCATTTCAACCTATGTCTCCTGTGTTTTCCTCGCACCCAAGCACAAGACGCTATAGGAACTGTACACTATACTTGACACCATCAGTTTAAAGATATTTTGTCAGTGAAAAAGTTACTGTGACAATGACAGTGTCTGAATGTGGAAATGGCCCGCAAGCTTGGTGTTTCTCTGGAGAGAGAATTAGAAAATTAGTAATCGAAGAAACTTTTAAACAAAAGGAAGAACTTAAAAAAACTCTCAAGGGACGCTTTCTGTTTCTTAAAATGGATGCCTGCACACGTCACAGAGTGAACTATTTTGCCATCAATGTCCGATTTGTTTGTGACAAAAATGAAATAGTTACCAAGACATTGGCAGTAAAAGACACCAAAGTTCATCACACCAGTGAGTTTCTCCAGGTCTTGGTGGAAAAGGTTCTGCAAGACTATGAACTTAAAAAAGAGCAAGTTCTTTCTGTCGTAACTGACAATGCTTCAAATATGATAAGTACTATTAAGCTAATGACTGAGAGTAATGATGGTGACCAGCAGCTAGAAGAACATTCTGGGTCCACAGACACAGAAATGTTTGAAATAGAGGAACACAGTATTGTAACTGAGGAGCAAACTGAAGTTGCTTCAGATGAACAGCAACATGATAGTTTAGATGATCTTGTTGAAACTGTGTCAATACGTTCTTTCATTCATCACATGCGCTGTGTTGTGCACACGCTACAGCTGGCTATAAGATACAGTCTGCAAGAAGGATATGCTGCTGCACTGATTGGCAAGGTGAGAAAATTGGCTACTGTTGCCAGAACCCCTAAAGTTGACTCAATTTTGAAGAGACGTGCTGGAAAAGGGGCAATTATTGATCAAGCCACACGATGGGGCAGTACTTACTTAATGATTCAGCGCTTGGTTGAACTGAAAACCTTTCTTGTAGACATGGCTAACCCTCAACTGAAGCTAAATGAAAGTCAGTGGAATCAGGTGACTGATCTGGAAAAATTGCTAGAGCACCCATTTACAGTGACTAAAAATTACAAGCAGAGGACTTAACTCCAGGTATTTTCTTAAAGGAGTGGAAGAACCTGATGTTTCGCCTGTCCCAAAGAGGAGGGTTTATTGCAAGTGGCATTGCTACATCAATGAAACGGAGAGAGGAGCTACTATTACAAAATTACATTCTTTTGGCAGCTGTTTATGTAGACCCAATGCATCGGATTCTTCTATATGATCAACAGCTAACTAAAGGAAAAGAAGCTCTGTTTGAAATAGCAGTAAGGATGAAAGGGTTGCAGAACAGTTAGGAGGAACAAGAAGAATTTGGTCGTTCTGCCACATCTTCACCCTCATCAACTGATGAAGAATTTAATTTCGAAAAATATTTGGATCATAAGGACCGTGCAAAGCGTTCCCGCATAGAAGAAGAGTCATCCCCATCAAAGAACACAGCCAGTACATTTCAGCAGAAATTTTCATGTGCACTAAAAGACATTGACAAATTTGACCGTTCATCAAAACTAACAGTGCAACAAGCGATTCCTCTGTATCCTGACATTGTCAGAGATGTTGCCCGAGTGGTTACTGCTTTGCCACCTACCCAAGTTAGTGTAGAGAGGTTGTTCTCTGCTCTCAAAATAATTAGATCAGATTTGAGGGCATCCATGAAGGGGGATCTGACAGAGGCAATACTTTTTCTGAGGACAAATTTATAGATTTCTTCTTATTAACTGCATAACAGTGTTTATTGCATATTTACCTACAAGAGTTTAGAAAACTTTATAAAAGTTATTTGCTATATTCTAATTGTATTCTAATAAATATAGTTTTTGCTCTAAGTGGTCTGATTACTTATAATATGATGGTGAGAAACTGAATAAGCACGATGTTAATATATTACAACAGTAAATTTATTGTTACGAATTGGCCATTTATGAAGGAGTCGGAGTCGGAACCTGATAAATTCCAGGAGTCGTAGTCGCAACTGTGGGTTACCGACTCCACAGCCCTGGTAATAGCACCCTGTATTACTGCTGTTGTTGTGTAATGTGCCAGTATTGATATACGTTGTTATTTCCTTGTAGTTTTCACCGCTCATCTCGTCCCGCTCCATATCATCTATATCAGCATTATTGTCCATTGTCATCATTCACTGTTACCAAGTTCACATCATCATCTATAAATATAGACTTAAGAATCCATTACTGGGAAGTGGATGAAAGGTTTAGCTGTATGCTGGAATCCACACAGCACTATACGTGGAGGAAGGCAGAACATGTAAGGTATTGGAACACGCAAGATACAGTTTTACAACAAACAAAAGGTTTATTTCTTCCTATTAGCCCTTAGAAAAATTAAAACTTGGGGCTAAAACATTTTAGTGGTAAAAATTTAATTATTCTTTCTTTACAGCTCAGCAGTATAAAAATCTGTGAGGCACATGTGGTGTCAGTATGTTCACTGCACCCCTAGATTAATTCATTGGGGAGTGTAGTTTGTAAAATGAAGTCATATATGTTTTTTTTTTCTTTTTTGGCATCTTAGGGGCTCTGCCAATGTGACATGGCATCCTCAAATCATTCCAACAAAATATGAACTCCAATATAGCACTTCTTCACTTCTGAAGTTTGCACTGTGCCAGCACCATATTGGAGTTCAGATGTTGCTGGAATAGTTTGAGGGTGCCATGTCATATTGGCAGAGCCCCTACATGCACAGCAGATGTTGTAAATGGGTTAAGGCCATAGATTGTTTGTACAAGAAACAGACAATAGAACTGGTGTGATTTGATTTTGACAGGAAGCTCTGAGAATATGGACACGAATGGAAGCCATGAGAACTGCCTTTTTCCTTAAGGCATCAATGGGTCTTCTTTTGATTAGCTGGCCTGGCATGACATCATCGATGTGGCATGACACATGTGACATTATACTAGGCTGGCTAATGAAAAGAAGAGTCGCAGATGCAGTCAGGAAAGAGGCAGTTCTCTAGACTCCCGTCGTGCAGTCACAAAATAAGGACATGGTTGATAGACCGGTTGTGCAAGATAGGCAAAACTTTGCTTCCCAAATGGGGTCCTTCTAATTTACGATTTTTGTGGCATACCAGCTACTGTCTGCAGTGTCAGAGTAACATCTTCTAAATATATGTAAAGGCAATGAAGCTGGGTACACAAATCACATTTAATGTTTTATGGTATTTTTTATATTGTGATTTGAGTGTGGATTTAGACTTTAGCAGATGACCATTTCAAGAAGACCCTTGAGTTAATAGCAACTGGCCTTGCTCTGATGGAACAAAAGCTGCACTTTCTGTTCTTAATGATCAGATGAGACTAAGCTACATATCACACAAATTGCTGGCAATCATGCAGGAACCTATTATACTGTATGGTAGCGCTGTTTTGTGCTGCCATTATTCCATTAATAGGAATATTCTTTTTGGAAAAGAATCATAGTGCCTCCACAATTCTTGCTTTGTACCATTAATGAAGGCACAAAATAATATTAAGACCTACAGGGTCATTCCATGGTAGCTTACGTTACAACATAATATAGTAACTTACGTTACAATGGTGGTGACTTGCGTTACAAACAGTGTTTTTCATATGATGGTAACTCATTGTAACTCAAGTTACCATCACCTTATAACGTAAGTTACTATATTATATTGTAACGTAAGTTATCAACATTTCTTGTTATAAAAACTGTTGCATTTAACTTGAGAGGTTAAAATAAATTTGTTAAAAGTTGCTTGGACTATGGTGTTTTCATACAATAAAAATAGTGTTTCTCCCCTGTTTACCAGAACAGATAATTTGGCAGTCTCATGATGGACAATTGCCTTTCCTTTTTTTGTAACGCAAGTTTTCAAGAAATAAAACTTTTTTTATTATTTAATTTTATTGTTGAAAAATCAAACTGTGTTGAAATCTATTGAGAATAGTTTAATGTACAATATACATTCACTCATTTTGTGGCTGCCCTCAAAGAACAGTCTGTAGCCAGTTTTTGGCTTTTGACTGTAAAGTAAGTTACCATGGAATGACCCTACATATAACAAGAGGCAGAAAGAGAATTAGGCTTTAGACTTACCCATATATGACATCATCATCTGAATCATTAAGCATTGAGAAAGCAGGATTATCCTTCAGTTGAGATTCTGCAAAAAGTTAAAGTAGTAAATAAATGGTGAGCACATTAAATGTCCCATCCCATTGGAGAACAAGTAGCTGAGGGCCACATCTGGCCGTCTGGCTGTTCCAGTTCAGCCGGCGAACCGAGACAGCAGAAGGGCTGAAACAGTGGCCCACAGACCACACCATGCCCTCTATCCGTATCCTCAGGATGCAGACAACAGTGAATACTTTGGTGGAGGACAGGGCCACACGCTTCATCTTCCACCAATCAGCGTGTGAGACAGCGGACGCAATTACGTTATTTCATAGAGCTGCTTCTGAGACTCGTTGAACAGGAGACAGAAGCAGAATGCGGGGGAAATGGGAGCGAGGCAAGTACGTGTTGTTGTTTTTTCATGTGTATGGGATATTTGTGATTACATAAGAGGTTATGTGGGGCTCACACTATTTACATGGAGGCTAAGTGGGGCTCACACTATTTACATGGAGGCTAAGTGGGGCTCACACTATTTACATGGAGGCTATGTGGGGCTCACATTATTTACATGGAGGATATGTGGGACTCACTATTTACATGGAGGCTACGTGGGGCTCACAAACTATATAAAAGTATGTCGGGCTCACACTATATATAGCAGTATGTCGGGGCTCACAATGTATAAAGGGGTATGTGTGGGCACACATATATAGGAGGCTAGGTGGGGGCTCATACAGTATATAGGGAGCTGTGTGTGGGCTCTTTCGGTATATTAAGGGGTCACATACTTTATTCTGCTTAATATTAAGTGATAGAATTATAATTGCAATAATTGTGCTAATATTAATATTGAGCAGAATTAATTTCAGCCTATTAGTTTGGCCCTCCACAATAGTATTGGTTAGAGATGAGCGAATTTGTTCGGGTTCCTTCTTATTCGGCAAGCTATAGCGCTTACCGAATAAGCTGCAGAGGGAACCTGGCTTCCTGGATCGCGCCGGCCGATCAGCGCCGCAGCTGCATGTGTTGCGGCTGTGTCACAGTCACAGCACATGCATGGAGAGCCCAACAAACAGGCTCTCCATGTATGTGCTGTGACACAGCAGAGACACATGCAGCTGCGGAGCCGAACAGCTGATCAACCACAGCGATCCAGGAAGCCAGGTTCCCTCTAGAGTTGAGCAAAATTGTTCGGGTTCTCAACTGCAGTCACAGTCTCTCATGAGGCCCCTCAGTAAAATTAATTGCCCACCCTTGGTCTGGAGAATTCATAAGTTCAAGACATTTAATGCAATACAGTTAATGAGCAGCTATTTTTATATGTCAGGTAAAGGGTGAGCTTTGCTTTAATATCTGTATACCTGCAGTCAGGAGGAATGTTTAAAGGATTTATATGATTACTGCAGTGGGCGTTTGGAGTTCCCAAATGGCAGCTGCATGAGAAATGCTGGCCATTCAGATAAAATGCTGACCATGTAACACATTGATAGAACAGGAACAAGGTAGCTAGACTTTATGTTTTTGCAGCACTTCTCACTGAGTCATGAAGAAGGAGTGCCAAGTAAGGGACCTATCTTATGTAACAATCATATGTCGTAAATGACTAAAGTAAAAGTTATCGCTCTGAATATGCTGATCTATAACATATATATCCAGACCAAACACTTACAATAATATCTGTTATTCTATATTAGCCAATACTTACCATACAAAGCATTTTTAGATGGAGAATATACAAATGCTAAAGTGAAGAGATAGAAGTTCAAAAGGCCATAAAATGATAAAAACTCGGCTGGTGTAACTGATTAAGGAGAACTGGAATAAAAGAAGAAGTAGCAGCAAGTTTACGGGTATGTGCACACGTTGCGGATTTGCCTGTGGAATTTTCTGCGAGGATTCTATCTCTCTTGGCAGAAAATGCAGGTAAAAATCTGCGCGGATTTCATGCGCATTACATGCGGAATTGATGTGGATTTCAGGCAGATTTGATGAGGATTGTCCTGCGTTTTTTGTTATGTGGATTTGCCTTACTCAATGTATAGTCAATGGGTGCAGAAACGCTGCAGATCCACAAAAAGAATTGACATGCTGCGGAAAAAAACCTTCTGCGTTTCCGCGTGGAATTTTTCGCAGCATGTGCACAGGAATTCTCAAATTCCCATTGACTATCATTGGTACTGTACTACACTGCGGATCTGATGCAACGCCACGCGTCCAAAAACTCTGCGGATCCGCATCAAAATCTGCAACGTGTGCACATACCCTACACGTGTAGCTTCATTAGCTCGCTGGCCACTGCAAACAGCAACATTACATCCACACAATACAGTTCTGCAGCTTCGGCATGTTATGTAGTACTAGTCGTGCTACATGTAAATCAGGACACAGTTACAATACACAGGACAGATGACATCATCATAAAAAAGGATATAATTTTGATAATGTGTAGTCAGCTCAGAGACAAAATTGTCTTGTAATACTTGAGACCCAAATCTTAAATACAGGATGACAATGCTGAAAGACAGAAATGTATACTAATGGTATGCACTGCATTCATTGGAAGCAAACAGCTGAATGATACAATCCCCACCTCTGCTATCTGTCTTGTATGCTGCAATATATACTAATGGTATGCACTGCATTCATTGGAAGCAAACAGCTGAATGATACAATCCCCACCTCAGCTATCTGTCTTCTATGCTGCAATATATACTAATGGTATGCACTGCATTCATTGGAAGCAAACAGCGGAATGATACAATCCCCACCTCTGCTATCTGCCTTGTATGCTGCAATATATACTAATGGTATGCACTGCATTCATTGGAAGCAAACAGCTGAATGATACAATCCCCACCTCAGCTATCTGTCTTCTATGCTGCAATATATACTAATGGTATGCACTGCATTCATTGGAAGCAAACAGCGGAATGATACAATCCCCACCTCTGCTATCTGCCTTGTATGCTGCAATATATACTAATGGTATGCACTGCATTCATTGGAAGCAAACAGCGGAATGATACAATCCCCACCTCTGCTATCTGTCTTATATGCTGCAATATATACTAATGGTATGCACTGCATTCATTGGAAGCAAACAGCTGAATAATACAATCCCTACCTCTGCTATCTGCCTTGTATGCTGCAATACATACTAATGGTATGCACTGCATTCATTGGAAGCAAACAGCTGAATGATACAATCCCTACCTCTGCTATCTGCCTTGTATGCTGCAATATATACTAATGGTATGCACTGCATTCATTGGAAGCAAACAGCTGAATGATACAATCCCCACCTCTGCTATCTGTCTTGTATGCTGCAATATATACTAATGGTATGCACTCCATACTTCTGCTTGCTGCCAACCACTGCTTTACCATCTTGCAACATAGTTAGTTTAATGAGCCTGGTAAAGCTTTGATATAAGTCATTTTTTGCACTGTTTAATACTTAAGGTACTGCCACACTTAGCGATCTCGTTAGCGATCTCGATAACGACGCAAGCTAACGAGATCGTTGGTGTGATCTCTTTTAGGTCGCTAGTAGCTGCCAAACAGTAGATCTCATAAACAACTCATCAGCGGTCAGCGATCTCTTTAACGACTTTGGCGGTCGTTAGGATCTATTAGCATGTACTGAGCGCTTCTGATTCATAGGAATTTCCAGCATCGCTCCTGCTCTCTGCGTCCTGCTAGCCTGCTTTGCAACTTCTGCGATCCTCTCTGTGACGCAAAAGAGAACTTACAGATATTGCGATCCACTCCGTGACGCTAAAAACAGTCATATGCGTCACAAACGAGGTCGCTCGTCGTTTGCAAAAGGTGCCAAACACAGCGATATAGGCTCACCAGCGGGACGCCAACGATCAAAAAACGGTCCAGAACGCTAGTGAACGATCAGCGACATCACAGCAGGGGCCACATCGTTGCTACATGCCACACACAACGAGGTCGCTAACGAGATCGCTAAATAGTGACGTTTTAGTGATCTCGTTAGCGATCTCGTTTAGTGTGGCATACCCTTTACTGCTGTATATCCGTGTGACTGGGGCCTCTCTAGATTTTATCAGGTGGAAGGTGCTAAGGCATATAGATGTAGCCAGGTCTAGTGCCTTTGATGATGTAACCACCCCATGGTGTGCTGGATCCAGCTGCCAAATTATCCCAAAGCAGCTCCCACAATCCCACTCTCCTGACCCTGTAGTGTGGGCTATATATTTAGGAGTAGTCTAAGGGGAGCACGCAGTGTGGGGTGCAGCACACAAGCATCCCAGAAGCAAAGCATCACAGAAGATAAGCATCCTGTAAACGGCAGTTATCCATGGCAGTTAATCAGGGCAGGAATCAGGTACCCAACACTTTGCTTTCCCTTTTCACCATGTGCTTTATTTCTATCCTCCTGTGTTCCCTTGCCATCCACATTCACCGCCCCATTCCCCCTCCATCACGACTCATACACATCAGCCCTTCTATACTTCCCTCTCCCATGTACAGTTCCCATGCACTCCTTACCTTCCTGAGAAACGTCAGCACATCTTGCCCAAACACATCACAGAAAAAACCTACTTACAACTCCAACAACTACCTGCTCTTTATCTTCCTACTCCTACTGATTTCAGGGGACATCTCCCCCAACCCTGGTCCACCATCCCCCAACCTCAATCCCTACCCTACCTCATATCGAAACCATAATAATCTTATTAATATTACTTGCACTCCCTCATCTCCTTTTAATTGTGCCCTCTGGAATCCACGGTCTGTATGTAACAAGCTATCCTTCCTGCACAACTACTTTCTGAACAACTCTCTTCATCTGTTGGCATTCACTGAAACCTGGATTCAGGATTCTGACACTGTCTCCCCTGCTGCCATTTCCTATGGTGGCTTACAGTTCTCTCATTCCCCAAGACCCGCAAACAGACATGGTGGTGGAGTTGGCATACTCCTGTCCCCACAATGCACTTTCCAGGTCATCCCCCCAATTCCATCACTCTCATTCCCCTCTTTTGAGGTCCACACCATCAGGCTCTTCCGTCACCTCTCCCTCAGAGTAGCGGTCATATATCGTCCCCCAGGCTCGCCCACCCAGTTCCTTGACCACTTCTCAGCCTGGCTGCTGCACTTCATGTCCTCAGAACTACCAACCCTTATCCTTGGAGACTTCAACATCCCCATTAACAGCCCTACTTCCATATCTGCATCTCAGCTTCTATCACTAACCACTTCTCTAGGCCTATCACAGCTTTCAACCTCTGAAACACACAAGGATGGTAACACCCTAGACCTGGTCTTTGTCCGCCTCTGCTCAATCTCCCACCTATATAACTCACCGCTTCCACTCTCTGACCACAACATGCTCTCCTTCACCCTCACAAATCCTCGACCACCCCAGCGCACTCCTACCTACCATACATTCAGAAATCTACAAGCCATTAACCCTCAGACACTTTCTAACTCCCTACACTCATCACTGTCCCCAATCTCCTCTTTTTCCTGTCCTGATCTGGCTGTTCATCACTACAATGACACTCTTAGAAGCACCCTTGAGCAAGTAGCACCGCTCACCCTCAGAACTTCCAAACACACAGTAAAACATCCCTGGCTCACACTGCAAACTCAACTTCTTCATGCTCTAGGAGTGCTGAACGCCTTTGGAAAAAAACCTGCACACCAGAAGACTTCATCCTCTTTAAATTCATGTTAAGAACTTATAATGCTGCCCTTCACCTTCCCAAACAGACCTACTTCACCTCCCTGCTCTCCTCACTAGCCAAACAAACCCCCAAAAAACTTTTTGACACTTTTCACTCCCTCCTCAGGCCAAAAGCACAAGCCCCTATCACAAACATTTGTGCTGACGACCTGGCCTCCCACTTTATAGAAAAAATAGATACTATCCGTCAAGAAATCTGCTCTCAACCACCAAGTGCTATGACTCCCATCCCTCCCTGCATTTCCCCTGGCTCACATTCCACATTTGATCCCATCACAGAAGAAGAAGTCTCCAGACTCCTCTCGTCCGACTACATGCACTACCGACCCCATTCCCTCACATCTCCTCCAGTCTCTCTCTCCAGTTGTCACAACTCACCTACCTACAATCTTTAATCTCTCATTCTCCTCTGGCATTTTCCCATCCTCCGTCAAACACTCCATCGTTACTCCATTACTAAAGAAACCCACTCTCGACCCTTCCTGCACAAACAACTACAGACCGGTCTCCAATCTCCCTTCATCTCTAAACTTTTGGAGCGCCTAGTTTACTCCCGCATTCCCCCATTATCTCTCCACTCACTCCCTTCTAGACCCTTCACAGTCCGGCTTCCGCCCCCTACATTCGACTGAAACTGCACTCATCAAAGTGACCAATGACCTTCTGACAGCAAAAAGTAACGTTGACCACTCTCTGCTTATTCTTCTCGACCTTTCTATAGCTTTCGACACAGTTGACCACCGTCTCCTACTGTCTAGGATCCAGTCACTAGGTATTAAGGACACTGTTCTCTCCGGGTTCTCTTCCTATCTTTCTGACCGCTCCTTCAGTGTTTCGTTCTCTGGCTCCACGTCATTTCCTCTTCCTCTCATTGTCGGTGTACCCCAGGGCTCAGTCCTTGGCCCCCTTCTCTTCTCTCTCTACACAGCCCCAATTGGACAGACCATCAGCAGATTTGGCTTTCAGTACCATCTTTATGCTGATGACACACAACTATACAAGTTATCCCCCGACCTTACCCCCGCTGTCTTACAGAACGCCACCGACTGTCTGTCCGCAGTCTCCAACATCATCTCCGCTCTCTATCTGAAACTCAACCTCTCCAAAACTGAACTTCTTCTGCTCCCGCTGTCTACTAACCTCCCTAAATTTGACATTTCCCTCTCCGTGGGTGGCACCATAATAACACCCCGGCAGCAGGCTCGCTGTCTGGGTGTTATGTTTGACACCAATCTCTCCTTCGCCTCCCATATACAATCTCTTGCCCGCTCTTGCCGCCTACACCTAAAGAACATCTCTAGAATCCGCCCTTTTCTCACCATGGAAAAAACAAAAACCCTCACTGTCGCCCTGATCCACTCCCACATGGACTACTGCAACGCTCTATTACTTGGCCACCCCATTACTCGACTATCCCCTCTCCAGTCCATCCTTAATGCAGCAGCCAGGGTCATCCATCTGGCTAATTGGTACTCGGACGTGTCCGCTCTTCGCCAGTCCTTAAACTGGCTGCCCATTCATTATAGGATCCAATTCAAAGTACTTGTTCTCACCCACAAAGCTCTCCACAGTGCAGCATCCCCCTACATCTCCCTCATTTCTATCTATCGGCCTAACCGACTGCTGCGCTCTGCAAACGACTTTCGACTAACCTCTGCACTAATCCGCACCTCCCACTCCCGACTCCAAGACTTCTCCCGCGCTGCGACAATCCTCTGGAATGCTCTACCCCAAGAAATTAGGACTATCCACAATTTGCATGGTTTCAGGCGCTCCCTCAAAACACATTTGTTCAGAGCGGCCTATCACATTCACTAATCAAAGTCATTCTATGTGTAAGTGTGTGTGTGTGTTTTGTGTAGCCCATTCACTATCTCCATCCATCCCTCACTCCCTCAAGATGGCTGGACCATCGTTATAAATGCACCATTGTATATATACACACCTGTATTTTGCATCTCCCCCACCTCATTGTAGATTGTAAGCTCTCACGAGCAGGGTCGTCTTATTTTGCTTTAATTATTGTACTGTTAACGTTGTTACTTATGACTTGTGTTTTGAAACTGTTAAACTGTAAAGCGCTGCGGAATATGTTGGCGCTATATAAATAAAGATTATTATTATTAGTGTGTAAATCAAGAGTGGGAAACAGCACACTATGCAGTGATTCCCTATTAAGGGAGAGTAGGAGAGTGCTGGTTACGCTCACCTGGTGGAGTAGAGACAGGCACAACTCCTATGTAGGCATGAAGAAAAATAGCTGCTGCCGCCCTGTTGCTGGTGGATAAATCCTCCAGGAGATATTGGATTCAGTTGGATAAACACATAGGTGGGCTGCGCTGCTGGATGAGTAAATTCTCCAGAAAAGAGGATGAGGAAAAGGCATCTCATTCACAACGTGTTTCAACGTCGTACAGAAAATTTTGTTTCTTATTTCATTTGAAAAAGACGCCGGTACGGTGTTGAAACACGTTCTGAATAAAAAGCCTTTTCCTCATCATCATTTCTCAAGAATTGATTCACTCCAGCAGTGCAGCCCACCCATATGTTTATCAAACTGGATCCAGAAATTTATTAGTGACATCTACAACCTTTGTTCAAGGCAGATTACTGTTAATCGTTTTTTCAGACGAATCCTGTCAACAATCAAGCCATTTTGGTAGACTTTTTATAGAGCAGTGGTGGCGAACCTATGGCATGTGTGCCAGAGGGAGAACACACGCCATTACCTCAGGACTAGTGCAGTTCTGGGCCAGGCGGATGAGGAGCCCAAGGATGCCAGACCCTACTTCAGCTAGATGTGCATTTAGACGCACATCCAACTAGAGTATATTGCAAAGCACGAACTTGCCAAGTCCATGCACCGCAACATATGCTGCTGGCCATTACGAGGCCAGCAGCTGACGTCGGCATACACACACCTGGGCGCATGGCAGTGACGTCATGCACCCCCGGGTCGCTAAAGTCAGCTGACAGCTTCAGAAGACGACGTGGTAGGCGAGAAGAAGGAAGGTGAGTAGCACTGTTTATTGTGTTTTATGCATTTTTTTCTATGTGGCAGGATGGGAGACAAATACCAGGATGGGGGGCATTTAGACCAGCATGGGGGACATATAGACGAGCATGGGGGAAAATATACCTGGATGAAGGGCATATAAATTAACGGGGGACACACATACAAGGACGGGTAACACATACAAGGACGGGGGGGGACACACATACAAGGACAGAGGAGACACATACAAGGACAGGGGAGACACACATACAAGGACAGGGGAGACACACATACAAGGACAGGGGAGACACACATACAAGGACAGGGGAGACACACATACAAGGACAGGGGAGACACACATACAAGGACGGGAGACACACATACAAGGACAGGGGACACACATACAAGGACGGGGGACACATACATGGATTGGGTGAAAATATTCATGGATGGGGAGAATATACATGATTGGGAGGAGCATATACATGGATTGGGAGGAGCATATGCATGGATTGGGAGGAGCAGATGCATGTCATGTTGGCACTTTGCGATAAATAAGTAATTATGGGTTGCAGTTTGAGCACTGGGTCTCTAAAAGGTACGCCATCACTGGTATAGGGTATGCTTATTTATATCTCACAATGATCTCAAAGCATTATAACCTACCATAATGTGTAATACCAATAGAGAAGATGCTTAAAGAGGTTGTCCACCATTGAGGACAAACAATCCATACAGTGTCCCACAGAAAATAAAAACAACGTATACTCACTCCAGTTTTTTTTGTCTATGGGACACTGAATTGATTGAGTAGTGGACAACCTGTTTAAAAATGGTGTGAGATTAGAAATAAGGAAGAACCAGTGTCTATTGGCCATGTCTGGCGCTGCAGTTCAGTTCCATTAAAATGAATGATCCAGGTAATTAGATTTCATGTGAAAATCTTTTCAGAAAAAATATCTGTGAAAGCATAAGCAAGAAGGTTCCCAAGTGAGTAATGAGAACTCCTGCACACTTCTAAAAAAGTTGGATGTTACAGAGTTATCCACCAGGAAAATATGACATCACTTCAATGATGCATTTTCATTTTATTTATATGTCCCATTACTGACATACCTGATAACAAGCACTAAAAACGTCAAAGCCGTAAGGAACTTTAACCGTAGATCTGAAAGGAATATCACAAGCTATTACCAAATTCACTTAATAGTAATTCATATTACACAGTATATAATTCACATCGGTAACAACACCTATATTGCTGGCTCTATCGAAAGCCAAATACACGTCGGTGAAAGAGGAACCTTGCTCGGATCACAATATCTGGCCCGATCAGGGGTCTCCTGACAAGAAATAACTGCCTCATATATACCTATGAGCCAATTATATCCGGTCAGGAGAACCACCAGTTGGGCCTGGCAATGAGATCCAAGCATGTACCTTATTTCACAAACACGTTAATTTGGCATAATATGCACACGAAAGTAATCTGCAAGCCAAAGAAGCAGCAGATCTTTATCTTCATCAATTAGGTGAACCAGTTCTCATTTTACATACATAAATATTCATAAAGTGATGGGAACTTTGTAAATAGACAAAACACACAAACATTTCTCCTGTATTGTTCCATCTTGCATTATTCAATGTTCCAACATACCTGATTTGCAAAGCAAACAATCTTCAAAATAATCGCAAATTTTGACAAGGATTTTACACATTTCAAATGAAAGTATACAGCCGAAAAGAGAATCCGTCTGTAAAGAAGACTGCAGGATGCCTCCAAATTAGCAGATTTTTCAGCTATATGTAAGAGGTGTTCTATTTATTGCAGATTTTTAGAACCGAATATGTAAAAAGATCTAAGTATAAATGGGGCGAGATCTGAACTCACAATTGTGCTAGATTACAAGATGACAAGCCTGCTAGTACATACGCTCAATGTATGCTGGACACTTCACAGTATGCGTTGTTGCATGTCATGGCAAAACAAACATAGTGAAAGTCTGCAGAATTGTGATTCCAGCTCTGGACTAATCAAGAGGTTACTGTACAGGATCAGAATAAGATAAGCAAAATATTATATTTACAAAGAAACAGGACCTTTGGTACAAAAGATTTCACAAGGTAAACCTTGGAGAAGTACCCAGATTGGAAATTATACCCTATAAATAATATAGAGTAACTTCCCGAAAACTTGTGGTCAGACCAATCGCAAAAACGGGATTGTGGAGAATCCTGGGTGAATGGAGCGGAGGTGAAATATACGCACTGCTGCACCATTAAAGGGAATCTAACACCGCCTGGACGATTTTTATCTATTACTATGGGCATACAGGTAACTGAATGGTTAAACCAGTCTTACCTGTATGCCTCATAACTGCGGTGTAAACAATGAGAAAGTGATTTATCATGTTGTATGTTAATGAGCAATCCCTGGAAGAAATTACTGTCTCTTGACTTCATTATAATGGCACCCCCCTCTCATCAGCGAATTCAGACATTGCCCATAAAAGGGCCAGACAGTGTTCACGTAACAGCGAGATCCCACAGCGCATGCGCAGGATTACAGTGCTGACAAGGTCAGTATGACACGGATGGGAGGGAGGTGGCATTATAATGAAGTGAGGAGGCAGACAATTCTTCCAGGCGCTGCATGCCCCAGAGCCTGGAATAAATCATTAACATAAAACATTATAACTGCATTTCTCAATATCTACACCACAGCTATGAGGCATACAGGCAAGACTAGTTTAACCATTCAAATACCTGCATGCCTATAGTAATAAATAGAAATCGTCCAGGAGGTGACAGATTCCCTTTAATTTGATTTGTGAAAAAGACAAAACACTGCCAGAGATCTAGCTGACAGTGTCCAACGTGAATTTGTTAGCCTCATAATAGAAAATTGAACCATTAGAGGCCGCTAAGGCCACCACCGATCCATAAAAAGCTATAAAGCATTATGTTAAAATCCAGCATAAAATCCAGGACGACATATCCTTGAAAAACCATTTATTTCTCACGGGAGCACTGAATGGGGCATGGAATGTGCTGTGGGAGATTGACAGCAATATTTAACATGTTAACAGACGCGTCAGGCTAATGATGGCTGAATAACGCAGCCTAAAAAGTGGAATACCATGGCACTCAATTCAGTTAATGGTGCAGAATTAAATCTGTACAGGTAGAAATACTAACATTTCAGTCCATAGACTTTAATTATGGCCTAAAATGTTATATAAATTAAAAATATAAGTAACATTATGTACTTTTAAAAAATAAAATACATAAATACAGAAAGAGGATTTCAAAAGAAAACACGGATTTTGGTAAGAACTTACCGGTAAAATCCTTTTCAGCGAAGGAAGGGAGGGAGACACAGGAATTCATTACTGATGGGTAGGCGGAGCCCCAGATCAGGATGTCACCTCAGATCAAAAGAGTGATGACTGGCTGGCCCCTCCAGCTCGGGCTCCTCCTACTCAGCTCCAGTCGTACCAAAGCTTTTAGGAAAAGAGCCAAGATCACCAGCGGAGCAACATAACCCCTTCTGAAGGAACTTCAGAGAAAAAAAACACAAGGATACAGGTTATGCATGCAAAGAAAGCCAAAAACCACAGAGTTCCAGGTACTACTCACGGAACCTGACTACTGTGATGAGCTGGCAATGCTGGAACAGAGCCTTAGCGCGCTGACCTCAGCCCAGATAATCGCTATCAGATAAGGGTCGCGCTGCATCTGAAAACATCAACACACTTCTGCCTTGGGAGGGTGCTGTGTCTCCCTCCCTTCCTTCGCTGAAAAGGATTTACCGGTAAGTTCTTACCAAAATCCGTGTTTCAGCTGCAGAATGGAAGGGAGGGAGACACAGGAATTCATTACTGATGGGACGTCCCAAAGCAGTTCAAAAATAAGGGTGGGAAAAAACCAACAAGAGGCAGAAACCCAACAACCTTAACAACAAAGCGCAACCAGCGCTAAAAACAAGTTCATCCAGAACTTTAAACTACAGCTGCCTGCAGGACCCTACGTCCGAGGGCTGCATCAGCGGAAGCACTGACGTCCACTTTATAAAACTTCGTAAACGTGTGGACAGAGCGCCAAGTTGCCGCCCGGCAGAGTTGCACTGCCGAAGCACCTTGGTGAAAAGCCCACGATGAAGCCACAGCCCTCGTGGAATGGGCTTGAATCTTAATAGGGCAAGATTCACCCTGAAGACGGTAAGCTTCCAATATAGCTGACCGAATCCAACGAGCTATAGAATCCTTGGAAGCTCGTTGACCACGCCGACGACCGACTGGAACCACAAATAGGGAGTCCGTCTTACGAAAACCTTGAGTAATAGATAGATAAAACTTCAAGGCCCGCACTAAATCCAATGTGTGTAAAGCTCGCTCTTTCACATTCTTCGGATCCGGGCAGAATGAAGGCAACACAATATCCTGGTTGACATGAAATTGTGACACCACTTTAGGCAAAAAATCACCCCGAGTGCGAAGCACTACACGATCCGGAAAAAACTCCAGAAAAGGAGGCGAACAAGAAAGAGCTGCCAACTCAGAAACTCTCCTCAAGGAAGTGACTGCAACAAGGAAAGCCACCTTCCAAGAAAGTAAAGAAAGGCTAGCAGAAACCATAGGCTCAAAAGGTTTATGCTGAAGAACCTCCAAAACAAGGTTGAGCCGCCAAGGAGACACGGGTGCCTTCCGCGGCGGGAACTTACGAGATATACCTCGGAAAAAGGAGAGCACGTCTCTATTTGAAGCAATGGTTCTCCGGAACAATAAGGACAGAGCAGAAATCTGACCATTCAGGGTGCTGACTGCCAAACCCTTGTCTAGCCCATGCTGCAGAAAAGCCAACAGGTTGGGAATGGAAAATTTTCTCGGGTTCCGAGAAGACCCCAAACACCACGAAAAGAAGGTTTCCCAAATTTTGTGGTAAATCCTAGTAGTAGCCGGACTTCTTGCAGCACGAAGGGTAGCAATGACCTCGGCTGAGAAACCTCTACGGGTCAAGATTTCGGTCTCAAGAGCCACGCCGTCAAACGCAGGGACATCAAGTCCGGATGACAAACGGGCCCCTGAGTCAACAAGTCCGGTTGAAGAGGGAGTGGAAAAGGAGGTGCCGCCAACAGCGACATTATTGTCGAGAACCACACCCTTCTTGGCCAGTCTGGAGCTATCAAAATAGCTGAAATTCTCTCTAGTCTGATCCGACGCAGTACTAGAGGAAGTAAGGATATCGGCGGGAATACATAGATCAGCTCGAACTGATCCCACTGAGCCACTAGAGCATCCACCGCCACAGCCTTCGGGTCCTTGTACCTGGACATGAACGTCGGTAACTTGGCATTGGACCTGGATGCCATCAAATCCACTTGGGGGGTTCCCCAGCGAGAGCACAGTAGTGCAAAAACTTCCGGGTGGAGGCTCCATTCCCCGGGATCCATCCTTCTGCGACTGAGAAAGTCCGCTGTAATATTCTGAACCCCTGGAATGTGAATCGCCGAAATGGCTGGTACACTGGCCTCTGCCCAAATCAGAATTCGGGACACCTCTACCATGAGTCTGGAACTCCTTGTCCCACCTTGGTGATTGATATACGCGACAGCTGTCGCATTGTCTGTCTGCACTCGGACTGGCAGACCGCTCAAAGGGACCGTCCAATGTTGGAGGCAAAGGAAAATCGCCCTCAATTCCAGGATGTTGATCGGAAGAACAGACTCTTCCGATGACCATACCCCCTGAATCCAGAGATTGTTCCAAACACCCCCCCAGCCCGTCAGGCTGGCATTGGTGGTTATGACTGACCACTTCGGAGGGAGGAAAGACTTCCCCAGGGAGAATGCCCCTGGACGTAACCACCATTCTAGAGAATCCCGCACCGCGCGAGAAATGGTGACACTGCAATCCAGCGATTGCGACTGGTTCCATCGACTCAAGATGAACCTTTGGAGAGTCCTGGAATGGAACTGGGCAAAAGGAATTGCCTCCATGGACGCCACCATCAGTCCCAGAAGACGCATACACTTCCGTAGGGACATTGCCGTTGAGGATTTCATAATCTGTACATGTCGAAGAAGACATGACTGTTTGTCTGGTGGTAGGGAAACTACCGACCGAAACGTGTCGAGATGCATTCCCAAAAAGAGGATTGTCCTCGATGGTTCCAGTGACGACTTCTCCCAATTGACCAGCCAACCGAAGTCCTTCAGAAACTGAAGAGACAAATCCGAGCCGTCAACGCCTCCTCCTCCGAGGAAGCCACGATCAAAAGATCGTCCAGATAAGGGAGAATCGTAATCCCCTGTCTTCGAAGGATTGCCATGAGGGGCGCCAGAATTTTTGTAAAGACCCTTGGCGCTGAGGCTAAGCCGAACGGCAGAGCCACGAACTGGTAATGATTCTGACCTATGGCAAATCGAAGAAAGCGCTGATGAGCCTTTCCGATGGGAATATGCAAATAGGCGTCGCGAATGTCGATTGACACCAGAAAATCGTTCTGTGATAGAGCTGCCACAACGGAGCGAAGCGACTCCATGCGAAATTTCCGGGCATGGACATGCCGGTTTAATCGCTTGAGATCCAGAATCGGGCGAAATTTGTTCTCCTTTTTGGGAACTATAAAAAGGTTGGAATAAAAACCTTTCCCTCGGTCCTCTGACGGAACCGGTATCACTACACCCTTTTGTAGCAGAGATTCGACCTCTCGCTGTAGAGCGACAACAAGCTCGGGTTCCGACGGAACGCGAGACTGACAAAAAACATTTGGGGGTCGAGAAGCAAACTCTATGAAATAGCCTGCCGACACTATCCGCGTTACCCAGGAATCTGGAACGCGAGCCATCCAAGTCGCCTTGAAAAGAAGCAGGCGACCCCCCACTCGAGAATCTTCGAGTGGACCCCTGGCGTCAATTCGACTTTGCGGGCTTCTTGTCAAGTTCCCGCTTGTCCTGGCGGAAACTCTGCTTCCAGGGAGTACGAGTTTTCTGAGAGGATTTCTTTCCTGAGAAGGAAGGACGACCCGATCCCCACGAGGAGTGACTAGATCGTCCTCGGCCCCGAAAGGACCGCCGACCACTATAGACACCAGGCTTACTGGACACCGAGGCCATGGCCCTACGCTGTGGTAATGCTGATTCCTTCGCCTTAGCCTTGGAAATCAGCTCTGTGAGGTCGGATCCAAAAAGATGGCCACCCTTGTAAGGTAAGGCCAACAACCCTTGTTTGGAAACTGCGTCCCCGGCCCACTGTCTGAGCCATAAAGCTCTTCTGACTGTGACCGCTGAAGCTTGCGCTTTGGCCAGCAGAGATGCCGTATCCAGACCGGCATCAAAGATATAACAGGCTGCCGTTTCTAACCATTCACAAGTTTCCCGTATCTCAGATAACGGTGATTCATTTTGCAACTCCGTCTTCAGACGTGCCAACCAGCCTAGAGAAGCTCTAGCAGCACACATGGATCCTAGCACTGCTCGGAATCCATGACCCGCAGCCTCATAGCTTGCTTTTGCCGCCAATTCCGTTTTTCTATCCAAAGGCTCCTGTAAGCTCGCTTTCCCCTTAATAGGGAGTAGTGAGGATTTACTAAGCTGAGATAAAGACACATCCACTTCAGGAGCAGAAGTCCAATTAGCCTTTAACTCCGCAGAGCAAGGATAAAGTGTATCAAAGAAATGCGTTCCATGAAAACGCTTATCTGGACACAGACGTTCCTCCTCTATTACACTATTAAGCTCATCCAGTACTGGCAATGTTGTACGCGAAGCACGGGACTCCTGGAACATGCGTGCTGATTTACCAGGACGACTAGTTACCTCCTCCGGTAACTGTAATATATCTCTCATGGCTTCAATTAATGCCTCCGTACGCTTCGCCATAGAGGAACGCCCCTGCGGCTCGTCCGCATCTGAATCGGATATTTCTCCATCCGAATTTAAAGGGGAACTCTGCCCAATATCAGATACATCTGACTCGCTCCGTGTAGAGGCCGGTAACGGCCTGCGTCGCTTCCTCTGAGAGGAATTAGCAGACACATATTGACCTAAAAGGTCAGACAAGTTGTTGATCGATCGAGCGATAACGTCCAATTTTTCACCGCTGTCGATCGCAGTGCTAGACGCTGTGGAGGTCTGCGTATCTGATTGCCGTAATGGCACTGGGACATGGTCCGCGGCATCTGAACTCTGTTCAGACATGTCTCACCTGTATGAGCAGGTCAAAGCGGTAATACCAGCAAAAACTATGCGGTTTTTTTTTTTTTTTAAACGCTGA
Source organism: Oophaga sylvatica (assembly GCA_033576555.1). NCBI lineage: Eukaryota > Metazoa > Chordata > Amphibia > Anura > Dendrobatidae > Oophaga > Oophaga sylvatica. The sequence goes on from JARQOD010000005.1 coordinate 406,977,222, forward strand.
AGGGTTAACGCTCCACCAGGCAGGGTTACCCCAGCGGTATTCAGTCAAAAAATTTTGCTGGTAGAAATAACCCTCAGAGGGGTTAATATTGCAAACTCACCACAATATATACATTTGTGAGCCCCAGCCAATTTTATGTCTCTAATGAGACTGCAGCTGCAGGATAGCGATCGCTGCGCTGCGGGGTGAGGATCAGCACTCACCCAGCTGGCCGTGGTGTCTTATGAGGAGAGGAGCGGTCTGAGGAGCCCAGGAGCCTGTGTAATGGCCGCCACAGTGAGGGAGTCGCAGGAGAAACGCCAGAGCGCGCGTCTTCCTGCTCAGAAGACCGGGAATAGTTAGGCCACGCCCCCAGCCAGCTCGAATATTGAGCGCGAACTCCCTCGCTCCTGCTCCCTCTCTGTCCTGCAGGTATCTGCCTGCGGACAAAAGATCACCACATCTACTTGTAACAGCGCTGTCACCGCAGCGCTGAAGCATACTGACATACATGTAGTAGCGCTGTCACAGCAGCGCTGAAGCATACTGACATACATGTAGTAGCGCTGTCACAGCAGCGCTGAAGCATACTGACATACATGTAGTAGCGCTGTCACCGCAGCGCTGAAGCATACTGACATACATGTAGTAGCGCTGTCACAGCAGCGCTGAAGCATACTGATATACATGTAATAGCGCTGCTCACTCAGACGCTAAAGCACTCACACATAATTATAATAAAAAATTTGTGTGGAGTACTCACCAGCCAAAGCGCCACAGGGACCCTCAGGGGTTTCTGGCGCTGTGCCCATGCTTCCCCCCAGGGCGAGGAACGCAGTGACCGCACGTGTGGTTTGCGTCCCGCCAGGGAAGCTCTCCTCATCCCCCAGGGCCGGCAAGGATTCTGCAGGGACTTTGAGTAAATACAGATCCGCCGAGGGAGAGGGTGGGGTACAGCAGCGCTGGTACCCCTGAGACCTCTAGACCAACTGGTGATCCAAGTCTCCTGTCCGAATATAAAATAATAAAATCTTCTGAGGAGCTGCATTAGCAGCGACCATCCTCTGGACCTCAAATCTTAGACTGGAGCTGAGTAGGAGGAGCCCGAGCTGGAGGGGCCAGCCAGTCAGCACTCTTTTGATCTGAGGTGACATCCTGATCTGGGGCTCCGCCTACCCATCAGTAATGAATTCCTGTGTCTCCCTCCCTTCCATTCTGCAGCTGAAAATAGTTAAATACAACATATTGTACATACTGGATTATAAGCCGAGGCACCTAATTTTGCCGTGGAAAACTGGGTAAGTGTTAAAAATGCTTAATTTCGTATATTTTTCCAGGCCTTGTTACCAGATGCGATACTCTAAAGAAAATGTCACAATGTTTCTTATAAAAAATGTAGTGGTTTAGTGGACTATCCACCAAAAAAACATCATTGCAGAAAAAACATAAAATGAGTGAAATAGTTACGAAGAGATTGTCCATAGCCAAAGCTTGTACACTTCTTTCCTTGGTGTCCTGAATGGTAAATGACATCTGTCTCTGTCAGGAGCATCTCAGGGAAGCAACACGTGGTTACATAGCAGTTGTCCATTCACCGTAGTGTCCTCGTAAGATGTCCCTTATGTCTGAAGAGAGTGAAGGAGAGAGAGCGAGAGCCCCTCCCTTTGTGTATCTATATAGAAGTCCCTTAGATCATGTGGTCTCTATATATGGGGTTGCCACTTTACCATACAGAAATAGCATATGCAATGTCAGCAAAAGAAAGTCAATGTGCTTGGTACAGAATTGAGTGTATAAATCCATAACCAATAATTAATATTTAACAGTAAGCTTATTGACTCGAGTATAATCCGGGTGTGCATTGTCTCCTCATCCCTGTCCTGCTCTGCGTGGCTCCCCCTGTCCCATCCTTCTATGTATGGCTCAGCTCCCCCCTCCCATCCTTCTATACATTGCTCGGCTCCCCCTTCCCATCCTTCTATACATTGCTCGGCTCCCCCCTCCCATCCTTATATACATTGCTCGCCTCCCCCGTCTCATCCTTCTATACATTGCTCAGCTCCCCCGTCCCATCCTTCTATACATTGTTCGGCTCCCCCCAGTCCCATCCTTCTATGTATGGCTCGGCTCCCCATCCTCCCCGTCCTCCTCCGTGCTCCCCTGTCATACTCACCCTCCTCACGCCGTCGCTGCACGTCCCTGCGCCTCCGTTGTCCCGGCGTCCTGCAGCTCTCCTGTGCAGAGCGGTCACATGGTACTGCTCATTAAGGTAATGAATATGCGCTCTACGCCTATGGGAGTGGAGACGCGTGCATATTCATTACCTTAATGAGCGGTACCATGTGACCGCTCAGCACAGGAGAGCTGCAGGACGCCGGGACAATGGAGACGCAGGGACGTTCAGCGATGGCACGGGGAGGGTGATTATGATGTCACAGACACCGGCTCCTGCCGCTCTACCTCCCCCGCTGGCTTTCTGCACAATGACTCGTGTATAAACAGAGGGAGGCATTTTCAGCCCAAAAAAAATGTGCTGAAAATCTCGGCTTATACACTAGTGTATATATATATATATATATTATATAATATATATATATAGTATAAATGACATGATTGACATAGCTGATTATCTCTTCAAAGAGGAAGAGAGGTAGAACTCTAGTGCCACCTGTTATGTTTTGGTAGCTGAGGAGAGCAGGCAAAAACGGCAATACACCAGAGAGGTTGGGATCTACTGGATTGCAGTACCCTGACTAACCACCACAACTAAAGGCAGCCGTGGAGCGTTCCTACGTTAGTCCTAGACGCCTTGTCACAGCCTGAGAGGCTAACTACACCTACTCAAAATGCCCCTCTGAGGTATTAACCCCTTACTGCCATCGGACGTACTATCCCGTCCATGGTACCTGGGCCCGTATGACCGGGGACGGGATAGTACGTCATAGGCGATCAGCTGCGCTCCTGAGGGGAGCGCAGCTAATCGCCGCCGGGTGTCAGCTGATTATCACAGCTGACACCCATGACTGTGTGTCAGGAGCGGTCACGGACCGCTCCCGGCACATTAACCCCTTGCACACCGCGATCAAACATGATCGCGGTGTACTGGGGGCACAGGGGAGGATCGCGCAGGGTGGGGGCTCCCTGCGCGCCCCCTGAGACCCTCAGAGCAGCGCGATGTGATCGCGCTGTTCTGAGGGCTTCCTCCCTCCCAGGACCCGGATCCAAGATGGCGCCGGGGTCCTGGAGGGAGGCGGCTACCTCAGTGCCTGCCGAGAGCAGGCACTGAGAAGCCTGCATCTATGCCTGTGCGATCGCTGGTGTGACAGAGTGCTGTGCACACTGTCACACCAGCGATCTGATAAAATACTGTGATGTCCCACCCTGGGACAAAGTAAAAAAGTTAAAAAAATAAAAATAAACATGTGTAAAAAAAAAATCCAAAATAAATAATAAAAAAAAAAAATATTCCCCAATAAATTCACTTCTTCCTGTAAATAATAAAAAAAAAACAATAAAAGTACACATATTTGGTATCGCCGCGTCCGTAACGACCCCCCCTATAAAATTGTCCCACTAGTTAACCCCTTTAGTGAACCCCTTAAAAAAAAAAAAAAAAACGAAGCAAAAAATCAATATTTTATCATCATACCGCCGAACAAAAAGTGGAATAACGCGCGATCAAAAAGACCGATATAAAAAAACATGGTACCGCTGAAAACGTCATCTTGTCCCGCAAAAAACGAGCCGTCATAAAGCATCATCAGCGAAAAAATAAAAAAGTTATAGCTCGCAGAATAAAGCGATGCAAAAATAATTATTTTTTATATAAAATTGTTTTTATTCTATAAAAGCGCCAAAACATGAAAAAATGATATAAATGAGGTATCGCCGTAATCGTACTGACCCGAAGAATAAAACTGCATTATCAATTTTACCACACGCGGAACGGTATAAACGCCTCCCCCAAAAGAAATTCATGAATTGCTGATTTTTGTTCATTCTAACCTCCCAAAAATCGAAATAAAAAGCGATCAAAAAACGTCACGTGCTCAAAAATGGTACAAATAAAAACGTCAACTCGTCCCGCAAAAAATAAGACCTCACATGACTCTGTGGGCCAAAATATGCAAAAATTATAGCTCTCAAAATGTGATGATGCAAAAACTATTTTTGCAATAAAAAGCGTCTTTTAGCGTGACAGCTGCCAATCATAAAAACCCGCTATAAACAGTAAATCAAAACCCCCCTTTATCACCCCCTTAGTAAGGGAAAAATAATAAAATTAAAAAAAAGTATTTATTTCCATTTTCCCATTAGGGTTAGGGTTGCGGCTAAAGTTAGGGTTAGGGTTGGCGCTAAAGTTAGGATTAGGGTTAGGGTTGGGATTAGGGGTGTGTTAGGGTTAGGTTTGTGGTTAGGGTTGGGACTAGGGTTAGGGGTGTGTTGGGGTTAGGGTTGGAGTTAGAATTGGGGGGTTTCCGCTGTTTAGGCACATCAGGGGCTCTCCAAATGTGACATGGCGTCTGATCTCAATTCCAGCCAATTCTGCGTTGAAAAAGTCAAACGGTGCTCCTTCACTTCTCAGCTCTGCCATGCGTCCAAACAGTAGTTTATCCCCACATATGGGGTATCAGCGTACTCTGGACCCCAAGAGTTATTGTGCAATTTGTCCTATTTCTTCTGCTACCCTTGGGAAAATAAAAAACTGGGGGCGAAAATATCATTTTTGGACAAAAAAAAATATTTTTTTGTTTTTACGGCTGTACATTATAAACTTCTGTGAAGCACTTGGGGCTTCATAGCGCTCACCACACATCTAGATAAGTTCCTTGTGGGGTCTATTTTCCAAAATGGGGTCAATTGTTGGGGATTTCCACTGTTTAGGCGCATCAGGGTCTCTCCAAATGCGACATGACGCCCCCAGACCATTCCATCAAAGTCTGCAATCCAAAACGTCACTACTTCCCTTCCGAGCCCCGACGTGTACCCATACAGTAGTTTTCTCCCACATATTGGATATCAGCGTACTCAGGACAAATTGGACAACAACTTTTGGGGTCCAATTTCTCCTGTTACCCTTGTAAAAATAAAATATTGGGGCAAAAAAATCATTTTTGCAAAAAAAAAAAGGATTTTTTATTTTTACGGCTGTGCGTTATAAACTTCTGTGAAGCACTTCGGGGTTCAAAGTGCTCACCACACATCTAGACAAGTTCCTTGTGGGGTCTATTTTCCAAAATGGGGTCACTTGTGGGGGGTTTCCACTGTTTAGGCGCATCAGGGGCTCTCCAAATGCGACATGACGCCCCCAGACCATTCCATCAAAGTCTGCAATCCAAAACGTCACTACTTCCCTTCCGAGCCCTGACGTGCGCCCATACAGTAGTTTTCTCCCACATATTTGGTATCAGCGTACTCAGGACAAATTGGACAACAACTTTTGGGTTCCAATTTCTTCTGTTACCCTTGTGAAAATAAAATATTGGGGGCGAAAAAAATCATTTTTGTAAAAAAAAAAAAAGATTTTTTATTTTTACGGCTGTACGTTATAAACTTCTGTGAAGCACTTCGGGGTTCAAAGTGCTCACCACACATCTAGATAAGTTCCTTGTGGGGTCTATTTGCCAAAATGGGGTCACTTGTGGGGGGTTTCCACTGTATAGGTGCATCAGGGGCTCTCCAAATGTGACATGACGCCCCCAGACCATTCCATCAAAGTCTGCAATCCAAAACGTCACTACTTCCCTTCCGAGCCCTGACGTGCGCCCATACAGTAGTTTTCTCCCACATATTGGGTATCAGCGTACTCAGGACAAATTGGACAACAACTTTTGGGTTCCAATTTCTTCTGTTACCCTTGTGAAAATAAAATATTGGGGACGAAAAAATCATTTTTGTAAAAAAAAAAAAAGATTTTTTATTTTACGGCTGTACGTTATAAACTTTAGTGAAACACCTGGGGGTTAAAAGTTCTCACCACACATCTAGATAAGTTCCTTGAGGGGTCTAGTTTCCAAAATGGCGTCATTTATGGGGGTTTCCACTGTTTAGGCAGATCAGGAGCTCTCCAAACACAACATGGCGTCCAGCCAATTCTGCGTTGAAAAAGTCAGACGGCGCTCCTTCCCTTCCAAACTCTGCCATGCACCCAAACAGTGGTTTACCCCCACATATGGGGTATCAGCGCACTCAGGACAAATTGCACAATAACTTTTGGAGTCTTGTTACCCTTGGAAAAATAAAAATTGGGGTGAAAAGATCATTTTTGTGGAAAAAATATGATTTTTAAATTTTACGGCTCTACGTTATAAACTTGTGTGAAGCACTTGGGGGTTCAAATTGCTCACCAAAGATCTAGAAAAGTTCCTTAGGGGGTCTAGTTTCCAAAATGGGGTCATTTGTGGGGGGTTTCCACTGTTTAGGCACATCAGGGGCTCTCCAAATGCAACATGGCATCCAATCTCAATTCCAGCCAATTTTGGTTGGAAAAAGTCAAATGGTGCTCCTTCCATTCCGAGCTCTGCCGTGCGCCCAAACAGTGGTTCCCACCCACATATGGGGTATCAGCGTACTCAGGACAAATTGGACAACAACTTATGTGGTCCAATTTCTCCTGTTACCCTTGAGAAAATAAAAAATTAGTGACTAAAATATAATTTTTGTGGGAAAAAAATAGGATTTTTTATTTTCATGCCCGGGCATTATAAACTTGTGTGAAGCACTTGGGGGTTCAAAGTGCTCACCAAAGATCTAGATAAGTTCCTTAGGGGGTATAGTTTCCAAAATGGGGTCACTTGTGGGGGGTTTCCACTGTTTAGGCTCATCTGGGGCACTGCAAACGGAACATGACCCCCATCAACGTCTGCATTCCAAAACGTTACTACTTCCTTTCCAAGCCCTGCCGTGCACCCAAACAGTTCCCCCCCCACATATGGGGTATCAGCGTACTCAGGACAAATTGGACAACAACTTTTGGGGTCCAATTTCCTTGGGAAAATTCAAAAATTTGGGACTAAAAAAATCATTTTTGTGGAAAATTGTTTTTTTTTTTTTTCACACCCAGGCATTATAAGCTTTTGTGAAACACTTGGAAGTTCAAAGTGATCACAACAGATCTAGATAAGTACCTTAGGGGGTCTAGTTTCCAAAATGGTGTCACTTGTGGGGGTTTCCACTGTTTAGGCGCATCAGGGGCTCTCCAAACACGACATGGCGTCCAATCTCAATTCCAGCCAATTTTAGTTTGAAAAAGTCAAACGGCGCTCCTTCCCTTACGAGCTCTGCCGTGTGCCCAAACAGTGGTTTTCCCCCACATATTGGGTATTGGCGTACTCAGGAGAAATTGCATAACAACCTTATCTGCCCATTTTCTCCTTTTACCCTTGTGAAAATAAAAAAAAAGTTTGTAAAAGATCATTTTTGTGGCTAAAAAGTTAAATATTCATTTTTTCCTTCCACGTTGCTTTAGTTCCTGTGAAGCACCTGAAGGGTTAATAATCTTCTTGAATGTGGTTTTGAGTACCTTGATGGGTGCAGTTTTTAGAATGGTGTCACTTTTGGGTATTTTCTGCCATATAGACCCCTCAAAGTGACTTCAAATGAGAGGTGGTCCCTAAAAAAAATGGCTTTGTAAATTTTGTTGTAAAAATGAGAAATCGCTGGTCAACTTTTAACCCTTATAACTTCCTAACAAAAAAAAATTTTGGTTCCAAAATTGTGCTGATGTAAAGTAGACATGTGGGAAATGTTATTTATTAACTATTTTGTGCGACATATTTCTCTGTTTTAAGGGAATAAAAATTCAAAGTTTGAAAATTGCAAAATTTTAAAAATTTTCGCCATATTTGCGTTTTTTTCAAAAATAAACGCAAGTTATATCGAAGAAATTTTACTTCTAACGTGAAGTACAATATGTCACGAGAAAACAATCTCAGAATCGCGAAGATCCGTTGAAGCGTTCCAGAGTTATAACCTCATAAAGAGACAGTGGTCAGAATTGTAAAAATTGGCCCGGTCATTAACGTGCAAACCACCCTTGGGGGTGAAGGGGTTAAACGCCGTCTTCCATTCATCCCCGTGCTTAATGCGAATAAGGTTATACGCCCCCCTGAGGTCAAGCTTGGTAAACCAAGTAGAACTTTTCACCCTGGAAAACAGGTCAGAAATCAAGGGCAACGGATATTGATATTTCACAGTGATATTGTTCAAGAGACGATAATCAATACACGGCCTTAATGAACCATCCTTTTTGGCCACAAAGAAAAAACCGGCACCCAAGGGTGAAGAGGATGGTCTGATATGACCCTTCTCCAATGACTCCTTGATATAAGACCGCATAGCGTCATGTTCAGGTACAGACAAGTTAAAAAGGCGACCTTTAGGGAATTTACTACCAGGCACTAATTCAATAGCGCAGTCATAGCTCCTATGGGGGGGCAAGGATGCAGATTTACTTTCGCTAAACACATCAGAAAAATCAGTCAAAAAGTCAGGCACATCTTGAGCCTGGGGAGAGGCAGAAAAAACAGGAGTGTTGGCATTAACACATTGGCAGCCCCAACTGGTTACAGACACAGATTTCCAATCCAAAACAGGATTATGAGACTGCAACCATGGGAAACCTAGTACAATAATGTCATGCAGATTATACAGCACCAAAAATTTGCAACTCTCCTGCTGATTAGGTTCAACCCTCATTATCACCTGAGTAGAGAACTGGGGTTTATTCTCAGCCAAAGGGGTAGAATCAATCCCCAGTAGGGGAACAGACTTCCGTAGGGGTATCAAGGGAAACCCACAACGTTTAGCAAAATCAAAATCCATCAGGTTAATAGCTGCTCCCGAATCAACAAAAGCCTGAGCAGAAAATGTGGACAGGGAGCAAATCAGGGTAACAGTCAATAGAAATTTAGTCTGAACACTACCCAAGACAACTGAGCGTGCAAAACGTCTTCCCGCTTAGGGCAGACTGAAATAGCATGAGAGGCATCACCACAGTAGAAACATATCCCATTGCGTTTTCAAACTCATGACGCTGTGCCCCAGAAGCCATTCTATCACACTGCATGGGTTCAGAAGCTGGTTCACAAGGCAACACCATTCCACGCATACCTCTACGCTCACGCAAACATCTGTCAATTTGAATCGCCAATGACATAGAATCATTGAGACCAGAGGGAGCAGGAAACCCACCATAACATCTTTTACATTCTCTGACAGACCCTTCCGAAAAAGGGCTGCCAAAGCATCATCATTCCATTTGGTCAGAACTGCCCACTTTCGGAATTTCTGACAGTACAACTCAGCGTCCTCAAGCCCCTGATTTAATGCCAACAAGGTTTTTTCAGCTTGATCAGTGACATTAGGTTCATCGTACAATAACCCCAGAGCCAGAAAAAATGCATCAACATTACTCAAAACAGGGTCCCCAGGTGTCAGGGAAAAAACCCAATCCTGAGGATCGCCGTGCAGGAGAGAGATGACAATTTGAACCTGCTGTGCTGCGTTCCCTGAGGACTTAGGTTTTAAGGCAAAAAACAACTTACAGTTATTTTTGAAATTCAGAAATTTAGCTTGATCCCCCAAAAACAAATAGTAACATAGTAACATATGTATATGTATAGTAACAAATCTGGCATGGGGATCCTAGGTTCCACAATCGGCAACCCTGCAAGATAGGTAGCAATACTCCGAACTTCAGTGGCAAGCTGATCCACACGGCCAGACAACTGTGCAAACTCCATTGAGAGAAAAAAAAATCCTCCTCAGCACCCAGAAAAAAAGAGGGAAAAAAAATGCAACAAACAGAAAGAAAAAAAAAAGACTCGACAACTCTGACAACTTTTTTCTTTCCACACTATTTTTCCCTTCTGTGAGTACCATATAATTTTCAGTTTGGCCGGTGATACTGTTATGTTTTGGTAGCTGAGGAGAGCAGGTAAAAATGGCAATACACCAGAGAGGTTGGGATCTACTGGATTGCAGTACCCTGACTAACCACCACAACTAAAGGCAGCCGTGGAGCGTTCCTACGTTGGTCCTAGACGCCTCGTCACAGCCTGAGAGGCTAACTACACCTAAAGATAGAAAGAGGAAAGCTATCTGCCCGGAGCAGATCCCCAAAGAACATAGGAAGCCCCCAAACGTAATGGCGGTTAGACAAGAGGAAATACAGACACAGATAGAAAATAGTATGAGCAAATGCTGGGGCCCAATCTGCCTGGACAGAAAAGGACAGGAAGGATACTTACTGCAATCCAAAAAAACCCTAAAAAAAGCCAACACTACTAATTGCAAAAACACCCGAGATCACACGACCTCTACCACCTAAATCAGTTCTCTGGTGTAACAAAACTAAGCCGCAGCCACAGAAAAAACTGGAAAAGGCAAATGAACAAACAACAGTGGCTCCAGAGGAACCGAGAGGCGCCCAAGCCCCCCGAGGAGGAGAACCTGGCCAACCTCACAGAAATGCAGAGAAAATTGCAAATGGCAAGCACAAAAACAAAAAACAGAAAATATCTTATCTGAGAGCAGGAGAAGAGGCAAGACTCAGCAAGCTTCCAAGTGAACCAGGAAACAACGTTGAGACAACAACAATTGATCACCGGCAACCATGATGGAGGGAAACCTCCCTTATATCCAGTCAGTCCGTGATTCCTGATTGCCAATCCTCATTGAATGGTTCAGTACCGTTTGTAACCACCAGAGGGAGCTTCTGCTCAGAATTCATTTCTAAAACATTCATAACAGCCACCTATTGGAAGGTAGCAATCCTACAAGTCAATGTTGACCCTTTAACGAGCCTTGTCACATGACTTAGGATAATAGCCAAACGAGAATCTCAATTTGCAGACACTGTATTTCGGGTATTGCTCCTCGTCAGTGCAAAGCGGAGATCTGGTTTGGCTGTGTGAGAGGCGTCCAACCATTATCGATCTCCGCAAGGAAAAATGATACTTCTTGGATAATGACATAGCTGATGCACAGAAAAACCAAGATTGGAGAAAAATGTAATATATATATATGTACACATAGATATACGCATCGTGGTGCATACATACAGCCACAAATAAAGTGAGAAAAATATGCAAAGTATAATATTATAGCCAGAAAGAGATAATAAAAATTTAAATTAAAAAGAGGAAGTGAGCCTGTGACATGATTGCGGGACGCCAATGGATTGCCATGACAGCCGAGGACCTTGTCACAAATCATTAAGTGATTCGTGGCAGCTCCGAGTGGTGTCCCATCCCCCTCTCCCTACTGTTAGGGCCTTCCTCTCCTTTTTGTTCATCCCGTTGTACTTATATGATGCATCATCCGCCAGACATACCCGTGTCCGAGGGTGACAAGTTTGCTGAAGACCCCTGTGAAAGCCATCATTAGGTTGGTGTCCATAGGAGATTGCTTGTCCTATGTATAGCAAAAATCACAATCGGATTGATAGCAGCTTTAAGAAAACTAAAATGACTGACAAATGCAGTGAAAAGTAAGAAAAAATGTTTTTAACATATAAAAAAAATACAAAAGTTGAAATCACTCCATTTTGCACGATTTGAAATAAAAAAATACACATTTGATATTGCCAAAAAGTCCGATCAACATATAAAATAAATTAATCGAAAACGACATTACAAGAAAAAAAATCAAAATGGTGGAATTATGTTTTTTTCTGGCCGCTGCAACATTGCAATAAAACGCAATAAGATCAAAACATCGTATCTATCCCAAGATGTTATCAGTAAATACAGAAGCTCATAGTGCAAAAAATAGGCCCCTACATAGGCCTAGATCCCGAAAAATAAAATCATTACAAGTCTACCTAAATTTGGGAAAAAAATATACATTTGGTATCTGCGTAATCAGACTGACCTGGAGAAGCATATTGCCAGGTCATTTACCATATAGTGCACATGGAAAATAAAAGCAAAAAATGTGTCAATTAAAAGCACAACTTGCCCTTCAACATATAAGGCTCCATATCACTATGTGGACAGAAAAATAAAAGTTATGGCTCTTAGAAGAAGGGGATGAAAAAATGAAAAATAGCACAATAATGAAGGGGTTAAATACGAAATAAAGTTCATATGTTTTTATGCAATGAGTATGAGTGTGAGACGTGTCTTTTTTAATGCTGTTTGATCTTTTTTTCTAACCTTTTGTATCTTTAATAAATGTTTTTCCAAGGATCCATCTTGCTGGATTTTATGAATTTTTTCACATTTGGGATTTGCCATACTATGAGGTCTCGGTGTAATTTGGATCTTACGCCCAGGTGAGCTGACTTCCCCTTGGCTTTTGGTCCACAAAGAAGTTAGACCACACATTGTGCATTACAGTTAGATTTCTTTATTACTCACCAACATATGGCATATTTTGCAATTCAGAGCATGCCCGTATTACGAGAAACAGGAGATACAAGATGTACAAAGTCGCCACTATTAGAAAGAAAATCTTCATGCCCTAGTACAACAAATAAACAGCATATTAAGTGGCATTATAAATACACCTTACCCAGAGAGTAAATCAAGCTGTCAATATCCTCTTTTGGGTAATTAGAATCTTTCTTCAAAGAATACCTACCGTGACCCTGCTCCACCACAGCCCCCCAGGTAAGATATCTTACTGTATTTTCGTGACACATTTTATTTTACATTAGTGGTAAACTTCAGTTAATAAAATTTATGAAATGATCAAAAATTTGGTGGAAATTTAGAAAATGTACCAAATTTCAGTTGTTATGCCCTTAAAGCAAATAGTCATACCACACAAGATGGTTAATAAATAACATTTCCCATATGTGTCATTTATATCAGCATTCTTTTTCTAGAGAGCTTTTATTTTGATAGGATGTCAGAGGGGTTAAAAAGTAAAACCAATAAATTTACATTTTTTTCAACTTACAAATCCAATTTTTTACTGGCATTAAGCCTGTTCAGTTAGTGAGAAAAGTAATAGGAGAAGCAGAAAAAAATGATAAACACACTCACCCAATGGTCCAACAAGAGAAAAGGGTGGGTTCTATGTAGCCCATGACAGCTATGGGAAAGTAATTTTACAGTAAGTCAAAAATCCTCTTTTCTCGGGTGCTTCATTGGGGAGACAAGGGAAACCGTGGGATTTATAAGGCAAATCCCTCAGGTAGTCATCTGTGCCACTGCCGCTTGCAGCATCTTTCTGCCCAGACTAGCATCAGCCATGTTGAAAGTGTAGACAATTGTCCAAGTAGCCGCCTTACGAAGCTGCAAAGTAGAAGCCTGATGGGGTACAGCCCAGGAAGCCCCCACTGACCAAGGTGGAATGAGAATTAACCCTGGCTGGTGAGCTTTGTTCTTGGCCTTATAAGCTTCCAGAATGGGATAGCAAGCAATGGTCACCTTTAAGGCTATGTGCAGCGAGAAATACACATTTTATAGGTATGCGTATTCCCGCCAAAAACTAGCATTTTGCAAGCGTAATTAACTTGCAGAATGCTAGCATTTTCCAAGCGATCTGTAGCATCGCTTGGAAAACTGATTGACAGGTTGGTCACACGAGTCAAACATAGTGTTTGATAACTGTGACCAACTTTTTACTATTCATGCCGCATCAATAGTAAAAAGATCTAATGTTAAAAATAATAAATCGTGATATTCTCACCTTACCGCCTCTCAGTGACACTCCCGGCTAACCGCGTTCCTAGGGATGCTTAGCGACAATGACCCCAGATGACGTAGCATCAAGCGATACCGCTATGTCATCTGGGGTCATTGTCGCTAAGGACGCCTGGGAACGGGATTGGCCGGAGAAGCAGGAAAGCTGCGGGGGCCGCCGGAAGGTGAAAATATCTCTATTTTTTATTTTAATTATTGTTTTACCAGGGATATGGTACCCAGGGCCTGGAGGACAGTCTACTCTCTTCCAGACCCTGGGTACCATTCGCACATGAACTGCTCACTTTGTGCATGGTGGGCATAGCCACATGCGGAAAGTAAGCGGTTCAATGCATTCCTATGTGTGCGGAATCGCCGCGATTCCGCGAAAAAAACGCAGCATGTGCACAAAAATTGCGGAATGCATTCTACTAATAGGATGCTTAATGCATGCATTTTTCAGCATTTTTGCAGCGGAAAACCGCCGCAAAATCGCTAAAAAAATGTGAAAAATCCACAACGTGTGCACATAAACCCAAAAGAAATCATGGACTAAGAGTCATAATAAAAAATAAACTTTATTTATACACAGATCAATAAACGCCCCCCGAGGAAGCTACATAGCGAAACGCGCGTTGGGGTCCTGCAGCTCTTTTTCAGTAAGTCTTGATGTTTTGTCCTGTCCTCTTTATTTATGCCTAAGCATTATTAGTGACAACACTTGTGTTCATTGTAGCAGGAAGGTAGTTTTACCTCCATGCTGATTACTCCTTTCTGTCTTTCTGATCTCTGCCTATGCATATGCACCACTAGTGACAGTACGGTTGTTCATTATAGCAGGAAGGTAATTTTACCTCCATACTGAGTATGTATTTTTTTCTGTCCTTCTGATCTCTGTTTATGCATTTGCACTATCAGTGACAGTACATGTGTTTATTATAGCAGGAAGGTGGCTTTGCCTCCATATTGAGTATTCTTCCCTGTCTTTCTGATTTTTTGCCTATGCACCATTAGTGACAGCACGTGTGGTCATTATAGCAGGAAGGTAGTTTTGCCTCCATACTGAGTGTGTCGACAGCATGCTGTCCTTCTTTTTTTGTGTATTAAGTGCATAATATATAACTATACACCAGAACTATCTTAGGCATTATGAGATTTAGTGTTACCACCAATTTTCTTGGTTATTAATTAGACACATTTGGTCTTCTTGTATGAGACCGGTCGGATGCTTTATGCACTAGACACTTACCTCCGATTCTTCTGATTATTAATATTGTGACATATTTTGTCCTCTTGTATGAGACCTTTCGGATGCTTTATGTACTAGGCATTTATACACCCATTTTTTTATACTGACCATTTGTGTTTATGTGTATATATATTTGATAAATATCTATTATCTTGAATAAGCCTTCAGTGGTGTGTTTACATATATGTATATATATAAGAATCAGGGATCAATTTGAACTGTATGGACTGTCTATATTGTTGTATAAATTTGTTTAAATTATCATAACACTTGACTTACTTGATTAAGATTTGGATGTTGCTCTTTCCCTTGGATTGTTTATTCTGATTTTTACTTGACCTTATTGGTTTTATTTATTGATCTGTGTATAAATAAAGTTTATTTTTTATTATGACTCTTAGTCCATGATTTCTTTTGGGTTTTTGTTCAATATATGGATGAGGATATTCATATTTGGCCTTTTCTTTGGGATAAATAACGTGTGCACATAGCCTAAGAGGCACAGAGACTTCAAAGAGATTCTTTGGGGATGACAAATAGGGAATCTGAACTTCTGAAAGAGTTTGTCACCAACAGGTAGTGACTCACAGCTCTAACCAAGTCCAAACAGTTAAGGATCTCTGTGTTCAATTAGAGATTGACAGAGCGAAGGCAGAAGGATCTCTTCATTAAGATGAAAAGAAGAGATCACCTTAGGAAGGAAAGAGGGCAACGGACACAAATTCATTTTATCCAAGTCAAGGACTTAATTTCCGAAACGTGCGTTGGGGCACGCTTCTTTGTGACACTCCTCTGTCCTCGGCTTCCAGGTTCAGTTAGCACCTTTTGAGCTCAGTGACTGGTCCTTTATTATTGTATTTTTGGGCACATATATTATTTTGGATTGGTGTCCCACTTGCGATTTGACTTTATCTCACTCTGTTCACATTCTGTAACGCTGGTATTGTCTGTACTTTGTTTTCCAGCGTTACTTTGCATGTTTTTTTTGCATTAACCCTTTTGCTCCTTTCCCCCTAACCAGCTGGGATACTGTTGTCTGTTACCTATGGATGCTGCTCAGTTCCCGGCTCTGCTGCGTACCTGTACTTGCGTGAGTGGCTCCGCTGCTTTGCATGACCACCCGCATGTGCGGTTCCTGACTTGCTGTGAAAGCCATCCGTAGCTTGCGAAGTCCTCTGCAGTGGTGCATGACTTACTGCGTGGTTGGCAGCAGCCATTGTTGGGTTCCCTCTGTGTTGTGCTGTCTGGCTCTGCATAGGGGGCGCGGCCCACACCTGTCCTGCTTTTATGTGGATTGGGTGTTTACTAGAATTACTGCTCCAGCCTATCGCTGTGAAGCAGCTCATATATAAAGTTCCCCAGCCCTAGTGGGCGTTGCCAGAGCTTCGCATTGAATCCACACTGAATCCCTGAACCTAGCCGTATGTGGTTGTGTGTTCAGCTCCTGCTCTGAAGTTGATCAGCTCTGGAGAGCTGATTCCCTGTTCCTGCTGTGTCTTGTTCCTGATCCTGGATCAAACCCGGTACCTGAATGTCTGAATTGTGTCTTGTGTTTCCGCCTATGCTGGGGGCTGATTACCCAGATCGCCGTTCCTGGAGGCTGTATATCCAGGCCTGTTCCTGCTGTGTCTAATTACCTGAACCCCTGATCTTGGATCGCATCCTGTACCTGACTTTCTGAACTGTGTCCTCTGTGTTATGTTCCTGAAATCCTGCTGTGTCCAGAACCCTGTGCCAGTGACTGTGAATCCTTGCTATATAACCTGAGTTCATCTTGGAAGGAGGAGTCCGGTGTGTGCTGAGTTTCTGTTACTCTGTGCTCAGCCTCTGTGCAATCCCCGGCCAGCTCCCGTTGAGCCTGGCGGGGCTTGCACCAGACCGCTGGGGTTCCTTTTCAGGTCGCTGCCAGATGTCCGGATCCTATGCCTGATGTCCGATGTCCGACGACCACTTCCAAATGTCCGGATCCTATCCTTCCTGCCTGATGTCCGGATCCTGCCGATCATTGCCAGATGTCCGGAGCTTGCTGATCGGTGCCAGATGTCCGGAGTCCGAGGCCTGTGTTCCAGTCCGTGTTCCTGTGATTCAATCCATGTTCCTGTCCGTGTTCCTGACTCCCTGAGACCCAGTCCGTGTTCCTGTCTGTGTTCCTGACTCTCTGAGATCCAATCCGTGTTCCTGTGCAGTCTAACTCTGTTTCAGCCATCAGCTCCTGATTCCAGTTACCTGTCTGTTACCTGTCGGCTTGCCTGTGTGCCATCTGTCTGCAGTTCCTTCCAGAGGTTCGGACGTCATCTGCAGAGATCCCCGGCTCTTGCCTGCTCACCTAGGAGCGATCATCTGCCATCCGACTGCAGCTCCATCCGGAAGTTCGGACATCATCTGCAGAGATCCCCGGCTCTTGCCTGCTCACCTGGGAGCGATCATCTGCCATCCGACTGCAGCCTACCTGGAGGCTCCACCATATCAGGTCGTATATACCTGCCTGTCTAGAGACTGCCTGGTCACTTACTGTGACAACCTGCCTGTCTAGAGACTGCCTGGTCACTTGCTGTACAACCTGCCTGTCCAGAGACTGCCTGGTCACTTGTCGTGACAACCTGCCTGTCCCAGAGACTGCCTGGTCACTTGCCGTGACAACCTGCCTGTCCAGAGACTGCCTGGTCACTTGCCGTGACAACCTGCCTGTCCAGAGACTGCCTGGTCACTTGCCGTGACAACCTGCCTGTCCCAGAGACTGCCCTGGTCACTTTCCGTGACAACCTGCCTGTCCCAGAGACTGCCTGGTCACTTGCCGTGACAACCTGCCTGCCCTGGTCACTTGCCGTGACAACCTGCCTGCCTGGTCACTTGCCGTGACAACCTGCCTGCCTGGTCACTTGCCGTGACAACCTGCCTGCCTGGTCACTTGCCGTGACAACCTGCCTGCCTGGTCACTTGCCGTGACAACCTGCCTGCCCTGGTCACTTGCCGTGACAACCTGTCTGTCCCAGAGACTGCCTTGGTCACTTGCCGTGACAACCTGCCTGTCCTGCCGGTTCCTCCTTGGTCTACCCTGTGATGACGTCTGTCCTGGGTCGGTGTCTGATGTTCTCCTGCTGAGCCTGTGCTACGCCTGAGGCCTGAGAGAGAGGCCGTCCTAGTATGCCCGTGCCAGATGACCCTGGACTTCATCAACCCGTGATGACCCCGCCATCGTCTGACGTTCGTCCTGGGCCGGTGTCTGATGTTCTCCTGCTGAGCCTGTGCTACGCCCGAGGCCTGAGTGTGGCCATACTAGTATGCCCGTGCCAGATGATTCTGGACTTCATCAACCCGTGATGACCCCGCCATCGTCTGAAGTCTGTCTGAGGTCGGTGTCTGATGTTCTCCTGCTGAGCCTGTGCTACGCCTAAGGCCTGAGAGAGAGGCCGTCCAAGTATGCCTGTGCCAGATAACCCTGGACTGCATCTACCCGTGATGTCCTCCAGCACTCGTCTGTGATCCTGAGTTGTGTACCCTTCTCTGATGTGCGGAATCGGGAGCCCGGTCTTATGTTATGTTTATTTACTTTGTTTCTTTAAGTAAACTTTATGTTTCTTCTTACCTGAAGTTGTGCGGTGTTGTCTAGTCCTGCAGGTCGCCACCTTGCCCACATGCTCAGCTGCCACGGATCCCGGTCGCTGCCCTTCCCTAGTCCGGGCAGGCCCGGGCCTCCCTCCGTGGTCCAGTGGGTCCACATTCTCTTACCATCTGGGACCCATGCCTCACGTCGTCGTGGACTGGCGGCGTGGGAGCATTGGCTAGCTAGGCAAGCTATGCCATGTCCCGACGCCCCACAGCCGTGGGAAGCGTCACAGAAAGCTCTGGCCATGGACTCCGCTGAGCATGTGCGGTCTGCAGGACTTTCTCCAAGCTCCACCTGATGTGCGAACTAGACTACTTGGTCCCCACAGGGTAAGTGGACTAGATGGCTCGATTCCCCGCTTGGTCAGCGGTTCGGACTTTTCGAGCTATTAACTCTGCTGCCATATTGTGAACTATGGGACTTACCGCCAAACCCAAGTGAATTTTTCTGGGGAATTTTTTTTTACTTGGGTCTTCAGAAGAGGGGGCCTGAGGAGGGGATACTGTAACGCTGGTATTGTCTGTACTTTGTTTTCCAGCGTTACTTTGCATGTTTTTTTTGCATTAACCCTTTTGCTCCTTTCCCCCTAACCAGCTGGGATACTGTTGTCTGTTACCTATGGATGCTGCTCAGTTCCCGGCTCTGCTGCGTACCTGTACTTGCGTGAGTGGCTCCGCTGCTTTGCATGACCACCCGCATGTGCGGTTCCTGACTTGCTGTGAAAGCCATCCGTAGCTTGCGAAGTCCTCTGCAGTGGTGCATGACTTACTGCGTGGTTGGCAGCAGCCATTGTTGGGTTCCCTCTGTGTTGTGCTGTCTGGCTCTGCATAGGGGGCGCGGCCCACACCTGTCCTGCTTTTATGTGGATTGGGTGTTTACTAGAATTACTGCTCCAGCCTATCGCTGTGAAGCAGCTCATATATAAAGTTCCCCAGCCCTAGTGGGCGTTGCCAGAGCTTCGCATTGAATCCACACTGAATCCCTGAACCTAGCCGTATGTGGTTGTGTGTTCAGCTCCTGCTCTGAAGTTGATCAGCTCTGGAGAGCTGATTCCCTGTTCCTGCTGTGTCTTGTTCCCTGATCCTGGATCAAACCGGTACCTGAATGTCTGAATTGTGTCTTGTGTTTCCGCCTATGCTGGGGGCTGATTACCCAGATCGCCGTTCCTGGAGGCTGTATATCCAGGCCTGTTCCTGCTGTGTCTAATTACCTGAACCCCTGATCTTGGATCGCATCCTGTACCTGACTTTCTGAACTGTGTCCTCTGTGTTATGTTCCTGAAATCCTGCTGTGTCCAGAACCCTGTGCCAGTGACTGTGAATCCTTGCTATATAACCTGAGTTCATCTTGGAAGGAGGAGTCCGGTGTGTGCTGAGTTTCTGTTACTCTGTGCTCAGCCTCTGTGCAATCCCCGGCCAGCTCCCGTTGAGCCTGGCGGGGCTTGCACCAGACCGCTGGGGTTCCTTTTCAGGTCGCTGCCAGATGTCCGGATCCTATGCCTGATGTCCGATGTCCGACGACCACTTCCAAATGTCCGGATCCTATCCTTCCTGCCTGATGTCCGGATCCTGCCGATCATTGCCAGATGTCCGGAGCTTGCTGATCGGTGCCAGATGTCCGGAGTCCGAGGCCTGTGTTCCAGTCCGTGTTCCTGTGATTCAATCCATGTTCCTGTCCGTGTTCCTGACTCCCTGAGACCCAGTCCGTGTTCCTGTCTGTGTTCCTGACTCTCTGAGATCCAATCCGTGTTCCTGTGCAGTCTAACTCTGTTTCAGCCATCAGCTCCTGATTCCAGTTACCTGTCTGTTACCTGTCGGCTTGCCTGTGTGCCATCTGTCTGCAGTTCCTTCCAGAGGTTCGGACGTCATCTGCAGAGATCCCCGGCTCTTGCCTGCTCACCTAGGAGCGATCATCTGCCATCCGACTGCAGCTCCATCCGGAAGTTCGGACATCATCTGCAGAGATCCCCGGCTCTTGCCTGCTCACCTGGGAGCGATCATCTGCCATCCGACTGCAGCCTACCTGGAGGCTCCACCATATCAGGTCGTATATACCTGCCTGTCTAGAGACTGCCTGGTCACTTACTGTGACAACCTGCCTGTCTAGAGACTGCCTGGTCACTTGCTGTAACAACCTGCCTGTCCAGAGACTGCCTGGTCACTTGTCGTGACAACCTGCCTGTCCCAGAGACTGCCTGGTCACTTGCCGTGACAACCTGCCTGTCCAGAGACTGCCTGGTCACTTGTCGTGACAACCTGCCTGTCCCAGAGACTGCCTGGTCACTTGCCGTGACAACCTGCCTGTCCCAGAGACTGCCCTGGTCACTTTCCGTGACAACCTGCCTGTCCCAGAGACTGCCTGGTCACTTGCCGTGACAACCTGCCTGCCCTGGTCACTTGCCGTGACAACCTGCCTGCCTGGTCACTTGCCGTGACAACCTGCCTGCCTGGTCACTTGCCGTGACAACCTGCCTGCCTGGTCACTTGCCGTGACAACCTGCCTGCCTGGTCACTTGCCGTGACAACCTGCCTGCCCTGGTCACTTGCCGTGACAACCTGTCTGTCCCAGAGACTGCCTTGGTCACTTGCCGTGACAACCTGCCTGTCCTGCCGGTTCCTCCTTGGTCTACCCTGTGATGACGTCTGTCCTGGGTCGGTGTCTGATGTTCTCCTGCTGAGCCTGTGCTACGCCTGAGGCCTGAGAGAGAGGCCGTCCTAGTATGCCGTGCCAGATGACCCTGGACTTCATCAACCCGTGATGACCCCGCCATCGTCTGACGTTCGTCCTGGGCCGGTGTCTGATGTTCTCCTGCTGAGCCTGTGCTACGCCCGAGGCCTGAGTGTGGCCATACTAGTATGCCCGTGCCAGATGATTCTGGACTTCATCAACCCGTGATGACCCCGCCATCGTCTGAAGTCTGTCTGAGGTCGGTGTCTGATGTTCTCCTGCTGAGCCTGTGCTACGCCTAAGGCCTGAGAGAGAGGCCGTCCAAGTATGCCTGTGCCAGATAACCCTGGACTGCATCTACCCGTGATGTCCTCCAGCACTCGTCTGTGATCCTGAGTTGTGTACCCTTCTCTGATGTGCGGAATCGGGAGCCCGGTCTTATGTTATGTTTATTTACTTTGTTTCTTTAAGTAAACTTTATGTTTCTTCTTACCTGAAGTTGTGCGGTGTTGTCTAGTCCTGCAGGTCGCCACCTTGCCCACATGCTCAGCTGCCACGGATCCCGGTCGCTGCCCTTCCCTAGTCCGGGCAGGCCCGGGCCTCCCTCCGTGGTCCAGTGGGTCCACATTCTCTTACCATCTGGGACCCATGCCTCACGTCGTCGTGGACTGGCGGCGTGGGAGCATTGGCTAGCTAGGCAAGCTATGCCATGTCCCGACGCCCCACAGCCGTGGGAAGCGTCTCACATTCATTGTTCTTGGATTTGTTCCTTAGCAATTTTATCTCTTGTTCATCTTGCACATTGTTGCACATTTTTTTCATGAACTTGTTTTCACTGTTTTATGTGCCTTTTTGATATTTGCATCAAAAAAATTTTTTTTCTGTGCACCTATTCACTTTTATTTATTTTTTGCCTAACAAATCCCCTGTGTATTTTTTCTGCCTTGGACAATCATTTTCCAGTGGAGTGTTTCAATTGTATTAATAAAATATTAATATATTAAAATATTAATATCTATATAAATAAAATATTAAAATATTAATATCTATATATATATTTTTATTCATGTATTATTATTGGATTTGTATGTTATTTTGAGTCAATAAAACCTTTTTTATCTGAGTATATGTTTATCTTTGTCGATTCATATATATATACATATATATTTTTAATTATTTTATTTAAAATTTAATTTTTCATAATTTTTTTTAAATAATATTCGTTATTATTTTTATCCTTTTGATACATTTGCATCCCTCCATTTGGTTTTCTCACCATTCCTCAGTGTGGTTTTCTTATATACCCGGATGGTCTGCCATCCAATTTTCTTGGCTGTGTCCTAATTAATAATATAGAGAGTATTTTTATTTATATTTATTATTATTTTTTATTGTGATACAGCTTTGTGTGTCTCTAACATTGGTTCAAAAGGAGCATACTGGAAAGTGTTAAGCTGTAGAGATCCAAGGGAAGCCGGTAAGGAGTAACAGTGCACCAAAACCTGAAGAAAAATCTCAATTAGAAGCCAAATTTTTCTGAAAGAAAAAAAAAAAAAAAAGACAGCGCAAAGATCTGGAGTATCCTCATGAGGTACCCACCAAAAGAAGTAGGCCTTCCAGGTACGATGGTAGATACGAGATAATGATGGCTTTTGTGCCTTATCATGGCCTGCACACACAACTTGATGACAAAAACTTAAGCACTTTACAACAGTGGCTTTAACAGCCAAACCGTTAATTTGAGCGACTGTGAATTCGGGTGGAAAAGGAGACCCTGGGACAGGAGGTCTGGCCTATCAGTCTCCATGAAACGCCTGCGAGGAGGTTACAACTTTCAAAGCACCATGATCTTCTGGGCCAGTCTCGGGCCACAAGGATGACCAGCATTCTTTTCGATTTGATCATCTTGAACAACTTAAGCAAGGATAAGAGTAGCTAATAGATATTGGAGGGAAAATTGGAAACATGAAATGATCACTGCATCAGAGGCAACCGCTAAATGTCGAAAGCTGTGGACACGAACTGAGGAACTTTGCACGTGTCTGGATGCCATCAAGTCAACGTCTGGAGTCATCCAATTGGGGCAGATCTGATCTGAGATGGGCAGATACAGAAACCACTTTCCACTGGCTAGTCCTTCGTGACTTAGAAAGTCCATGGCCCAGTTGTCTGTTCTCAGAATATGGATCGCCGAGACTCATGCCAGAACTCATTGTTTAGCACTGTCGAGAATTTGTGAGATCTCCGAAATACAGCTCTGGCAAAAATGAAGAGTCCACTGCACAGTTTTATAAAAATCAGCTTCTCTACATGTCTGACAGCCATTGCATTCCAGTGTCAGTTGAATTGCAACCAGAGTACACCTCATTCTACTTCATGTGCTTCTGATTAGGTGATCACCTGAACCAAATCTTATTTAACGAAGAAAAATATAAAAAAACACTGCTGTGGTGTTCACAATCCTCTTGCAATAGGTCAAGCTGGATGGCAAAAGAGTGCTAGTAATATCCCAAAAGTAATAGGAATGAAAAAATAACTTTTAACCATGTAAAAGGAGATAAAAAGAAAAGTCTTGAGTGAGGAAAAGAAGGGCTCAATTCTGGCTTTACTAGCAGAGGGATACAGTAAGCATCATGTTGCCTCCATCCTTAAAATTTCTAAGACGGCAGTCCATTACAACAAGGTCAAGCAGCAGACATTGGGGACAACAAAGCTACAGACCGGCAGAGGGCGAAAACGACTCTCTACTGACCGGGATGACTGTCATCTTATTCGAATGTCACTCAGCAACCACAGGATGACATCAAGTGACCTACAAAAAGAATGGCAAATGGCAGCTGGGGTGAAGTGCACGGCAAGAAAAGTTCGTAACAGGCTCCTAGAGGCAGAGCACGAATTATGTAAAGCTAGAAAAAAAGCCTTTCATCAATGAGAAGCAAAGAAGAGCCAAGCTGAAATTTGCCAAAGACAGTACGGATTGGACAATATCGGACTGGAGTAAGGTAATCTTCTCTAATGAGTCTAATTTTAAGCTTTGCCCAACACCTGGTCGTCTAATGGTTAGATGGAGACCTGGAGAGGCGTCCAAGCCACAGTGTCTCGCACCCACTGTGAAATTTGGTGGAGGATCGGTGATGATCTGTGGATGCAGGGGCAGGTTAATCTTCGCGAAGGACGTAAGAATCAAGCCGCCTACAAGGTTATCCTGGAAAAACAGTTGATTTCTTCTGCTCAGGTAATGTTCCCCAACTCTGAGGACTGGTTTTTCCAGCAGGACAATGCCCCATGCCACAAAGCTAGGTCAATCAATGTGTGGATGAAGGACCACCACATCAAATCCCTGTCATGGCCAGCCCATCTCCAGACCTGAACCCTATTGAAAACCTCTGGAATGTAATCAAGAGGAAGATACAGTAGATAGTCACAAGCCATCAAACAAAGAATAACTGCTTAACCCCTTCACCCCCAAGGGTGGTTTGCACGTTAATGACCGGGCCAATTTTTACAATTCTGACCACTGTCTCTTTATGAGGTTATAACTCCGAAACGCTTCAACGGATCTTCGCGATTCTGAGATTGTTTTCTCGTGACATATTGTACTTCACGTTAGTGGTAAAATTTCTTCGATATACCTTGCGTTTATTTTTGAAAAAAACGCAAATATGGCGAAAATTTTTAAAATTTTGCAATTTTCAAACTTTGAATTTTTATTCCCTTAAAACAGAGAAATATGTCACACAAAATAGTTAAGAAATAACATTTCCCACATGTCTACTTTACATCAGCACAATTTTGGAACCAAATTTTTTTTTTCTTAGGAAATTATAAGGGTTAAAAGTTGACCAGCGATTTCTCATTTTTACAACAAAATTTACAAAGCCATTTTTTTTAGGTACCACCTCATATTTGAAGTCACTTTGAGGGGTCTATATAGCAGAAAATACCCAAAAGTGACACCATTCTAAAAACTGCACCCCTCAAGGTACTCAAAACCACATTCAAGAAGTTTATTAACCCTTCAGGTGCTTCACAGGAGCTGAAGCAACGTGGAAGGAAAAAATGAATATTTAACTTTTTAGCCACAAAAATGATCTATTACAAACTTTTTTTTTATTTTCACAAGGGTAAAAGAAGCAAATGGACAGATAAAGTTATTGTGCAATTTCTCCTGAGTACGCCAATAGCCAATATGTGGAGGAAAACCACTGTTTGGGCACACGGCAGAGCTCGTAAGGGAAGGAGCGCCCTTTGACTTTTTCAAACTAAAATTGGCTGGAATTGAGATTGGACGCCATGTCATGTTTGGAGTGCCCCTGATGTGCCTAAACAGTGGAAACCCCCCACAAGTGACACCATTTTGGAAACTAGACCCCCTAAGGAACTTATATAGATCTGTTGTGAGCACTTTGAACCCCCAAGTGTTTCACAAAAGTTTATAATGCCTGGGTCTGAAAAATAAAAAAAACAATTTTCCACAAAAATGATTTTTTAGTCCCAAATTTTTGATTTTTCCCAAGGAAATTGGACCCCAAAAGTTGTTGTCCAATTTGTCCTGAGTACGCTGATACCCCATATGTGGGGGGGGGGAGAAACTGTTTGGGCGCACGAAAGGGCTTGGAAAGGAAGTAGTAACTTTTTGGAATGCAGACGTTGATGGGGGTCATGTTCCGTTTGCAGTGCCCCAGATGTGCCTAAACAGTGGAAACCCCCCACAAGTGACCCTATTTTAGAAACTAGACCCCTAAGGAGCTTATCTAGATCTTTGGTGAGCACTTTGAACCCCCAAGTGCTTCACACAAGTTTATAATGCCCGAGCATAAAAATAAAAAATCCTATTTTTTTCCCACAAAAATTATCTTTTAGTCACTAATTTTTTATTTTCCCAAGGGTAACAGGAGAAATTGGACCACAAAAGTTGATGTCCAATTTGTCCTGAGTACGCTGATACCCCATATGTAGGGGGGAACCACTGTTTGGGCGCACAGCAGAGCTCGGAATGGAAGGAGCACCATTTGACTTTTTCCAAACAAAATTGGCTGGAATTGAGATTGGACGCCATGTTGCATTTGGAGAGCCTCTGATGTGCCTAAACAGTGGAAACTCCCCACAAGTGACCCCATTTGGGAAACTAGACCCCCTAAGGAACTTATCTAGATCTTTGGTGAGCAATTTGAACCCCAAAGTGCTTCACACAAGTTTATAACGTAGAGCCGTAAAATTAAAAAATCATATTTTTTCCACAAAAATGATCTTTTACCCCAATTTTTATTTTCCCAAGGGTAACAAGACTCCAAAAGTTATTGTGCAATTTGTCCTGAGTACGCTGATACCCCATATGTGGGGGTAAACCACTGTTTAGGTGCATGGCAGAGTTTGGAAGGGAAGGAGCGCCGTTCGACTTTTTCAACACAGAATTGGCTGGATGCCATGTTGTGTTTGGAGAGCTCCTGATCTGCCTAAACAGTGGAAACCCCAACAAATGACACCATTTTGGAAACTAGACCCCTCAAGGAACTTATCTAGATGTGTGGTGAGCACTTTGAACCCCGAAATGCTTCACAGAAGT
Organism: Oophaga sylvatica; assembly: GCA_033576555.1. Lineage (NCBI taxonomy): Eukaryota > Metazoa > Chordata > Amphibia > Anura > Dendrobatidae > Oophaga > Oophaga sylvatica. Next base: position 407,003,924 of record JARQOD010000005.1, read on the forward strand.
TTATAACGTACAGCTGTAAAATAAAAATCTTTTTTTTTTTTTTTTTTTTACAAAAATGATTTTTTCGTCCCCAATATTTTATTTTCACAAGGGTAACAGGAGAAATTGGACCCCAAAAGTTGTTGTCCAATTTGTCCTGAGTACGCTGATACCCAATATGTGGGAGTAAAATACTGTATGGGCGCACGTCTGGGCTCGGAAGGGAAGTAGTGACGTTTTGGATTGCAGACTTTGATGGAATGGTCTGGGGGCGTCATGTCGCATTTGGAGAGCCCCTGATGCGCCTAAACAGTGGAAATCCCCCACAAGTGACCCCATTTTGGAAAATAGACCCCACAAGGAACTTATCTAGATATGTGGTGAGCACTTTGAACCCCGAAGTGCTTCACAGAAGTTTATAACGTACAGCCGTAAAAATAATTTTTTTTCTTTTTTTTTTACAAAAATGATTTTTTCGCCCCCAATATTTTATTTTCACAAGGGTAACAGGAGAAATTGGACCCCAAAAGTTGTTGTCCAATTTGTCATGAGTACGCTGATACCCAATATGTGGGAGAAAACTACTGTATGGGTACACGTTGGGGCTCGGAAGGGAAGTAGTGACGTTTTGGATTGCAGACTTTGATGGAATGGTCTGGGGGCGTCATGTCGCATTTGGAGAGCCCCTGATGCGCCTAAACAGTGGAAACCCTCCACAAGTGACCCCATTTTGGAAAATAGACCCCACAAGGAACTTATCTAGATGTGTAGTGAGCGCTATGAAGCCCCAAGTGCTTCACAGAAGTTTATAACGTAGTCGTAAAAACAAAAAAATCATTTTTTTTTAAAAAAAAATGATATTTTTACCCCCAGTTTTTTATTTTCCCAAGGGTAACAGAAGAAATAGGACAAATTGCACAATAACTCTTGGGGTCCAGAGTACGCTGATACCCCATATGCGGGGGTAAACTACTGTTTGGGCGCATGGCAGAGCTCAGAAGTGAAGGAGCACCGTTTGACTTTTTCAATACAGAATTGGCTGGAATTGAGATCAGACGCCATGTCACATTTGGAGAGCCCCTGATGTGCCTAAACAGCGGAAACCCCCCAATTCTAACTCCAACCCTAACCCCAACACACCCCTAACCCTAGTCCCAACCCTAACCCTAACACACCCATAACCCTAATCCCAACCCTAACCCTAATCTTAACTTTAGCGCCAACACTAACCCTAACTTTAGCCGCAACCCTAACCCTAATGGGAAAATGGAAATAAATACTTTTTTTTAATTTTATTATTTTTCCCTAACTAAGGGGGTGATAAAGGGGGGTTTGATTTACTATTTATAGCGGGTTTTTATGACTGGCAGCTGTCACGCTAAAAGACGCTTTTTATTGCAAAAAATAGTTTTTGCATCACCACATTTTGAGAGCTATAATTTTTGCATATTTTGGCCCACAGAGTCATGTGAGGTCTTATTTTTTGCGGGACGAGGTGACGTTTTTATTGGTACCATCTTTGAGCATGTGACGTTTTTTGATTGCTTTTTATTTCGATTTTTGGGAGGTTAGAATGAACAAAAATCAGCAATTCATGAATTTCTTTTGGGGGAGGCGTTTATACCGTTCCGCGTGTGGTAAAATTGATGAAGCAGTTTTATTCTTCGGGTCAGTACGATTACGGCGATATCTCATTTATGTCATTTTTTTATGTTTTGGCGCTTTTATAGAATAAAACTAATTTTATATAAAAAAAATATTATTTTTGCATCTCTTTATTCTGCGAGCTATAACTTTTTTATTTTTTTGCTGATGACGCTGTATGGCGGCTCGTTTTTTGCGGGACAAGATGACGTTTTCAGCAGTACCATGCTTATTTACATCTGTCTTTTTGATCGCGTGTTATTCCACTTTTTATTTGGCGGTATGATGATAAAGCATTGATTTTTTTTTTTTTAAGGGGTTCACGAAAGGGGTTAACTAGTGGGACAGGTTTATAGGGGGGGTCGTTACGGACGCGGCGATACCAAATATGTGTACTTTTATTGTTTTGGTTTTTTTATTTACAGGAAAAAATGAATTTATTGGGGAATATTTTTTTTTTTTTAATGATTTTTTTAAACAATTTTTATTTTTATTTTTTTAACTTTTTTACTTTGTCCCAGGGTGGGACATCACTGTATTTTAGCAGATCGCTGGTGTGACAGTGTGCACAGCACTCTGTCACACCAGCGATCGCTCTGGCATCGCTGCAGGCTTCTCAGTGCCTGCTCTCAGCAGGCACTGAGGAAGCCGCCTCCCTGCAGGACCCCGGCGCCATCTTGGATCCGGGGACCTGGAGGGAGGACGGACCCTCGGAACAGCGCGACACATCGCGCTGCTCTGAGGGTCTCAGGGGGGCGCGCAGAGAGCCCCCACCTCGCGCGATCCACCCCTGTGCCCCCAGTACACCGCGATCATGTTTGATCGCGGTGTGCTAGGGGTTAATGTGCCGGGAGCGGTCCGTAACCGCTCCTGACACATAGTGCCGGGTGTCAGCTGTGATAATCAGCTGACACCCGGCCGTGATCGGCTGCGATCCCCCCGAGAGCGGGTCCGATCGCTGGGACGTACTATCCCGTCCATGGTCATACGGGCCCAGGTACCATGGACGGGATAGTACGTCTGATGGCAGTAAGGGGTTAAATGTTTGTACCAGGAGCGGCATAAGGTCACCCAAAAGCAGTGTGAAAGACTGGTGGAAAGCATGGCAAGACTCATCAAAGCTGTGATTAAAAATCATGGTTATTCCACAAAATATTTGATTTCTGAACTCTTCTGAACTCTTCCTGAGTTAAAACATTAGCAGTTGTTTCTAGATGATTATGAACTTGTTTTCTTAGCATTATTTGAGGTCTGCAAACACTGCATTTTTTTGTTATTTTGACCATTTCTCATTTTCTGAAAATACAAAATTTATTGCTTGAAAATTCGGAGACATGTCAGTAACATAGTAATATAGTTATTAAGGTTGAAGGAAGACTTTAAGTCCATCTAGTTCAACTCATATCCTATCCTAACCTGCCCTAACATGTTGATCCAGAGGAAGGCAAAAAAAAACCCCAAGTGGCAAACAGTAAGCTTCACATTGGGGAAAAAAATTCCTTCCCGACTCCACATACGCCAATCAGACTAGCTCCCTGGATCAACGCTGTATCTAGGAAACTAGTGAATATAGCCTGTAATATTCTACTTTTCAAGAAAGGCATCCAGTCCCTTCTTAAATTTTAGTAAGGAATCACTCATTACAACATTAGACGGCAGAGAGTTCCATAGTCTCACTGCTCTTACAGTAAAGAATCTGCGTCTGTGATTATGGCTAAACCTTCTTTCCTCCAGATGTAGAGGATGCCCCCTTGTCCCCGTCACAGGTCTAAGAGTAAAAAGATCATTAGAAAGGTCTTTGTACTGTCCCCTCATATATTTATACATTGTAATAAGTTCACCCCTAAGCCTTCGTTTTTCCAAAAGTAGTTTATAGAATTTACATTTTACGCAAAAATATACCTATAAAGAGAAAAATCAGACAAACTGAAAATTTTGCAGTGGTCTCTTAATTTTTGCCAGAGCTGTAGCTTGGTGATTCCAAGCTCTTCTTTAATGGCTACAATCAAATCAGAAACTGCCTGAGGTGGGGGGGGGAAGAAGAATCATGATATTTAAGAAGAGAACAGTCTTGCTCGTACGAGAAATAAAGTTCTAGCTGTAGAAACCTGGTGTGGAACTAAGCAAATGACATCACCTAGATGGCCACTTCCATCCTGTTTACAACACTCATGCATCAGTGGAGTGGAAGGGGCAAGAAATGGCTCAAAGAACAAATGCCATTCTATAATGCCAACATTTTGTTCTCTGGAACAAAAACGTTTGTTTGGACCACAGCATTCTCAGGAAAAGGAGTCAATGAGCCAAGATCAAAGACTACTTTGATTTGTTGACGATGTACCAAATGTGGGAAATGGTGTACAGCGTGATCTGCACTCTCAAGGTTCTTTGAGTAGGAGGGAGCCTTGATAAGAATGTTGACCAGGCAGGGAATAACCACTATCACCCTGACATGTAAAAGGGCCATGACGGCAGCCAAATGCCTTGTGAACACCCAGGTAACTTACCAGCCCGAAAGGGAGAACCACAAACTGAAAATGGGACTTATTGATAGCAAAATGAAGGAAACTATAGTGTGCTGTGAAAATGGGGATGTGGAGATAGGCACTGAGGAAAGTTCTCTGGGTTCCATGGAGACAACAACAGAGTGAAGGGACTCAGCCCTGAAGTGGCAAAGCTGGACATGCTTGTTTACCAGTTTTAAGTCTAGAATGGGGAGAACCAAACTGACTTCTTCGGGATGAAAAAAAAGTTTAAATAAAACCCTTTACAACATTCTTGAGAGTGAATGTTAACAATAACGCCTGAATGTAGAAGGGAAAAAAAGGCCTGTAAGAAACGGCCAACAGGAAGGGTGTTTGTGGGGAACAGGATAGAAAAAAAACATCTTGTAGAGGAGTGGAGAATTCTATCTTGCATCTGGAGGAGACAATGTAACTGATCCAATGACTGCAGGAAGTTACACTTTATGGAACAGGAGTAGACGGCTGGCCACCTCAAGAGGGTTGCAGAGTGGAGATGCCCAGTCGTGGAGAAAAACTTGTTGCATGGATACCAGGAAGGAGTCAGCTTCAATGATGGCATATTCTTTTCTTGAGGGGCGGTAGGCCTGTATTGTCAGATAGACGAGAACTGACGAAAGGAGCAAAACTGAAGTGGGTTGGGTTGGACAAGGATTGGAAATATTTAGGCTGTGGGAGAAGGTGCTCTTCCCACCTCATCTCAGTTCTTTCTCGCGTCTGAAATAATTTTGTCAAGTTTTTCCCTGAACACGGGAGAGAATTTTGGAAAGGAAGGCTTGTGAGGGATTATTTGGAAGTTAAGTCCACAACCTAAGCCTTGAGCCAAAGGACTCGATGGATTGCTACACTGTTGCTTCGGGCTTCAGAAGAACCGCTGGCCGCATCAAGAGAGGCGCAAGTAAACATACTTTCCCAAATGGGCAATCTGAACTGCAAGGTCTGTCAACTCTGACAATGAAGCCCCACCACGTTGGTTTGTCCTGAAGAAGTGTGAAATTTCAAAACGTGTTAATAAACCACATTTGGAAGTAATCCATTCTTCTCCACATCTGAATCTTTGTAGGTCTGCAGCAGTCTGTATGTAAGCAAAATAAGTGGTTGTGGTCACACACCCTTGCCATGTGAGCAATTCTCCTTACCAATTGATATTTCTTTACCTGACAAGACCTTATTGTGCTATTGTCCTTCCAGTTGTTCCCTATTTCACATGAAATCACATGGTCCACTGACTTCTTTGGAAACTTTTTAAAGAATGCCCTGTGAAGCGTACAGAGGTCATTGTGCAGAGAAGGGGAGAAGGCCAGCACCTTATCAATGGGGGAAATAATTGAGTTTTTTTAATATATATATAGTGCTACCTGCTATTGCTGTCCTGCCTGTGATGATAATGAGATGATGACTGACTGACGCTGATCTCTACAGAACTGGAAGTCGGGATGTGTCAACCTAATATGAAGCTCAAAGGTTAGATTTGCGGATTTAAAAAAAAAATTACAAATGATAGAAAGTAGAAAAAAAATAAAATGTATACAAAATACTTGCTATCACCAATATCACATTCCACACTACACGTAATACAGTCAACTCACCTGAAAATTGCCAGTATCTACTCTGTATTGGTAAGTTGGATCATGTAATTCGTTAATGCTGTTGAAAAGAAGCAAACACAAAGATGCCATGTGAAACAATCCTACAGCCAGAAAAAATAAATCTCTTAGATTCACAAAAAGCATGAACAAATGTAAAGTACAATACTTTGCTACATTTTGCATAGCCCGCACTGTGCTAATAATTCATAAAGTAAAGTGAATCTATAAAAGGCATTATGATAAACAGCAACAGTGTTCAATAAAACATAACCCAGAATAGTGCCAATACTTACGTCTGCCATATTCCCAGTGTCACAGAAGCAAGCCAAAGCAGTCCAACTATAAGACATTTGGGCAAATAAAATGTCATGCATTTCCGCTCACCCTAAATGTAAAAGATAAAAAAAACAGAACAGTTATGTCCTACATTATACCCTTCTTGCTAGTAGCTTTGCTATAACAATATATGAAATACCAACGTTCAATCCAATCAATTTAAAGAGTCACCATCATTTTCATTATGATCTCATAAATCAACAGTGCATATGAAAATAGGTTACTCTGTAATTGTAGAGAAATTTTCTTCATTCTTCTGTATCTTTCACTCTCAAGTCATACGCAAAGTCTTTATTCAGAGCAGAGCTGTGGAGTCGGAGTTGGTATAAAATGGACCGACTCCTAAAATATACAGTGGGTATGGAAAGTATTCAGACCCCTTTAAATTTTTCACTGTTTCATTGCAGCCATTTAGTAAATTCAAAAAAGTTATTTTTGTTTCTCATTAATGTGCACTCTGCACCCCATCTTAACTGAAACAAAAAAAAAAGTCGAAATTTTTGAAAATTTATTAAAGGGAATCTGTCACCCCAATTTTGCCATATCAACTAAAGATATGGCTGAATAGTGCGTCCCATAACAAAGCTAACGATAGGTATCACATATCCTGATACCCCCGTTTTCATATCAAAATACCCTTGTAAAGTTGGTATTTTTCGCTGTCAATCATGGCAGTCAGGTCAGGAGGGCGGCGTTTTCCATGTCCCCCCCCACGTTCAGCTTTCCGCAATTGCGCAATTCAAATTCGGGCCGGCGCATGCGCAGTGTGCTTTGCCCAACAGTGGGCAAAGCATAAAATCATTACAGCGCATGCGCTACTCTTTCCTTGCCCCGGAAGTCGTCCAAGGCAAGCAGTCATTTCCGGGGCAAGGAAAGACTAGCACATGTGTTGTAATGATTGTATGCTTTGCCCACTGTTGGGCAAAGCACACTGTGCATGCGCCGGCCCGAATTTGAATTATTCAATTGCGGGAAGCCGAACGCCGTCTGTGGGATTCAAAGGCGGCGATACGCAACGGATGCCGAGGAGCGGGGGGGGGGGAGGACATGGAAAATGCCGCCCTCCTGACCTGACTGCCAGCGAAAAATACCAGCTTTACAAAGGCATTTTGATATGAAAACGGGGGTATCAGGAAATATGATACCTACTGTTAGCTTTGTTATGGGATGCAATATTCAGCCATATCTTTAGTTGATATGGCAAAATTTGGGTGACAGATTCCCTTTAAAAAAGAAAAACTGAAATATCACATGGTCATAAGTATTCAGACCCTTTACTCAGTATTGAGTAGAAGCACCCTTTGTAGCAAGTACAGCCATGAGTTCACTGTTGGGATTGTATTGGGTAGGTGATGAGCAGTGCCTAGTTTTCTCCACACATACCGCTTAGCATTATCACCAAAAAGTTCTATCTTCGTCTCATCAGACCAGAGAATCTTATTTCTCATAGTCTGGGAGTCCTTCATGTGTTTTTTTTTAGCAAACTCTATGCAGGCTTTCATATGTCTTGCACTGAGGAGAGGCTTCCGTTGGGCAACTCTGCCATAAAGGCCCGACTGGTGGAGGGCTGCAGTGATTGTTGACTTTGTGGAACTTTCTCCCATTTCCCTACTGCATCTGTGGAGCTCAGCCACAGTGATCTTGGGGTTCTTCTTTACCTCTCTCACGAAGGCTCTTCTCCCACGATTGCTCAGTTTGGCTGTATGGCCAGGTCTAAGAAGACTTCTCGTAGTCCCAAACTTCTTCCATTTAAGGATTATGGAGGCCACTGTGCTCTTAGGAAACTTGAGTACTGCATAAATTCTTTTGCAACCTTGGCCAGATGTGTGCCTTGCCACAATTCTGTTTCGGAGTTCCATGGCCAGTTCCTTTGAGCTCATGATTCTCATTTGGTCTAACATGAACTGTGAGCTGTGAGGTCTTATATAGACAGGTGTGTACCTTTACAAATCAAGTCCTATCAGTTTAATTAAACACAGCTGGACTCCAGTGAAGGAGTAGAACCATCTCAAGGAGGATTACAAGGAAATGGACAGCATGTGACTTATGCTAGTTTCACACTAGCGTTCGGCAGGGCTGCAGAGGACGGCTGCGTACTTTCTCCGTTAAGCCCCGCCCACTGCCGTACCTCTTCCGTTCACCTCCACCTACTTCTGCATAAGTCCTGCATACCTATCTTTAACATTGGGTATGCAGGCCATGCGGATGTATGTGGATGCATCCGTATGCATCGTTTTGATGCTGCGCCGAACGCAACATGCTGCATTTTGTTGCAGTCGGCGCAGCGGCAAAACGACGCATGCGGGAGCATCCATCTGCATGGCCTGCGTACCCAATGTTAAAAATAGGTACACAGAACGCATGCACAGATGTAGGCGGAGCTGAACAGATAAGGTGCGACAGTGGGCGGGGCTTAACGGAGGAAGTATGCAGCCCTCCGCAGCGCTGCCGAACGCTAGTGTGAAACTAGCCTTAAATATGAGTGTCTGAACAAAGGGTCTGAATATATATGACCATGTGATTTCAGTTTTTCTTTTTTAATAAATTTGCAAAAATTTCTACATTTCTTTTTTATTTTTTTCAGTGAAGAATCTATGAGAAAAAAAATGAACATTTTTGAATTTACCAAATGTCTGCAATGAAACAAAGTGAAAAATTTAAAGGGGTCTGAATACTTTCCATACGCACTGTATAATAAATTGGGTACAGTAGCTCAATGCAGGATGTGCTGTAAACTTTTTCATAAGAATTTGGGAAAGTTATGAGATGTCCTATAAATGTCTCTTCTGTTCCTGATCTAAAAATGATAAAGAGAGGGGCGCAATAGCGCAGTTACCAAAATAATTGCTTTGCTGTAAGATAACATTCTCACCTTTACAAGTTGTGAGTATGCACAACATATAATGAGTATGATAGGAGGGATGCAGATGGCACCGGACCCACGAAGGATCTTCAAGAAATTCTGGATAGGATATTCAAGATGCCGATAATTCCACGCTCCTTCAAAATCAGGCAAGGGAATCACACAGTTCGGAAGAGTTGCATACTTTATTCAGGGCTATAAAACTACGCGTTTCGTGGACGTCCTGTCCACTACCTCAGGTACACAGCCAATACTAACCACATGGTATTACTCACATATATAGAGTGGGCTGGACATAGACAAAATGGGCGCCAAACACACCTGGCGCCCTGAGTGCTGCAATTATATTTAAAATGCAATAATAAATTTGTTGCATATCTGTACAACAGTGATAAAAAATGCAATCTGTTAGCATAAAAATTATATATGACATTAAAATGTAAGATTTTTCTGCAAATAAAATAAAAAAGTCTGCTAGGATTGAAAAACCTTTTTTTGTAGTATTCTCTTTTCTATAATTGATTTTTATACTGCTAATATCAATGGTTCTGTAGGTATTTATTCTTTTAAGCTTCAATGGTCAATTAACAGAATAGCTCAGAGGTCTGTGCCTTGAGGTACTTGCACAATGTTTCCAAGGATGGTAGGTTCTAATCCTGGTTTGCAATATAGAATACTTACAAAAAAAGTTTTTTCAATCCTAGCGGACTTTTTTTTAAATTTTATTTGCAGAAAAATCTTACATTTTAATGTCACATACAGGGTGGGCCATTTATATGGATACTCCTAAATAAAATGGGAATGGTTGGTGATATCAACTTCCTGTTTGTGGCACATTAGTATATGGAAGGGGGAAAACTTTTCAAGATGGGTGGGGACCATGGCGGCCATTTTGGATCCAACTTTATCTTTTCCAATGTTTCAGAAGCAGCACATCTCGTATCTTCACAGCATAGACAACAATTGCCTTCAGATACGAGCCTGTGCTAGCATTTCTAATGTGCCACAAACAAGAAGTTGATATCACCAACCAGTCCCATTTTATTTAGGTGTATCCATATAAATGGCCCACCTATAAACGTTTAATTTTTATGCTAACAAATTGCATTTTTAATCACTCTTGTACAGATATGCAACAAATTTATGATTGCAGCACTCAGGGCGCCAGGTGTGTTTGACGCCCATTTTGTCTATGTCCTGCCCACCCTATATGTGGGTAATACCACGTGGTTAGCATTGGCTATGTAGCTGAGGAAGTGGACAGGACGTCCATGAAACGCGTAGTTTTATAGCCCTGAATAAAGTATGCAACTCTGAACTGAACTGTGTGATTCCCTTGCCTCATTTTGGAGGCGCACTGTATTATCGGCATCTTGAATATCCTATCCAGAATTTCTGTTCCTGATCTAAGAATCTTGGATTTTAGCGGAGATGAATTTGTGCTGCACTTTATTTAACTTACTCATTTATATAGCGATTTTACTTCCACAGCACTTTACAGACATTTTTGGCACTGTCCCCGATGGGGCTCACAATCTAAATTCCCTATCAGTATGTCTTTGGAGTGTGGGAGGAAACCCACACAAACATACAAATTCCTTGCAGATGTTGTCCTTGGTGGGATTTGAACCCAGGAACCCAGCGCTGCAAGGCTGTAGTGCTATCCACTGAGCCACTGTGCCGCCCACTTTATGTACATGCTCAGTAGTGACCAGTGCTGTGGGGTTGGAGTTGTGGAGTCGGAAGTCAAGGAAATTGAGGAGTTGGAGTACGAGTCGGTGGTTTGGCTTATCAACTCTACAGCCCTGATTCAGAGACTACACATTTTCCCATTTTTGTGGTAGGAGATGACAGTTAGTGCTCATAAAGTTCAATGGGAGGGGAGGACCTAAAGGCAGACATGCATTTTACTGCAAATTCTCCTGAAACAACAACTACACAGGTTGTCCACCTTTGCAAATCCTTAAACAAAGACTGTAAAGCCACACGGTACAACATTTTTAAAGAAACCCAATTGTAAAAATGATGGACAACTACTTTAAAGAAGAACTCTGATCAAAATTTGTATTTTTTTTAACCCTTTTCCAACATTGGGTGTAATAGTAATCCGATGTTGGACTCCCCATGTTTGGTGCTGGCTCCGGCGCTGAGCCACACCTTTACGGGCACATGACAGCTGATATATACAGCTGACATGTGCCCGCAACAGCCGCGAGTGGAATCGTGATCCATCAGCTGCTGTTAACTAGTTAAATGCCGCTGTCAATCTCTGACAGCAGCATTTAACTGGCGCTTACCGGAAACATCACTAAACGCGCCATCGGTGAGCCCATCACATAACCGCGGGTCACTGATGGGTCGGCATGACAACCAGGTCTCCAGCAGACCTCCATGGTTGTCATAGCCAGATTGCTCATAGCAAGTGACCATTTCTGCTACATACAGGCGATCTTATCATCACCTGTATGTAGCAAAGCCGATCAGACAACTGCAGCTTCTAGTTTCCCATAGAGACTAGAGAAGCATGAAAAAAAAGGTTTTTAAAAAATTTAAAAATACAAAAGTTCAAATCACCCCACTTTCACCCCATTCAAAATATAACAAAAAAATAAAATCTTCACAATTTTGGTATCGCCGCGTTCAGAAACGCCTGATCTATCAATAAAAAAAAATTAACCAGATCGTTTAACAGAGTAACAAGAAAAAAAAAAGTTAAAAACACCAGAAATAAGTTTTTTTGGTTGCCGCAACATTGCATTAAAATACAATAAAGGACAATAAAAAGATCATATCTGCACCAAAATGGTATCACTAATAACGTCAGCTCGGCAAGCATAAAAAATAAGCCCTCAGCCAGCCCCAGATCACAGAAAATGGAGATGCTATGGATATCGAACTTATTTTTTTTTTTTAACAAACTTGGGAATTTTTTTTCACTACTTAAATTTTGAAAAATTCGCAATTTTCAAATTTTGAATTTTTATTCTGTTAAACCAGAGAGTTATGTGACACAAAATTGTTAATAAATAACATTTTCCACATGTCTACTTTACATCAGCACAATTTTGGAAACAAAATTTTTTTTTGTTACGAAGTTATAAGGGTGAGCTTCCACGATCAGTAAACGCTGCGTGTTTGGCGCTGTGCGCTGGCGCCAAACACGCAGCGTCCAGATGTTACAGCATAGTGGAGGGGATTTCAAGAAATCCCGTCTCCACTATGCGTAACAACACGCAGGCGGGAGACCTGCATAAACGGACATGCGGCGCGTCTTTTCAGACCGCAGCATGTCCTCGCGTGTTGCGGCGACGGTGCGTCGCCGCAACAGAATTTAACACAGGGCTATGTAGCCCTGCGTTCTTTCCGGAGGTGTTCCGGAGGTGTCCTGAACACCTCCGGAAAGAGCGCGCATCAGAAAGGGGGCGGGGCTTAGACGGAGCGGAATTTCCGCTCCGTCCAAAGCGCTGTGGTTCCGGACCGTGGAACCACAGCCTTAGGGTTAAAAGTTGACCAGCGATTTCTCATGTTTACAACAAAATTTACAAAACCATTTTTTTTTTTAGGAACCACCTCACATTTGAAGTCACTTTGGCAGAAAATAACCAAAAATGACACCATTCTAAAAACTGCACCCCTCAAGCTACTCAAAACTACACTCAAGAAGATTATTAACCCTTTAGGTGCTTCACAGAAACTAAAGCAACGTGGAAGGAAAAAAATGGACATTTTAATTTTTCCAACAAAAATTTTCTTTTAGCATCAATTTTTTCATTTTTACATGGGCAACAGGATAAAATGGATCCTAAAATTTGTTGGGCAATTTCTCCTGAGTACACCGATACCTCATATGTGGTCATAAACCACTGTTTGGGTGCACGGCAGGACTCAGAAGGTAAGGAGCGCCATTTGACTTTTTGAATGGAAAATATGCTTGAATATTTAGCGGTTGCCATGTTGCATTTGGAGAGTCCCTGTGTGCCTAAACATTGGAGCTCCCCCACAGTGATCCCATTTTAGAAACTAGACCGCTTAAGGAACTAATATAGATGTGCTGAGCACTCTGAATCCCCAAGTGCTTCACAGAAGTTTATAACGCAGAGCAGTGAAAATAAAAAAATATTTTTTTTCTTCAAAAATTATTTTTGTAGCCCACTATTTTTTATTTTCACAAGGGTAACAGGAGAAATTGGACCACAAAAGTTGTTGTGCAATTTGTCTGGAGTACACAGATACCCCATATGTGGGGGGGAACCACTGTTTTGGCGCATGGAAGAGCTCAGAAGGGAAGGAGCGCCATTTTGGAATGCAGACTTGATGGAATGTTCTGTGGGCGTCATGCTGCATTTGCAGAGCCCCTGATGTGCCTAACTAGTAGAAACCCCCCACAAGTGACCCCATTTTGGAAACTAGACCCCCAAGGAGCTTATCTAGTTGTGTAGTGAGCACTTTGAACCCCCAAGTGCTTCACAGAAGTTTATAAACGCAGAGCAGTGAAAAGAAAAAAATCAATTTTTCCACAAACATGATCTTTTAGTCCCCAGTTGCTTATTTTCCCAAGGGTAACAGGATAAATTGTACAACAAAAGTTGTTGTCCAGTTTATCCTGAGTACGCTGGTACCCCATATGTGGGGGGGAACCACTGTTTGGGCGCACGGCAGGGCTCAGAAGGGAAGGAGCGCCATTTGACTTTTTGAATGGAAAATTAGCTCCAATAGTTAGCGGACACCATGTCGTGTTTGGAGAGCCTCTGTGTGCCTAAACTTTAGAGCTCCCCCACAAATGACCCCATTTTGGAAACTAGACCCCCTAAGGAATTTATCTAGATGCATAGTGAGCACTTAGAACCCCCAGGTGCTTCACAGAAGTTTATAACGCAGAGTCGTGAAAATAAAAAATATTTTTTCCCCTCAAAAAAATGATTTTTTAGCCCCCTATTTTTTATTTTCACAATGGTTGAAAGAGAAATTGGAAAGAAACAGTGGTTGTGCAATTTCTCCTGAGTACGACGATACCCCAGATGTGGGGGAAAACCACTGTCTGGGCGCAGGGCAAGGCTCGGAAGGGAAGGTGACTTTTTCAAACCAAAATTGCCTGGAATTGAGATTGGACGCCAAATCGAGTTTGGAGAGCCCTTGAAGTGCCTAAACAGAGGAAACCCCCCACAAGTGACACCATTTTGGAAACTAGACCCCCTAAGGAACTTATCTAGATCTGCTATGAGCACTTTGAACCACCAAGTGTTTCACTAAAGTTTATAATGCCTGGGTGTGGAAAAAAAAATTCCACAAAAGTGATTTTTTAGTCCCCAAATTTTGATTTTTCCCAAGGAAATTGGACCCCAAAAGTTGTCCAGTTTGTTCGGAGTACGCTGGTACCCCATATGTGACCACTGGGGTAACCACTGTTTGGGCACATGTCAGGGCTCGGAAAGGATGTAGTGACGCTTTGAAATGCCGGCTTGAAGGAATGGTCTGCGGGCATCTTGTTACGTTTGCAGAGCCCCTTATGTGCCTAAACAGTGGAAACTCCCCACAAGTGCCCCATTTTGGAAACTAGACCCCCCAAGGAACTTATCTAGATGTGTGGTGAGCACTTTGAACCCCCAAGTGCTTCACAGAAGTTTATAACACCCGGGCATGAAAATAAAAAAAATCATATTTTTTTCCACAAACATGATCTTTTAGTCCACATTTTTTTTATTTTCCAAGGGTAACAGGAGAAATTAGACCCAAAAGTTGTCCAATTTGTCCTGAGTACACCGATATCCCATATGTGGGAGAAAACTACTGTATGGGCACACGTCGGGGCTCGGAAGGGAAGTAGTGACGTTTTGAAATGCCGACTTGATGGAATGGTCTGCGGGCGTCATGTTACGTTTGCAGAGCCACTTATGTGCCTAAACTGTGGAAACCCCCCAAGTGACCCCATTTTGGAAATTAGACCACCCAAGGAACTTATCTAGATGAGTAGTGAGCACTTTGAACCCCCAAGTGCTTCACAGAAGTTTATAACCCAGAGCCATGAAAATAAAAATCTTTTTCCTCAAAAATGATTTTTTAGCCTGCAATTTTTTATTTTCACAAGGGTAACAGGAGAAATTGGACCAAAAGTTGTTGTACAATTTGTCCTGAGTACGCTGATATCCCATATGTGGGAGAAAACTACTGTATGGGCACATGTCGGGGCTCGGAAGGGAAGTAGTGACGTTTTGAAATGCCGACTTGACAGAATGGTCTGCCGGCGTCATGTTACGTTTGCAGAGCCCATGATGTGCCGAAACAGTAGAAACCCCCAAGTGACCTCATTTTGGAAACTACATCCCCCAAGGAACTCATCTAGATGTGTGGTGAGCACTTTGAATCTCCAATTTCTCCACAGAAGTTTATAACGCAGAGCGAGCCGTGAAAATAAAAAATCATTTTTTTTCCACAAAAATAATTTTTTTAGTCCCCAATTTTTTATTTTCCCAACGGTAACAGGAGAAATTAGACCCCCAAAGTTGTGCAATTTTTCCTGAGTACGCTGATATTCCATATGTGGGGGTAAACCACTGTTTGGGCACACATCGGAGCTCGGAATGGAGGGAGCACTGTTTGACTTTTTGAACGCATAATTGGCTGGAATAAATGGCGCCATATCACGTTTGGAGACCCCCTGATGTGACTAAATATTGGAAACCCCTCAATTCTAACTCCAACCCTAAAACACCCCTAACCACAACCGTAACCCCAACACACCCCTAACCCTAATCCCAACCCTAACCATAACCCTAACCCCAACACACCCCTAACCCTAATCGCAACCCTAACCATAACTGTTGTGAATATGCTGGAGGCGGTTTCTGAGCTGGGGCTCCCTCCGGTGGTTGCTGAGGGTAATGAACTGATTAATGAATGGCCTTTAGCTGGAGCTGAATGGTAGGATATAAGTGGTCTGATTTCCCAGCAGCCTTGCCGGTTATCAATTGTTCTTCTGGTCTTGCTTAAAGCACTGCTAGTTTCCTGCTCTCCTTCAGATAAAATAAACAATTTTGTTTATTTTAACAAGGGTAAAAGGAGAAAATGGACAGAAAAAGTTATTGTGCAATTTCTCCTGAGTACGCCGATACCCCATATGTGAGGGAAAACCACTGTCTGGGCGCACGGCAGGGCCCGGAAGGGAAGGAGCACCGTTTGACTTTTTCAAACCAAAATTGGCTGGAATTGAGATTGGACGCCATGTCGCATTTGGATAGCCCCTGATGTGCCTAAACAGCGGGAATCCCCCCACAAGTGACTCCATTTTAGAAACTAGACCCCCTAACTTATCTAGATCTGTGGTGAGCACTTTGAACCCCCAAGTGCTTCACAAAAGTTTATAACGTAGAGCCGTAAAATTAAAAAATCATTTTTTCCACAAAAATGATCTTTTCACCCCAATTTTTATTTTCCCAAGAGTAACAAGACCTCAAAAGTTATTGTGCAATTTGTCCTGAGTACGCTGATACCCAATATGTGGGGGTAAACCACTGTATGGGTGCATGGGAGAGCTCAGAAGGGAAGGAGCGCCGTTTAACTTTTTCAACGCAGAATTGGCAGGACGCCATGTCGCGTTTGGAGAGCCCCTGTTGTGCCTAAACAGTGGAAACCCCCCACAAGTGACACCATTTTGGAAACTAGATCCGCTAAGGAACTTATCTAGATCTGTTGTGAGCACGTTCAACCCCCAAGTGTTTCACTAAAGTTTATAATGCCTGGGTGTGAAAAAAAAAAAAAAGTTTCCACAAAAATGATTTTTTAGTCCCCAATTTTTTATTTTCCCAAGGGTAACAGGAGAAATTGGACCCCAAAAGTTGTTGTACAATTTGTCCTGAGTACGCTTATATCCCATATGTGGGAGAAAACTACTGTGTGGGCACATGTCGGGGATTGGAATAGAAGTAGTGACGTTTAGTAATGCAGACTTTGATGGAAAGGTCTGTGGGTGCACATTTGGAGAGCCCCTGATGTGCCTTAACAGTGGAAACCCCCGACAAGTGAAACCATTTTGAAAACTAGACCCCCAAAGGAACTTATCTAGATGTGTGGTGAGCATTTTGAACCCCCAAGAGCGTCACAGAAGTTTATAACAGAGCCATAAAATAAATCATTTTTTTTTCCACAAAAATGATATTTTCGCCAATTTTTTATTTTCCCAAGGGTAACAGAAAAAATTGGACCCCAAGAGTTATTGTACAATTTCTCCTGAGTACGCCAATACCCCATACGTGGGGGTAAACTACTGTTTGGGCGTATGGCAGAGCTCAGAAGGTAAGGAGCACCGTTAAGACTTTTTCAACGCAGAATTGGCTGGAATTGAGATCAGACGCCATGTCACGTTTGGAGAGCCTCTGATGTGCCTAAACAGTGGAAACCCCCCAATTCTAACTCCAACCCTAACCCCAACACACCCCTAACCCTAATTCCAACCCTAACCATAGCCCTAACAACAAACCTAACCCTAATACACCCCTAACCCTAATCCCAACCCTAACCCTAACTTTAGCCCCAACCTTAACCCTAATTTTAGCCCCAACCCTATCGGGTAAATGGAAATACATTTTTTTTATTTTATTATTTTTCCCTAAGGCTACTTTCACACTTGCGTTATTTTGCGCTGCGTTTCGAGCGCACATAAAACGCATGAAAAAAACGCGTGCAAACGCTTGTAATCGCAGCAAAATTTAGTCGCATAAGCGTGCGCTTTACGACAAAAAACGCAGCGAATGTATGCGATTTCAAGCGTTTTTGTATGCGTTTGCGTTTTTTCTGCACATTTCACAAGGAGAAAAATCCTTGAAAAATTCTTGCAACAGACTCCACCAATGGGACACCAGTGGGCGTGTGTTATGGGAAATCTTTATATAGAGCCTGTTTACAGCCATTCTTCACATTTGCTTGCATTTGCCTTTGTGAACATGGATCTGCGCTGGAAGAGTTTCCACTTCAACTTGGATCTGGACATTGCGATGGCTCAGGCTTATGCAGTTGCTTGCCATGAAGAAAGGGAGAGAGAGACAGCGAAGACGGCAGCGGCGGCGTTTGTGGGTACATCCCATTGTTGAACTCTGGGAGAGCCGTGGAGTGTACCACACCCTCTATAGCGAGCTGCAGGCAAACCCTGAGAAATTTAGTGACTATACCTGGATGTCCCAAGAAAGCTTCAGGGATTTACTTGGTCGGGTCCAACAATTCATCCGGAGACAGGACAAACAGCTCCGTCGGGCGATTCCTCCCGAGGAAAGACTCCTGGTGACATTACGGTACGTAATATTGAGAAACCAATGCCTGCATCATTTTATTTGTTCTGCCATGTACTATTCCAAAGCTGCCAGAATTATTGTTCTGCTATCTAGTAAACAAAGACCTGCAGAATTATTTGTATGCCATGTCCTTTTTTTTTCTTTAGTTAAATGTTTTTTAAAAAACATATACAATAATATATATTGTTTTTCTTTCTCAGATTCCTTGCTACTGGAGAGAGCCTCTCTTCACTCCACTTCCAGTACCGGATTGGTATCTCCACCTTGTCAGGAATTGTTGTGGACACCTGCCGGGCATTGTGGAATGTTCTCTGTCCAGAATTTATGCCCCTGCCCACCACAGAAAAGTGGCTAGAAATTGCTGAAAAATTCTGGACAACCTGCAATTTCCCCAACTGTTTGGGAGCAGTTGATGGGAAACACATCCAGATCATCAAACCCAAAAGAATAGGCTCAGAGTACTACAATTACAAAAAGTACTTCTCTACAGTTCTCATGGCCATTGCGGATGCAGACTGTATGTTTGTTGCAGTGGACATTGGGGCATTTGGCCGTGGAAATGACTCACAGGCTTTTAAGAACTCGGACATGGGCCGGAGGTTGTATGGAAACCAGTTCAATTTCCCCATGCCACGGCCTCTTCCCCACACCGAAGGTCCGCCACAGCTATTTGTCATGGTTGGGGATGAGGCATTCCAAATGTGCCAACACCTGCTCAAACCCTACTCCAGCCGGGACTTGGACCACAACAAAAAAATATTTAATTACAGGCTGACAAGGGCCAGAAGAACTGTAGAGTGTGCCTTCGGTATACTGGTTTCCAGATGGCGCATTCTGGGTACAGCCATTCATCTGAAACTGGAAACAGTGGATGAAGTTGTGAAGGCCTGTGTGGTGCTACATAATTTTGTAATGTCTAAAGAGCACCCAAACTTTGAACTTGATGATGCAGCTCCTAACCCATTGCCTGAGTTCACTCAGCACCCGCTCAGGTCTTCTGTTGAAGTCGGCCAAATGAGGGACCAATTTGCGGCCTACGTTATGTCAGATGTAGGACGGGTGGAATGGCAAGAACAAATGGTGTAAAAAACTGTTCTTGTCTGTATGTTAATAAAATACCTTCTTGTCTGTATGTTAATAAAATACCTGTGTTTATACCTGTACCGAGTGCAGTCTGTGTTTTTACACTCAAATACAATAATCAACTGTCCAGGTTTACCAGTGAATTCATGATGCTGTGTTTTTTGTGCATCATGAATTTACTAGTAATCCTGACCAGGTGACTATACATACACACACACAAGTTGTATGACCTTTATCATCTCTCCAGTTTTGGTTCCATTTGCAGCGACCGTGGAGATAAAACAACTAATATTTGTGTCACCTGGCCTGATGTTACAAATAGTGATTTGTGGATGCACTAGCATCCGTCACTCTTTATTACACCTGATATACCTGACCATGTGACTATAAATATTATTTGTAGTATAATCACTGTGACTTGATTTTGAACGCAGACTGGAGAGATGATAAAGATTATACATCTTCTACAATACCCAGGCCTGGTGTCATGCTGAAGTGGTGATGCCCCAAATAAAACATCCTCACTTCAGAATGTATCACACCTGGGCAGGGGAACACACATGAGTTAGAAATTGTAGCATCGCTACAGTATGCTTCAAATAAATGCAGACTGAAGCGACGCTTCAGGTTAAAACTCATGTGTATTCACCTGCCCAGCTGTGATAGTAATGATACAAGGCCTGGCAGGGGAATACACATATGAGTTATAAACTGCAGCATTGCTACACTATGAGAGAAATATATGCAGACTGAAGAGACGCTGCAGGTTAAAACTCATGTGTATTCACCTGCCCAGGTGTGATAGTAATGATAAAATGATACAAGGCCAGGGTATTGTACATATAACGTGTATTTTCACCATCATCTCCTCAGTTTATTCAACACACTGAATATAGGATGTGGTTAATTACAAGGTATATCTAGAATCCCTGGCCTTGTATCGCAAAGTGAAATGATGGTAAAAACACACCATACTCATTTAACTTTTTATGATACCTGGCAAGGTAAAATAGATATGCCTTGCACTCAACACCATCCTCTATTCAATCTGTGCAATATTAGCAGACAGAGAGACTGGAGGCAAAAATACAAGTCATACATTTGTGTTTTGGACTACACATATCTCCAGGAAAGACACAAGAAACATGTGTCATTCCTGGAGTTATGTGTAGTCAAAAAAGCAAAGTGTATGGCTCTGTGTGTACGGCGCAGTGTGTGTAGGCGGCGAAAGACATTAATCAAACAGGATTTACTAAAAGCAGATTTGCACATTTATTTTGTTTGTACAACAGAAACCACACATTTTTATTGCGAATCACGTTTGGTGGAGATTTGGATACTCTGGGGGTGTGCAGAGATGACGAACGACTGGAAAGCGAGGAAGGTGTTCGAGGGGAACGGGCGACGAAAGTAGTGGGTGAAGGAAGATCAGAAATGTAAGTAGAGGCAGGTTGAGACACATTAGGAGGAGAGGGGACAAACAAAGTTTTCTTTCTCTTCTTGGGGGCAGGAGTCCCCTGCATTGACCGACTTCTGTGTGAGCTGGTGGACCGTGGCCTTGAAACATAAAACAGTGAATGTCGGTCACCTATCTCATGCTCTGTGGTGGCGGTGCTGGGAGAAGGAGAAGTGGTGGCGGTGCTCTGTGGAGGACAAGTGGTGGCGGTGGTCCAAGGAGGAGAAGTTTCTGTGCTCCTAAACTGGTGGATAGCGGTGGCGGTACTCCTATAAGGAGAAGTGGTGTCTGTGCTCCGAAAATGGTGGACAGTGGTGGCAGTGCTCCTAGAAGGAGAAGTGGTGTCTGTGCTCCTAAAATGGTGGATAGTGGTGGCAGTACTCCTAGAAGGAGAAGTGGTGTCTGTGCTCCGAAAATGGTGGACAGTGGTGGCAGTGCTCCTAGAAGGAGAAGTGGCGGCTGTGCTCCGAAAATGGTGGATAGTAGTGGCGGTACTCCTAGAAGGATAAGTGGTGTCTGTTCTCCGAACATGGTGGACAGTGGTGGCAGTGCTCCTAGAAGGAGAAGTGGCGGCTGTGCTCCGAAAATGTTGCGTAGTGGTGGCAGTGCTCCTAGAAGGAGAAGTGGCGGCTGTGCTCCGAAAATGTTGCGTAGTGGTGGCAATGCTCCTAGAAGGAGAAGTGGGCCAGTGCCCAAGCAGGTACTGCGGTGGCGTGAGTCCAAGACTGTGGACCAGTGTCTGTGGTGGTGGTGCTCCAGACAGGAGCAGCGCTTGCCATGGTGGTGGCGACGGTGGAGTGTCCAGCAGTACTTAGACTTGTGGTGGTGTAGTGGTGACTCGGAATACTGGTGGCCGTGCAGTGGTATGCAGCAGAAGTCGGTAGTGATGTGTGGCGAATCAGTGGTGGCACAGTTGGATATGCAACCACTGACTGCTGCACGTACCGATTCTGCTGCATAGCCTGCAAGTAAGCAGTGTTGCAGGCCTGCAACACATTCAGCTGTTGCTCAGGACTAATTGTTCCGCCATGCCCCGTTCAATTTTACTGAAAAAATGGTGCGCTTGTCTGTTGAGGTCGGTCTCCAGGCGATCAAGCCGCTGGTCGACACAGTTGAAGCAGTGATCCATGTGGGTAAAACCCCGTTCCATTAGTGAAAAACGCTTTCCACTGTGCCTGACAGCGACTTCATATTGCCATGAAAGGCCTCGCTCAAGTGCATGAACTCGGGCAAGACATTCCTGTCCAAGGCCTTCTGCCGCTGGCGGGAAGTGCCCGCATAACCAGTGGCAGAGACCTGGGACAGGGGAACACCTGATGGACCAGCTTACTGGTCACCAGCTGTCCGTGTTGCTGACCTGCAAGTTGCTTCCTGGCTGTCGGATGGCTGGGACGGGTCCAACGTCGTCCGATGAAGGACCGCTTCAGGGACAGGCTGCATGGTGCTGCTCCAGGTGCTGTGGAAAGAAAATAAAAACATTACTATAATGCATTACTGTGGAATAGAAAAGCACCGATTATAAAAAAAAAAAAGTTGTTTAGAAAACTTGCGCTCTGCTGGCAAGGACCGGTCTCAGGAACGCCAACTCGCGATAGTAGCGATATTTCGTTCTGGCCCTTGCTGCTGAACCACTGCGAACCTGTCCCTCTGCACGAACATCAGTGTTGAAGCGGTCCTTCATCGAAGCGCCATCGTGTGCAGACTTTGTTCACTGTAGGAAAAAATAAATAAAATTATACAATGCAGTCATGGCAAAATCTTTCTCATCACACACCTGAGTGAAAATGGTAAACAGTCAATGCAGCATAACAAAGCTAGACAATGAACAGTGCAGTCACTGTTGAACCAGATTACACTGTTGGGTTTGCTGGTAGAATATATCAACCAGTAAACCCATCAGTGCCATCTGGAACAAGAGTGAATGCAGCATAAAGCAATACACAATGCAGTCACTGTTGAACCAGATGACACTGTTGGGTTTGCAGGCAGAATATATCTACCAGCAAACCCATCAGTGCCATCTGGAACAAGAGTGAATGCAGCATAAAGCAATACACAATGCAGTCACTGTTGAACCAGATGGCACTGTTGGGTTTGCAGGTAGAATATATCTACCAGCAAACCCATCAGTGGCATCTGGAGCAAGAGTGAATGCAGCACAAAAAAGCAATACAATGCACAACATAGCAATAGAATACCAGGGCAGTCAATGTTGAACCAGATGACACTGTTGGGTTTGCAGGTAGAATATATCTACCAGCAAACCCATCAGTGCCATCTGGAACAAAAGTGAATGCAGCATAAAATAAGCAATACACGGCGGCATTACAGAGCATGAAAATACTTACAAAACGCCTTTTTGAGGTTTGGAGAGGCGCTGTCCCAGCCATCCATCAACGCTGCTGCCACCTCGTTCCATAGCCGCCGGCTCACCACCTCGTACTGCGGATCAAGGCTGCCCCACAACGGGACACGCTCATGGACCTGGCAGATGTGGGCCTCGTTGTCCACATATAGGTCCTCGTCCCGTTGTGGAACCTAGAAGAAACAAAAAAAAAACATTAAAATCTTGTATATATTTCACAACTAAAAAAAGATGGAAAAAAAAAATTGACATTCAAAGGCTATATACTTACATTCTGTCTCGCCACTGGGACTTGTCTCGGCTGCTCCTGCTGTTCTGACTCCTCAATGGCCGTGTCCGACGATGTCTGAAAAAGGAACCCAAATTTTAGCCATTTGTAGATTCAGCAGCTATACTTACCCAAAGGCAGGAAGATACTCACATCACGCTCTGCTTGGGCCAGTTCTTGCCGGGAGGGGGAATAATGTGATCCAGAGGAAGACATGCTGCAATAAAAAAATACAAAGCATGAGTACATATTTTACATTGGAAAGGATATGCAGTCATTTGGTTCAAGAATACTCACATTCTTGCACTTTGGATCTGTCTTGGCTGTTTCTTCCACACAGTCTAGTAGGGCTCCAGGCTGTTTTTTCTGTCTGTAGTAGGGGTCCAGGAGCAGAGTCTCCAGACAGTGTATTAGGGGTCAACGCTGTTTTTTCAGGCTGTAGTAGGGGTCCAGGAGCAGTGTCTCCATGCAGTGTAGTAGGGTCCAGGCTGTATCTTCAGGCTTTTGTAGGGGTCCAGGATGGATCTTCCAGTCTCTTATCAGCATGCAGTGTCTCCAGGCAGTCTGAGTAGGGGTCTGTCTGGCACTGAAGACACCTTCCTTTATCTCCTCCCCTCAAAAACAATGTTGCTTGTGTAGGGGGTGTTTTAGACAAGTGTCTAGACATTGTTTACTCCAAAATCGCATGCGCGCACAAGCGCTGACGAGCGCACAGCCATGCGCCCACCAGCGACCCCATAGACTGCAATGTTATTTTTTGCGCACACGTGCGCACGCGCTTTTTAAAAGTGGTTGGCCGGAAAAAAAAAAGCAACATGTAGCGTCTAGCGCGTCTGGGCGCACACCTGTAAAATGCGCTGCGCACACCAAACGCTGATGAGCGCATGCAAACGCTAGACCCTGCGCCCTCCATGTTAATAATAGACCGATAGCGCACGATGCGCTGCGCAATAAAACGCAAGTGTGAAAGTAGCCTAAGGGGATGATAAAGGGGGGTTTGATTTACTATTTATAGCGGGTTTTTATGTTTGGCAGCTGTCACACGCTAAAAGACGCTTTTTATTGCAAAAAATTGTTTTTGCATCATCACATTTTGAGAGCTATAATTTTTCCATATTATGGCCCACAAAGTCATGTGAGGTCTTAATTTTTGCGGGACGAGTTGACGTTTTTATTGGTACCATTTTCGGGCACATGACATTTTTTGATCGCTTTTTATTACGATTTTTGGGAGGCAGAATGAACAAAAACCAGCAATTCATGAATTTATTTTGGGGGAGGGGGGAGCGTTTATACCGCTCCGCATGTGGGAAAATTGATAAAGCAGTTTTATTCTTCGGGTTAGTACGATTACAGGAATACCTCATTTATATCTTTTTTTATGTTTTGGCGCTTTTATACAATAAAAACAATTTTAGATAAAAAAATTATGTTTGCATCGCTTTATTCTGCGAGCTATAACTTTATTTTTTCGCTGATGATGCTGTATGGCGGCTCAATTTTTGCAGGACAAGATGATGTTTTCAGCGGTACCATGTTTATTTATAGCCGTCTTTTTGATCGCGTGTTATTCCACTTTTTGTTCAGCGGTATGATGATAAATCATTGTTTTTTCGCCTTTTTTTAAGGGGTTCACTAAAGGGGTTAACTAGTGGGACAGCTTTATAGGCCGGGTCGTTACAGACGCGGCGATACTAAATATGTGTACTTTTATTGTTTTTTTTTAATTTACATAAAGAAATTAATTATTTGGGGAATATTTTTTTTTCTTTATTTAGGAATTTTTTTTTTTTTTTACACATGTTAATTTTTATTTTTTTTTTACATTGTCTCAGGGTTTGACATCACTGTATAGTGTCAGATCGGCAATCTGACAGGCAGTGCAGGAGGCTTTCTCAGCCCCTGCTCTTACCAGGCACTGAGGAAGCCGCCTCCCTGCAAGACCCGGAAGGCCCTGCGGCCATCTTGGATCCTGGGTCCTGCAGGGAGGAGGCCCTCGGAACAGCGCGATCACATTGCGCTGCTCTGAGGGTCTTAGGGAAGCACGCAGGGAGCCCCCTCCCTGCGCGATGCTTCCCTATACCGGCGGAGCACTGCGATCATGTTTGATCGCAGTGTGCCGGGGGTTAAAGTGCCGGGTGCCAGGTATGATCAGCTGACACCCGGCTGCGATCAGCTGCCCTCCCCCCGGGAGGGCAGCTGATCGTATATGACGTACTATTCCGTCCTTGGGAATTAAGTCCCAGGGCACATGGACGGAATAGTACGTCAAATGGCATCAATAAATATGAATGCTCCAACAAAAGGAAAAAAATGCTAGACTTTGTTATATCAACACTATATTAGATTTATTCATTCAGAATTTCTCATAAAACCTGTTAAAAAGACAGACAATGAGGAAAAAGACCAGACAAGATAGAGGGAAAACAAGTAGGTGGGAAGGTGAACTTTAATGTGTTTTCCCACGAATATAGTAAATTTTAGGGTGAGTTTCCACGGTCAGGAAACGCTGCGTGTTTGGCGCTGTGTGCTGGCGCAGCGCCAAACACGCAGCGTCCAGATGTTACAGCATAGTGGAGGGGATTTAAAGAAATCCCGTCTCCACTATGCGTAACAACACGCAGGCGGCAGACCTGCGTAAACAGACATGCGGCGCGTCTTTTCAGACCGCAGCATGTCCTAGCGCATTGCGGCGACGCTGCGTCGCCGCAACGGAATTTCACACAGGGCTATGTAGCCCTGCGTTCTTTCTGGAGGTGTCCTGAACACCTCCGGAAAGAGCGCGCGTCAGAAAGGGGGCGGGGCTTATACGGAGCGGAATTTCCGCTCCGTCAAATGCGCTGTGGTTCCGGACCGTGGAACCACAGCCTTAAAGTTGATTTTAATCAATAGCTCTCGAATAATCTTCACAATTGGATGTGTTTTTTAAAAAAAAGGTTCCTGTGCTGAGATAATCTTATAAATGGGCCCCTGCTGTGTACTGTGTAATGGTTGTGCCTGGCTGTGGAGGGACATGGTCTAATCATTGCCTGCCTGTTATTAAATATGTTTAACCTCAAAGAAAGACTCATTCGCGATCCGTGCTGTTAAGTCTGTGTACGTTTTTGCTTCCTTCCTGCCCAGGAGCTGTGGTATGATCAAACACACATAGCCATTGCACAGCACACAGCAGAGGCACATTTAGGGTGTGTTTCCACGTTCAGGAAACGCTGCGTGTTTGACGCTGTGTACAGCCGCAGCGTCAAACACGCAGCGTCCAGATGTTACAGCACAGTGGAGGGTATGTTATGAAATCCCGTCTCCACTATGCGTTAAGACACGCAGGCGTCAGATCGGCGTAAACGGACATGCGGCGCGTCTTTTCAGATCGCAGCATGTCCTTTTACCTTGCGGCGACGCTCCGGTAAATAACACAGTCCTATGTAGGGCTGCGGTGATTCTGGATGTGTTCAATGAACACATCCGGATTCACCGCACGCTCAGAAGGGGGCGGGGCTTTGGGCGTAGCGGGATTTCGTTCCGTCCAAAACGCCTGCCATCCTGAACGTGGAAACGTACCCTTTTAAAATTATCTCCGCACAGAAACATCTTATTTAATCACATCCAGTTATGTAAATTATTATTATTCCAAGATCTATTGATTAACCCCTTCCCGACCCATGACGCCTATGTTGGCGTCATGAAAACCTGTGCCATCCTGACCCATGATGCCAACGTAGGCGTCATGCTATAAATCACGTTCCTGCGGGCCGGGTGACTGGGGTCACTGAAAAGTCACCCGACCCGCAGGCACAGGACCCCTTGCGCATCACCACAGTGGGGGTGGCTTAACCCCACGTGGTTACGATCGCTCTGATTGGCTGTTAAAAGTGAAACAGCCAATCAGAGCGATTAGTAATATTTCACCACTGAAAAGTGGTGAAATATTACAATCCAGCCATGGCCGATGCTGCAATAGCATCGGCCATGGCTGGACACTGTGTTCCCACCCTCCCCACACCGAGTAACGGTGGTGATCGGCCGCCGCCGCCGATTCAAGGCGGCGATCGGTCACCGCCGTTACTATCATCTGCTGTGCGCTCCGATCCTCTCCCCTCCGGTGTGCTCCGCTCCCCCCGCCCTCCGATCACCCCCCACGCCTGTCCTCACCTCCCCCGGTCTTCTGCGGCCCCTTGATCCGTCCCGGCGTCCGCCCGGGACTCTTCATGGGCGCCGCCATCTTGGAAAGTGCACCTTTCAAAGTACAATTTATTTTGATCACTGTGATAAACTCTCACAGTGATCAAAATAAAAGTAAATGAACCCCCTTGTCATAGGTAGGGACAAAAAATAAAATAAAGATTTTTTTTTTTCCTTTTAGGCCCTGTCCACACGTTGCGGATTTCGCTGCTGATCCGCAGCGGATTTCGCTGCTGATCCGCAGCGGATTTCGCTGGGGATCCGCAGCGGATTTCGCTGGGGATCCGCAGCGGATTTCGCTGCTGATTCGCAGCGGATTTCGCTGCTGATCCGCAGCTGATCTCGCTGCTGATCCGCAGCGGATTTCGCTGCTGATCCGCAGCTGATCTCGCTGCTGATCCGCAGCGGATTTCGCTGCTGATCCGCAGCTGATTTCGCTGCTGATCCGCAGCTGATTTCGCTGCTGATCCGCAGCGGATTTTGTCTCTGATCCGCAGCTGATTTTGTGGGGATCCGCAGCGGATTTTGCTGCTGATCAGCACCGGATTTTGCTGCGTATCCGCAGCGGATTTTGCTGCTGATCCACAGCAGATTTCGCTGCGTATCCGCAGCGGATTTCGCTGCTGATCTGCAGCTGATTTCGCTGGGGATCCGCAGCGGATTTCGCCGCTGATCCGCAGAGGATTTCGCTGCGTATCCGCAGCGGATTTCGCTGCTGATCCGCAGCTGATTTCGCTGGGGATCCGCAGCGGATTTCGCTGCTGATCAGCAGCGGATTTAGCTGCTGATCCGCAGCGGATTTTGCTGCGGATCAGCACCGGATTTTGCTGCGGATCCGCAGCGGATTTTGCTGCTGATCAGCAGCGGAGATCGGACTTGGCGCTGCGGATCCACAGCAGATCCAGAAACCATGTACAGTACAATGCAAATAAATGGTAAAAAAAAAAATGCTGCGCACATGCTGCGGATTTCGCCGCAGATCCGCGGCGGATTTCGCCGCTGATCCGCGGCGGATTTCGCTGCTGATCCGCGGCGGATTTCGCCTCTGATCCGCGGCGGATTTCGCCGCAGATCCGCGGCGGATTTCGCGGCTGATCCGTGGCGGATTTCGCCGCTGATCCGCGGCGGATTTCGCCGGGGATCCGCAGGGAAAAACCGCAGCAAATCCACGCTAAATTCGCAGGTAAAACGCAGGTCATTTTACTGCGGATTTCGCTGCTGATCCGCAGCTAATTTCGCTGGGGATCCGCAGCGGATTTCGCCGCAGATCCGCGGCGGATTTCGCGGCTGATCCGCGGCGGATTTCGCGGCTGATCCGCGGCGGATTTCGCCGCAGATTCGCGGCGGATTTCGCCGCTGATCCGCGGCGGATTTCGCCGCTGATCCGCTGCGGATTTCGCCTCTGATCTCGGCGGATTTCGCCGGGGATCCGCAGCGGATTTCGCTGCTGATCCGCAGCGGATTTAGCCGCTGATCCGCAGCTGATTTTGTGGGGATCCGCAGCGGATTTCGCCGGGGATCCGCAGGGAAAAACCGCAGCAAATCCACGCTAAATTCGCAGGTAAAACGCAGGTCATTTTACTGCGGATTTCGCTGCTGATCCGCAGCTAATTTCGCTGGGGATCAGCAGCGGATTTCGCTGCTGATCCGCAGCTGATTTCGCTGGGGATCCGCAGCGGATTTCGCTGCTGATCAGCAGCGGATTTAGCTGCTGATCCGCAGCGGATTTTGCTGCTGATCAGCACCGGATTTTGCTGCGGATCCGCAGCGGATTTTGCTGCTGATCAGCAGCGGAGATCGGACTTGGCGCTGCGGATCCACAGCAGATCCAGAAACCATGTACAGTACAATGCAAATAAATGGTAAAAAAAAAAAATGCTGCGCACATGCTGCGGATTTCGCCGCAGATCCGCGGCGGATTTCGCCGCAGATCCGCGGCGGATTTCGCCGCTGATCCGCGGCGGATTTCGCCGCTGATCCGCGGCGGATTTCGCCTCTGTTCCGCGGCGGATTTCGCCGCAGATCCGCGGCGGATTTCGCCGCTGATCCGCGGCGCATTTTGCCGCAGATCCGCGGCGGATTCCGCCGCCGATCCGCGGCGGATTTCGCCTCTGATCCGCAGCGGATTTCGCCGGGGATCCGCAGGGAAAAACCGCAGCAAATCCACGCTAAATTCGCAGGTAAAACGCAGGTCATTTTACTGCGGATTTCGCTGCTGATCCGCAGCTAATTTCGCCGGGGATCCGCGGCGGATTTCGCCGCGATCCGCGTGGCGGATTTAGCGGCTGATCAGCGGCGGATTTCGCGGCTGATCCGGGGCGGATTTCGCGGCTGATCCGCGGCGGATTTCGCGGCTGATCCGCGGCGGATTTCGCCGCAGATTCGCGGCGGATTTCGCCGCTGATCCGCGGCGGATTTCGCCTCTGATCCGCAGCGGATTTCGCCGGGGATCCGCAGCGGATTTCGCTGCTGATCCGCAGCGGATTTCGCTGCTGATCCGCAGCGGATTTAGCCGCTGATCCGCAGCTTATTTTGTGGGGATCCGCAGCGGATTTCGCCGGGGATCCGCAGGGAAAAACCGCAGCAAATCCACGCTAAATTCGCAGGTAAAACGCAGGTCATTTTACTGCGGATTTCGCTGCTGATCCGCAGCTAATTTCGCTGGGGATCCGCGGCGGATTTCGCCGCAGATCCACGGTGGATTTCGCCGCCGATCCGCGATCCGCGGCGGATTTCGCCGCCGATCCGCAGCGGATTTCACCTCCGATCCGCAGCGGATTTCGCCGCTGATCCGCAGCGGATTTCGCCGGGGATCCGCAGGGAAAAACCGCAGCAAATCCACGCTAAATTCGCAGGTAAAACGCAGGTCATTTTACTGCGGATTTCGCTGCTGATCCGCAGCTAATTTCGCTGGGGATCAGCAGCGGATTTCGCCGCTGATCCGCGGCGGATTTCGCCGGGGATCCGCGGCGGATTTCGCCGCTGATCCGCGGCGGATTTCGCCGCTGATTCGCGGCGGATTTCGCCGCTGATTCGCGGTGGATTTCGCCGCTGATTCGCAGCGGATTTCGCCGCTGATTCGCAGCGGATTTCGCCGCTGATCCGCAGCGGATTTTGCCTCTGATCCGCAGTGGATTTCGCTGCTAATCCGCAGCTGATTTCGCTGGGGATCTGCAGCGGATTTCGCCGCTGATCCGCAGCGGATTTCGCTGCTGATCCGCAGCGGATTTCGCCGCTGATCCGCAGCTGATTTTGTGGGGATCCGCAGCGGATTTTGCTGCTGATCAGCACCGGATTTTGCTGCGTATCCGCAGCGGATTTTGCTGCTGATCCACAGCGGATTTCGCTGCGTATCCGCAGCGGATTTCGCTGCTGATCTGCAGCTGATTTCGCCGGTGATCCGCAGCGGATTTCGCTGCGTATCCGCAGCGGATTTCGCTGCTGATCCGCAGCTGATTTCGCTGGGGATCCGCAGCGGATTTCGCTGCTGATCCGCAGCGGATTTCGCTGCTGATCCGCAGCGGATTTAGCCGCTGATCCGCAGCGGATTTCGCCGCTGATCCGCAGCGGATTTCGCCTCTGATCCGCAGCGGATTTCGCCTCTGATCCGCAGCGGATTTTGCCTCTGATCCGCAGCTGATTTTGTGGGGATCCGCAGCGGATTTTGCTGCTGATCAGCACCGGATTTTGCTGCGGATCCGCAGCGGATTTTGCTGCTGATCAGCAGCGGAGATCGGACTTGGCGCTGCGGATCCACAGCAGATCCAAAAACCATGTACAGTACAATGCAAATAAATGGTAAAAAAAAAAATGCAGCGCACATGCTGCGGATTTTTCAGCGTAGATTTGCTGCGGTTTTAAATCCGCAGCATGTCAATATTTTTTGCGGATGCCGCAGCGGTTTTACACCTATTCCATTATAGTTGTAAAACCGCAGGGAAAAACCGCAGCAAATCCACGCTAAATTCGCAGGTAAAACGCAGGTCATTTTACCGGCAGATTTTAGAAAAATCCGCAAGTGAATCCGCAACGTGTGCACGGGGCCTCAGGGTTAGGGTTAGGCTGGGTTCATATTGCATTATGGACTGTGTTTCACCGCAGTATAAAGCGGTGTAACGCAGTCCGTTAACGCTGCCATTCACCCCATTTGTGTGCGCATCGCAAAGCATGCCGTAAAGCGGCATGCGTTCGCGACG
This sequence comes from Oophaga sylvatica, assembly GCA_033576555.1. Lineage (NCBI taxonomy): Eukaryota > Metazoa > Chordata > Amphibia > Anura > Dendrobatidae > Oophaga > Oophaga sylvatica. The sequence goes on from JARQOD010000005.1 coordinate 407,035,685, forward strand.
TGCCGTCATTCAGTGACGGAGCCTCGGACACGGGCTGCAGCGTCTGAGCTCCGTCACCGCTAGCACAGATGAATCATCTGATGATTCATCTGTGCTAGCGGGTATAGCATAACGCGATCGCGTTATGCTATACCATTACCTGCCGGTCAACGCTACGTGTTGAACGGGCTGGTAAAACGCAATATGAACCCAGCCTTAGGGTTAGGGTTAGAACTAGGGTTAGAATTAGGGTTAGAATTAGGGTTACGGTTAGCATTTGGGTTAGGGTTGGAATTTGGGTTAGGGTTGGAATTTGGGTTAGGACTGGGATTAGGGTTAGGTTTGTTGTTAGGGTTAGAGTTAGGATAAGTGTTAGGGGTGTTTTGGGGTTAGGGTTGGGATTAGGGTTAGGCTTGTGGTTAGGTTTATGGTTAGAGTTGGGATTAGGGTTAGGAGTGTGTAGGGGTTAGGGTTGGGGTTAGGGGTGTGTTGGGGTTAGGGTTGGAGTTAGAATTGAGGGGTTTCCACTATTTAGGCACATCAGGGGGTCTCCATACGCGACATGGCGCCACCATTGATTCCTGCAAATTTTGCGTTCAAAAAGTCAAACAGTGCTCCATTTATTCCAAGCCCCGACTTATGCCCAAACAGTGGTTTACCCCCACATATGGGGTATCAGCGTACTCTGGAAAAATTGCACAACAACTTTGGGGGTCTAATTTCTCCTGTTACCTTGGGAAAATAAAAAAATTGGGGACTAAAAGATCCTGATTGTGGAAGAAATATGATTTTTTTATTTTCATGCCCGGGCGTTATAAACTGCTGTGTAGCCCTTGGGGGTTCAAAGTGCTCACCACACATCTAGATAAGTTCTTTGCGGGGTCTAGTTTCCAAAATGGGGTCACTTGTGGGGAGTTTTTACTGTTTAGGCACATCAGGGGCTCTGCAAACCTAACATGTTGCCCGCAGACCATTCCATCAAAGTCGGCATTTCAAAACGTTACTACTTCCCTTCCGAGCCCCAACGTGTGCCCGAACAGTGGTTCCCCCCCACATATGGGGTACCAGTGTACTCAGGACAAACTGTACAACAACTTTTGTGGTCCAATTTCTCCTGTTACCCTTGTGAAAATAAAAAATTGCGGGTTAAAAAAATTAGTTTTTGAGGAAAAAAATGATTTTTTTTTTCACGGCTCTGCATTATAAACTTCTGTGAAGCACTTGGGGGTTCAAGGTGCTCACCACACATCTGAATAAGTTCCTTTGGGGGTCTAGTTTACAAAATGGGGTCACTTGTGGGGGGTTTCTACTGTTTAGGCACATCAGGGGCTCTGCAAACATAACAAGATGCCCGCAGACCATTCCATAAAGTCGGCATTTCAAAGCGTCACTAAATCCCTTCCGAGCCCTGACGTATGCCCAAACAATGGTTCCCCCCACATATGGGGTACTAGCGTACTCAGGACAAACTGGACAACAACTTTTGGGGTCCAATTTCTCCTGTAACCATTGTGAAAATAAAAAATAGTGGGGTAAAAAATCATTTTTTGAGAAAAAAAAAAAAGATTTTTTATTTTCACGGCTCTGCGTTATAAACTTCTGTGAAGCACCTGGGGGTTCAAAGTGCTCACTTTGCATCTAGATAAGTTCCTTAGGGGGTCTAGTTTCCAAAATGGGGTCATTTGTGGGGAAGCTCTAAACTTTAGGCACACAGGGGCTCTCCAAACACGACATGGTGTCCGCTAACGATTGGAGCTAATTTTCCATTCAAAAAGTCAAAGCAGTGGTTTATGACCACATATGAGGTACCTGTGTACTCAGGAGAAATTGCCCAACAAATTTTAGGATCCAATTTATACTGTTGCCCATGTGAAAATGAAAAAAACTGAGGCTAAAAGACAATTTTTGTGAAAAAAAAAGTACTTTCTTTTTTTTACGGATCAATTTGTGAAGCACCTGGGGGTTCAAAGTGCTCACTATGCATCTAGATAAGTTCCTTGGGGGGTCTAGTTTCCAAAATGGGGTCACTTGTGGGGGATCTCCAATGTTTAGGCACACAGGGACTCTCCAAATGCGACATGGCAACCGCTAAATATTCCAGCATATTTTCCATTCAAAAAGTCAAATGGCGCTCCTTCCCTTCTGAGCCCTGCTGTGCGCCCAAACAGTGGTTTATGACCACATATGAGGTATCTGTGTACTCAGGAGAAATTGCCCAACAAATTTTAGGATCCAATTTATACTGTTGCCCATGTAAAAATGAAAAAATTGATGCTAAAAGAAAATTTTTGTTGGAAAAATTAAAATGTCCATTTTTTCCTTCCACCTTGCTTTAGTTCCTGTGAAGCACCTGAAGGGTTAATAAGCTTCTTGAATGTAGTTTTGATTAGCTTGAGTGGTGCAGGTTTTATAATGGTGTCACTTTTGGGTATTTTCTGTCATATAGACCCCTCAAAGTGACTTCAAATGTGAGGTGGTCCCTAAAAAAAATGGTTTTGTAAATTTTGCTGTAAAAATAAGAAATTGCTGGTCACATTTTAACCCTTATAACGTCCTAACAAAAAAAATGTTGTTCCCAAAATTGTGCTGATGTAAAGTAGACATGTGGGAAATGTTATTTATTAACTATTTTGTGTCACATAACTCTCTGGTTTAACAGAATAAAAATTAAAAATTTGAAAATTACAAAATTTTCAAAATTTTCGCCAAATTTCCATTTTTTTTCACAAATAAACGCAAAAATTATTGACCTAAATTTACCACTAACATGAAGCCCAATATGTCACGAAAAAAACAATCTCAGAATCGCTAGGATCCGTTGAAGCGTTTCTGAGTTATTACCTCATAAAGGGACACTGGTCAGAATTGCAAAAAATGGCAAGGTCTTTAAGGTCAAAATAGGCTGGGTCATGAAGGGGTTAAAATGGGCCACATCAGTCATTCTGAGCTGTCAGATAATCTGTCACCAAATTTTTGCTATTTAACCTGACAACAGTATTATGTAGGCACTGAGACTCTGATTCCAACTATGTACAGTGACTTGTAAAAGTATTTACAATTCCCCCCTCCTTGGCTTTTTACCTATTTTGTTAAATTCCAACTAGTGTTTAAATAATTTTGTAATCCAATTTGTGCATGATATGCCTCAGCACTAAATAGTCTAAGTTGGTGAAGTGAGAAAAATATAGGCATAAATTAAACTTATGGGAACAAATACCGTATTTTTTGGACTTTAAGACGCACCGGACCATAAGACGCACCCCAAATCTTCAGAAGGAAAATAGGGAAAAATAATAATGTGTCAAATGTGGGTCTATCTTACAGTCAGAATTCAGCTTACAGGGAGGGATCGGCACAGGTGGAGGAGTGGTCACGGGGGTTGTGCAGTGGTCCAGGCTGGTGCGGTGGCCACCAGGAAACCCAATCCCAGGCCAGGACGGCAGTGGCGGTACTCTGTGTGGTGGCGCTGGCGTGGCTCCGCCGGCATTTCGTGAAAACCCAGAAGATCGCTGGTGCAAGCTTAGTAAGTTATATTTTAACCCCTTAACGACCGCCGATACGCCTTTTAACGGCGGTAGTTAAGGGTACTTAAGCCACAGCGCCGTTAATTAACGGCGCTGTGGAAAAAGCCTATAGCGCTCCCCAAAGTCGGATTTTCTCCGGGTTTTCAGCTACCGAGGGTAGCTGAGACACCAGAGAACATGATTCGGGTCGGTTTTAACACTATAACGGCGATCGCAAAAAAAAAGCCGCGATTCTCCATTTAATTTCTCTCCCCTCTGATGTGATCGCACATTAGAGGAGAGAGGAATAGGGTCCCCGATCTGTCCCCCGTACCTCCCGGTGTCCCCCCAGTGCTCCACTGGCTCCCGGAGCTGCCCGCTTCTTGTCCTGGCTAAGAAAATGGCGGGCGCATGCGCAGTGCGTCTGTGGAGTCGGATTTTCTCGGCTACCAAGGGGTAGCCGAGACCCCAGAGAACATAATTAGGGTCCCCCGCAGTCCCCCTGCTTTTGCGATCGCATTAACCATATAACGGCGATCGCAAAAGAAAAAAAAAAGCCCAGATCCTGCATGTAATTTCTCTCCCCTCTGATGTGATCGCACATCAGAGGGGAGAGAAATAGGGTCCCCGGGACCCCCGATCACCCCCCCGGTACCTCCCGGTGTCCCCTCTGTCCTCCCTCAGCTCCTGGCCTTCCGGCGTCTTCATCCTGAAAAAGAAAATGGCGGGCGCATGCGCAGTGCGCCCGCCGAATCTACCTACCGGCAGATTCATTCATAAAGTGGAAGTACATTTTGATCACTGTGATAAACTATCACAGTGATCAAAATAAAAAAAACAGTACATAAACCCCCCCTTTATCACCCCTTAGTTAGGGACATATAATAAAATAAAGAAATTGTATTTATTTTCATTTTTCTATTAGGGTTAGGGTTACAATTAGGGTTACAATGAGGGTTAGGGGTGTGTTGGGGTTAGGGTTGGAGCTAGAATTGAGGGGTTTCCACTATTTAGGCACATCAGGGGGTCTCCAAACACGACGTGGCATTCAAAAAGTCAAATGGCGCTCCTTCCCTTCCAAGCCCTGCGGTGCACCCAAACAGTGGTTTACCCCAACATATGGGGTATCAGCGTACTCAGGAAAAATTGCACAACAACATTTGGGGTCTAATTTCTCCTGTTAACCTTGGGAAAATAAAAAAATAGCAGGCTAAAAAAACATTTTGAGGAAAAAAATATTTTTTATTTTCACGGCTCTACGTTCTAAACTTCTGTGAAGCACTTGGAGGTTCAAAGTGCTCACCACACATCTAGATAAGTTCCTTAAGGGATCTAGTTTCCAAAATGGGGTCTCTAAACGCGACATGGCATCCAGGCAATTCTGCGTTGAAAAAGTCAAACGGCACTCCTTCCCTTGCGACCTCTGCCGTGCGCCCAAAAAGTGGTTTACCCCCACATATGGGGTATCGGTGTATTCAAGAGAAATTGCACAACAAATTTTGTGGTTCATTTTCTCTTTTAACACTTATGAAAATAAAAAAAATTGGTTCTGAAGTAAAGTTTTTGCAAAAAAAGTTAAATGTTAATTTTTTCCTTCCACATTGCTTCAGTTCCTGTGAAGCACGTAAAGGGTTAAAAAAAAATTCTTGAATGTGGTTTTGAGCACCTTGAGGGGTGCAGTTTTTAGAATGGTGTCACTTTTGGGTATTTTCTATTATATAGACCCCTCAAAGTGACTTCAAATGTGATGTGGTCCCTAAAAAAAAAATGGTGTTGTAAAAATGAGAAATCGCTGGTCAACTTTTAACCCTTATAACTTCGTAACAAAAAAAAAATTTTGTCCCAAAAATTGTGCTGATGGAAAGTAGACATGTGGGAAATGTTATTTATTAAGAAATTTGTGTGACATCTCTCTGATTTAAGGGCATAAAAATTTTAAGTTTGAATATTGCTAAATTTTCTAAATTTTCGCCATATTTCCGTTTTTTCATAAACGCAAGTCATATAAATTTTTTTTACCACTAACGTGAAGTACAATATGTCACGAAAAAAATCTCAGAATCAGCTGGATTCGTTAAAGCGTTCCAGAGTTATAACCTCATAAAGTGACAGTGGTCAAAATTGTAAAAATTGGCCCGGTCATTAAGCTGCAAATGCAAAATGGCTGTCACTAAGGGGTTAAGTGAAAGAAAGCCCACCTGTGTGCTATTTAAGTGTCACATGGTCTGTCAGTATATATATAGCTTTTCGTAAAGGCCACAGATGTTGCAAAACCATTAAGCAAGAGCCACCACTAACCAAAAAACACCATGGATACCAAGGACATCTTCAAACTAGTCAAGAACAAAGTTGTTGAGAAATGCATGTCAGGGTTGGGTTATAAAAAAAAAAAAAAAAAAATATCCCAATCTCTGATGATTCCCTGGAGCACCATGAAACTCATTATCATCAAATAGAAAAAACTTGGTACCACAATAAACCTGCCAAGAGAGGGCTGCCCAGCAAAACTCTCAGCCCGGGCAATGAGGACATCAATCAGGGAGGCACCACAGAGACCAAAAGCAACATGAAAGAACTGTAGAGACTAGAGTTGAGCGATACTTTCCGATATCCAAAAGTATCGGAATCGGAATGGTATCGCCGATACCATTAAAATATCGGCGATACCCGATACCGATACCGGAAATCCAATGTAAGTCTATGGGAACAAAATATCGTAACTAAAAAAACCCCATTCTTTCCTTGTAAACACTAAATATACACACATAGAATACATATATATATATATATATATATATATATATATATATACATGTCATTGTGACATATATATATACATATATGTATAGTTTATACACTTCTACATAGTAAAATAGCCTCAGATTCAATTGCCGGGTAAAGCCGGCTTCTGTGAAAAGACAGAAGCACCCGACATGAAATGACACTTGGTGTACATAGGGTTAACCATGTCTTTTGCTATCTGATTTGCACAAACAATTACATCAGTCTATGTGTGCAAAATTTCACACCTGTAGGGGTTAATTAAAGTTGTAAATTCGTTGTAAAAAAAACGGACTTTTTTGCTAGAATTTACACCTTTAATTAACCCTACAGGTGTGAAATTTTGCACACAGACTGATGTAATTGTTTGTGCAAATCAGATAGCAAAGGACATGGTTAACCCTATGTACGCCAAGTGTCATTTCATGTCGGGTTCTGCATTTTCACAAAAGCCGGCAATTGAATTAGCGGCTATTATACTATGTAGAAGTGTATGAACTATAAATATAAGTATATATATATGTGTCACAAATTCAATGACATGTATATATATATATATATATATATATATATATATATATATATGGTGTAAAATTGCTGAAAAAAAATGCGTGGGCTCCCGCCCTATTTTCGCAACCAGACAGACAAGGCCAGTGAGTGGGGGCAGATAATAATAGCCCAGAGAGGGACCATTATTTTTGCCCCCCCCCCCTGGCTACTAACATCTGCCCCCAGACACCCCAGGAAAGACAAATCTATAATTAGATTCGCCCTTTCTGGCACTTTGCCCGTCTATTCCCATTGCCCTGTAGCGGTGGCGAATGGGTTAATATGGGGTTAAAGCCACCTTGCTATTGAAAGGTGACCTTAAGCCAGGTTAATAATTGAGAGCTGTCAATTAGACAACTATCAATTATTAATCCTATTGCATGAAATAAAAATAAAACACACACACTTTAATTAAAAATCATTTTAATGAAATAAAGACACATGTTTTTGACCATCTTTTATTTTACTGCAAAAACCATTTCCTGTAATAAAAATAAAATAAAAAAGCAAAATTATTCTTACCTATCCCATGCACAGTCAGGTCCCACGGTGTAATCCTTCAGAAAGGGTTAATGTTTACTGCAGGGACCGCAGCTAATGCTGCAGCCTCACAGTAAACCCCCAAATGAATGAGTTCCTCTCCTGGCTGACAGGAGAGTAAAGGCTGGGTCTCACATAACGATACACCAGCGATCCCGACAACGATATGCACTTGTCAGGATCGCTGGTGTATCGCTACATGATCGCTGCTGAGCTGCCAAACAGGCAGCTCAGGCAGCGATCTGGGACAGAGACACTGCGGGTAACATCGCTTAAGGGCCCGTCTCACATAGCGATATCGCTACCGAGATCGCTGCTGAGTCACTAGTTTTGTGACGCAGCAGCGAGCTCACCAGCGATATCGCTGTGTGTGACATTCAGCGACGATCAGCCCCCCTGCTGGGCATCGCTGATCGTCGCTGAAATGTCAGGACCTTATTTTGATCGCTGGTTTCCCGCTGACAGGCACGCATCGCTGCGTGTGACAGGCGGGAGACCAGCAATCCGCTGGTAACCAAGGTACACAGCAGGTTTCTAGGCACAGCCCCGCGCCTGGAAACCCGCTGTGTACCTTGGTTACCAGCGGATCGCTGGTCTCCCGCCTGTCACACGCAGCGATGCGTGCCTGTCAGCGGGAAACCAGCGATCAAAAAAAGGTCCTGACATTTCAGCGACGATCAGCGATACCCGGCAGGGGGGCTGATCGTCGCTGAATGTCACACACAGCGATATCGCTGGTGAGCTCGCTGCTGCGTCACAAAACTAGTGACTCAGCAGCGATCTCGGTAGCGATATCGCTATGTGAGACGGGCCTTTAAGTGGAAAGCTTGATTGCTTTCCACTTTCACTTCAGGTCAGCCAGGGACACAATCAGTGACGTCAGAGGGAACTGATTAACAAAAATAGGGGTTCCCTTCGAAAAAAAAATGGCGTGGGGTCCCCCTATTTTTGTTAACCAGCCAGATGAAGCAGACCGCTGAGGCCTGGATTTTCAGGCTGTTAAGGAGCCAAGATCCATGGACCTTGCCAGCCTGATAATACCAGGCCACAGCAGTCTGCATATCTTGGCTGATTAACAAAAATAGGTGATCCCCTCGAAAAAAATTGGCATGGGGTCCCCCCTATTTTTGTTAACCAGCCAGATGAAGCAGACCGCTGAGGCCTGGTTTTTCAGGCTGGTAAGGATCCAATATCCATGGACCTTGCCAGCCTGATAATACCAGGCCACAGCAGTCTGCTTAGCTTGGCTGGTTAACAAAAATAGGGGATCCCCTCGAAAAAAAAACGGCGTAGGGGTCCCCCTATTTTTGTTAACCAGCCAAGTAAAATGCAGACTGCTGCGGCCTGGTATTAAAAGACTGTCAAGGCCCATGGATTTTGGCCCTCAACAGCCTGATAATACCAGGCTACAGCAGCCCCACATTTGGCGCATCAAAAGATGTGCCAATTGTGGCACTTTACCCGGCTCTTCCCACTTGCCCTGTAGCGGTGGCAAGCGGGGTAATAAGGGGTTAATGTCACCGTTGATTGCACGGTGACAATAAGCCCGGTTAATAATGGAGAGGCGTCAATAAGACACCGATACATTATTAATCCCAAAGTTTTTAAATGTTTTAAAAAAAGACACAGCAAGAAAAAAGTATTTTAATGAAATAAAAGAGACAACACAGTTTTCATTTCTTTTATTACTCTCTCATTCCTGCGACGCCATCCATCTCCTGTAAAAAAATAAAAAAAAAAAACCAACAGTATACCACCTGTCCAACGCAGTCGATAGTAACGACTGTCCCACGACGATCCAGCTCTGCTACATCGGAATGACAGGCAGAGCCTGACATCCCGGCGCAGCACAGCTGATTACCTGCTTCCCCGGCGGTGACGTCATCGGACTGCTTTACGGCCGCGATTACCCAGCAGTCACTGCAGTTATCGCGAGAAACTGCATGTGACCGCCAGGGAGAAGAGGATGGCGGCCATTAAGCAGTCCGGGATGTGACCGCCGGAGATCTTCTGCCGGGTAAGTGCCGCTGACTCCTGACAGACCCGACCGACGGACACTGACATTCCTATTCCGGTATCCGATATGACGAAAATATCGGTACTCGGAATCGGAATTCCGATACAGCCAATATCGGCCGATACCCGATATTTGCAGTATCGGAATGCTCAGCACTAGTAGAGACCCCAAGCAGAGACTGGAGTGTCTGTCCATATGACCACAATAAGCCGTACACTCCATAGAGCTGGCCTTTAAGGAAAAGTGGGAAGAAAATGATGATTACTTACCCCTGGATGCTCGGGTCTGGCGGGTTCGGGCGAACATTTAAAAAAAAAAAAAAAGTTTAGGTTCGAGTACCATAATAGTACCCGGACCCGTTTCTCTTAAATGGGGAGCCGAACATCCTGTGTGTGCCACGCTGTCATGCGTATGACAATGCGGCAAATACTGCCTCTTATCAGCGGTAACATCATTACTGCCAGTCTCACAGCCACGGTTCCCACTACTCCCATGAGCCCACGTCTGCTGCCGCAAATAACAGCGAGAGCAGGCGCGGCTGATGGGAGTATTCATCAGCTAGCGACTGCACTCTAAATAAAATAAAAAGTGTGTGCTCCCCTGTATTTTTCATAACCAGCTAGGCAAAACTAACAGTTGCGGGCTGCAATCTCAGCTGTCAGTTTTAGCAAGGTTGGTTATCAAGAATAGAGGGGTGCCCATGCTGTTTTTTTTTAAATTTACATAAGCAAAAACCGGTGTGGGGCCCCCCATTTTTTTTTTTTTTTTTACAACCAACCAAGCTAAAGCAGACAGGTAGGGGCTGGTATTCTCAGGCTGGTAAGGGCTCATGGATATTAGCCCCCTCAGTCTTAAAATAGCAGCCCGCAGCTGCCCATAAAAGGCGCATCTATTACATGCGCCAATATCACGGGTGTGTCAGAGGCTGCAGACAGGATTAGTAATGGATAAACGTCTTATAGATAACTCTCCATTACTAAGCCATGGGCTTGATGTCACCGGACAATACAAAGGTGACATCAACCACACAAATATGAACCCCACTTGCCATCGCCACCCGACAAGTGGAAAGAGCCAGGCAAAGTGCCAGAATTGGCTGTCATGCACAGTGTAGGAAAGACTAAGTGCAACACGAAGGTATGAGGGGAAGGGAGCCCAACACTAGGGAAGTGAGGGGGTGGAGTGGAGACCCTTAGGCAGATCTAAAGTCAAACTGTCTTCCATAAACGTCCCTATATATGTTCTGCAGCTATCGCTGAGCAGGAACCTAATCCCTGCCTGACCCTGGCGATAAGCCCTACTTAGGGATTGAAAGGGCGTCACTAGTTGATCCCAACTACCATTAAAGACAGCTGGGATAGACGAACAAGGGGAACACTTATCCTGAGTAGACTCAGAGATGTAACACAGACGTCCTCCAGAAACACCAAATAAAAAGATAGCCGACTGCTATAGTTCCAAGCCTCAACAGGGGGAAATTGAAATATCACTGGCAACTCTGTTGTGAGCATGTTGGAAATGACTTGAGTTGGGGCTCCCTCTGGTGGTTGCTGAGGGTATTGAACCAGTGTTGAATAGTAGAAGTCCATCACCTGCGAGCGATGACTGGCAATCAGGAGAGACGGACTGGGCTGATATAAGTGAGCTGCCTTCCCATGATCCTCGCCGGTGATCAATTGTTGTTTCCTGGTTCATTTGGAAGTCAGCTGGTGTCTTGCTTTCGTCTGCTACTTTCAAATAAGATATTTTCTGCTTGTTTCTATCGTGTTTGCTATTTCCATTTTTTGTCTGCACTTTTTGTGGGAGGTTAGCCGGGTTCCCCTCCGGGGGCCTGTGCTCCTCTCTGTTTTCAGTGGCCACTGTTTATTTGTTCCATTGCTCTGTACCTGCCATTTGAGTGGCTGCGGGTTAGCCGCTTGTTCACACCGGAGATCTGATTTAGAGGGTGGCGAGATCGTGTGATCTCAGCATTTTTTTGAAATCAGAAGTGTTGGAAGTTTTTCTAGGGTTTTGCTGGGTTGCAGATAGTATTCTGTCCTGTCCTATCTAGGCAGTGTTTGGCCCCAGCGTTTGCTCACTATTTTCTGCCTGCGTTTGTATTTCATCTTGTCTAACCAACATTGTATGTGTGGGGGCTACCTATTCCTTTGGGGCTCTACTCCGGGGCAGTTAGCTTTCCTGTTTCTTTCTTTAGGTGTAGCTAGCTCTCCGGCTGTGCCAAGGCGTCTAGGTCACTATAGGTACGTCCCACAGCTGCTTCTAGTTGTGCGGTTAGTTTAGGGATCTGCAACCCATTAGTTCCCAACCTCTCTGGTGTTCTGCTGCCTTGGCTGTTTTTTGCTCCTGTCCTCCTCAGCTACCAATTCATAACACAACTCCTAGCAGCAGGCTGGGAGACTATAAACACCCAGGTCCAAGTTTATCAATTAGAGTCGGAGAAAAGTTGCCACTGGGTCAAAGAGTCAGAAGGGTTAAGAACGTGTCTGCAATGCCAAACGCAGAGACCTTCTGCAGCTAGATGCAGTGCGACTGTCTGCAGCCTCTAACACACCAATGACAGTTCACCCCCTTCTACGAGTGGCCTCAAGACACTCAGGACCAGGTTTCTCAGGATGATAAGAGACGTGAAATGAATGACCAGCCTGGGGTCATTCACCTCTGATGCCGAGACCCACATCCTTTCCTCTGCACCGTAACCCTTCCAGTGGACCAAATATTGTAGAGAACGACTTTGGAGGCGAGAATCTACTATCATTGAAATTTGAAACTTGAGATTTCCATCAACCTTTATTGGGGGCGGCGGTAGGTGAGAGCTCAAGAGGTTCCACATACCTTTGGAAGACATTGTGGATCTTCAGAGCCTGAAGTAGCTCAAGACGAAACGCTGTAGGATTAATGACGGCGGTTATTTTATAGGGACCAATAAATCTAGGTCCCAATTTCCATGAAGCAACCTTCAACCTGATATTTCTGGTAGACAACCACATAAAGGCATTCAAATTCATGTCGGGACCTGGCAAGCTTTTTCTGTCAGCCATACATTTACACCTGGCCCCCATAATCTTCAAATTACTCAGAACCCCCACCACACTGTTGAGAGCGACAAAGCAAAACATTCCTCTTCAGAAACTCCTGAAGCCCTCCCCCGCTAAAAGTAACAAACTGCGGATGGTAACCATATGTACCAAAGAACGGTGACCTGCCGATGGATTCTTGAAGGCGATTATTGATAGCAAATTCTGCCAGCGATAAGTAGGATGCTCAATTCTCCTGATTTTCGGAAACAAAACACCTGAGGTAGGTCTCCAAATTCTGGTTAACGCACTCTGTCTGTGCATTAGACTAGGGATGGAAGGCAGAGGAAAATGACAGCTGCACCCCCAGTCGAGAACAGAATGCCGTCCAGAACTTGGAAACAAACTGGGTCCCTCAATCTGACACATCGGAGGGAACCCCGTGAAGTTTCACAATCTCCTTTATAAACACCTGAGCATCAGTCTTGGCATTCGGAAGTGCCATTAATGCGATGAAACTGAACCTATCTACAACCATGAAAAACCAGTCTTTCCTGCAGATACCGATATGTCAGTAATGAAATCCATGGACAAGTGTGTCCATGGTCTACTAGGAATAGGTAGTGGAAGAAGGGTACCAGAAGGATGGGTATGCGATACTTTAGAACGTGCGCAGACAATACAAACAGCTACTTGTTCAACCACCTCCCGATGCAACTCCGACCACCAAAAACGAGAAAAGAAGTCCGCGGTTGCCTTACCACCTGGATAACCAATGACTTCTCGACGCAGATTTGGTAGCACAAATAACCTTCCTGGAGGGCAGGAGGCCAGGACACCCCCTGAGCCTCCAACACCTCACCCTCCAGCTCAGGGTACAATATCAAAATGACTACTCCCATCTGCAAAATCAGGACCGGGTCCTCATGGTCACCACCACCAGGGAAGCTCCGGGACAAAGCATCAGCTTTGACATTTTTGACCCCTGGATGGAAAGTGACCACATAATTGAATCGAGTAAAAAACAGGGACTATCTAGCTTGCCTAGGGTAGAGACATTTAGCTGATTCAAGATATGACAAGTTCTTATGGTCAGTGATAACAGTAATAGGAAGAACAGCCCCCTCCAACCAATGTCGCCATTCTTCAAATGCCAATTTAATTGTCAAAAGCTCCCTATTACCCACGTCATAATTTTTCTAAGCCAAATTTTTTTTTCTACTTTTTTAGAAAAGGCGCATGGATGGCAATTACCAGGGGACGGACCGTGAGACAACACGGTCCCAATCCCAGCCTCATCAACCTCTACAACAAAGGGTTGGGAAACATCGGGTTGACTAAGCACAGGAGACGTGGCAAAACAGCTCTTAAGGGAGGGAAAATCCTGTAGGGCATCGTCCAACCATTTCCAAAAATCCGATCCCTTCCTTGTCATGTCAATAAGGGGTTTGACAATTAATGAATAATTTCGGATGAGTTTCTGGTAAAAATTAGTAAAGCCCAAAAAACGTTGTAGGGCTTTCAAGTTCTAGGGATGGTCCCAATCAAAGACAGCATGGATCCATTTGAAAACCTAACGATAAAAACAGATACCCTAAAAACTGCACCTCCTGGACAGCACAAACACATTTTTCTAGTTTGGCATATAATTTATGTCTTAATTTTTGCAGTACCTGTTTAACATGCCCCCGATGTGTCTCCAAATCAGGAGCGTAAACAAAAATATCATCTAGATCAGGGTTCAACAAACCCGGGCGCCAGGTCGCCAGTGGCGCCTAGAAAATCATGCCTGGCGCCCGGGGAATTAAAGAGGGGCCCTGAGCAGGCGGGGGGGCCCACTCGCCGTCGGGCACCCCGGTGCCCGTTAGCGGTGTCAGCGCCGCCATTGGGCCCCCCCGCTTGCTCAGGGCCCCGGCAGCAGCCGGCGCAATACATACCTCTCCCCGTGCCTCCGCTGCCGCAGCTCCGAGGGGTGCCTGCGCTTCCTCTCTCACAGCAGCGCCGCTGAATGACATCATCATTCAGCGGCCGGTTGTGGCAGAGTGCGCGGACGCCGGACAGGTGAGGCGTGTGTGTGCGCGCTGCGTGTGTGTATGTGAGAGAGTGCTGCCTGCCGTGCTGTATGTGTGATAGTGGTGGGGGGAGGCAGTGATGGTGGTGTGGAAGCGATGATGATGATGATGATGGGGAGGCAATGATAATGGGAAGGCAATAATGATGATGATGATATTAATGGGGAGGCAATGATAATGGGAAGGCAATAATGATGATGATGATATTAATGGGGAGGCAATGATAATGGGAAGGCAATAATGATGATGATGATATTAATGGGGAGGCAATGATAATGGGAAGGCAATAATGATGATGATGATATTAATGGGGAGGCAACGATAATGGGAAGGCAATAATGATGATGATGATATTAATGGGGAGGCAATGATAATGGGAAGGCAATAATGATGATGATGATATTAATGGGGAGGCAATGATAATGGGAAGGCAATAATGATGATGATGATATTAATGGGGAGGCAATGATAATGATGATGATGGGAAGGCAATGATGATGATGATATTAATGGGGAGGCAATGATAATGATGATGCTGGGGAGGAAATGATAATGGGAAGGCAATGATGATGATGATATTAATGGGGAGGCAATGATAATGATGTTGATGGGGAGGCAATGATAATGGGAAGGCAATGATGATGATGATATTAATGGGGAGGCAATGATGATGATAGGGAGACAATGATGATGAAGATGGGCGGGCAATGATGATGATAATGGGCAGGCAATGATGATGATAATGGGCAGGCAAAAATTCTGGCTCCTAAATTTTTTGGCTGGCTCCTAGATTCTGCACAACTTTGTCGACCCCTGATCTAGATAGATCACCACACTCACCAAATGATGAAATGCTGAAATACTGTAGGTGCATTGGTCAGACCGACAGGCATGACCAGACTCTCCAAATGACCCCCAGGGGTATTGAACGCCGTCTTCCACACATGCCCTTCACTGATTTTTTTTTTTTATTAAAAAAACTAGAGAATTCAAAATTCAATTTGAAAACACTTAACAGATATTCAACTGTTCAATAAAGTATTATCGTATACACTCGTGTATAAGCCGACCCCCTAATTTTGCCACAAAAAACTGGGAAAACTTATTGACTCGTGTATAAGCCGGGTGTATAAACTGCCCTCCTGCTCTGTGCTGCCCCATCCAGCTCTGTGCTCCCCATTCTCCTCTGTACTGCCCCTCCTGCTCCGTCCTCCGCCTGTGCTCCCCATTCCTTCTCCGTCCTCCTGTGCCCCCGTCCTGCTCCGTGCTCCTCTGTGCCCTCCATCCTGTCCCCCCGTCCTGCTCCGTGCTCCTCTGTGCCCTCCATCCTCCCCCCGTCCTGCTCCGTGCTCATTGTCCTCCTCCATGCTTCCCCCTCTCTCCCCCCGCTCTCCGCCCGTCCTCCTCCCGTCCTGCTCCATGCTTCCCCCGTCCTCCGTTCTCCCCCCGTCCTGCTCCATGCTTCCCCCGTCCTCCGTTCTCCCCCGTCCTCCTCCATGCTTCCCCCGTCCACCGTTCTATCCCGTCCAGCTCCGTGCTCCTTGTCCTCTCCTCCATCATACTCACCCCTCCCCGTGCCATCGCTGAGAGTCCCTGCAATCCTGCGTTCTCCCCGGCTTCCTGCAGCTCTCCAGCACTGAGCGGTGCTGTAATACCGCTCATTAAGGCCATGAATATGGAGGCCACGCCCATGGGAGTGGCGTCGCGTCCATATTACATGACCTTAATGAGCGGGTATTACGTCATCGCTCAGTGCTGGAGAGCTGCAGGAAGCCGGGGAGAACGCAGGATTGCAGGGACCCTCAGCGATGGCACGGGGAGGGGTGAGTATGATCCCAGCCACCGGCTCCTGCCGCTCTACCTCCCCCGCTGGTTTCTGCCCTATGACTCGTGTATAAGCCGAGGGGGCATTTTCAGCACGAAAAAAGGTGCTGAAAATCTCGGCTTATACACGAGTATATACGGTATGTCAAAAACACATTCAGTATTTATGAAGATGAGATGAAGATAGCAAATTCAAACAACCCAAAATGTTTACTAATCACCACAAAATTTGGTGTTCCAGACCTTCCACTTCTTAAAATATCAAATAATTCAGTCATTGACTAATGCGAATCTTTGCTCAAGGGAACTGTGAAGCTTGATCTTGTCAAGAATATCCAAAAATATAGGAGGGTTAGGTCTTTTCCACCAAAAAGCTATTGAATTCTTGACTACTAGGAAAATATGGATAATAAATTTAACTGAAGGGTCAAATAACTCCATGTCCAAAGATAGCAGAACTCTTTGGGGAGAAATTTTAACATTTTGTGAAAATGAGCCGATATGGAGTTAAACTTGACACCATAGCTTTTTTATCTTTGGACAACCCCAAAACAAGTGAAATAGGTTCCCCTGCTGACCACAATTCCTCCAACAAAGGGGAGAATGCTCAGGATTTATATATGACAGTCTAATAGGGGTAAAATACCATCTAGACAAAATCTTAAAATATGACTCTTGAAGAGCCATTGAAATGCTAGACATGTAAGTGGATCTAATAGCGCGGTCCCATTGCTCAATCCCAACTACCACATTCAAGTCATATTCCCTTCTCTTTATATACATTTTTTTGGAACTAACCACATCTTTATTAAAATAATTATATATGTTTTTTAAACTTCAAGTATTTTTATTATTTACGTTACACAGCAGTAAAGTCAGCATCTCCAAATTCATGATTTTACTATGCGCAAATTTCTGTATGTTTTCCTTTAGGATTATAAAAGGAATTAATTCAGATGATGGCAGGTTGTATTTAGACCTAATTTCGCTAAAAGTGAGAAATTTATCTTCAACATAAAGGTTTCCAATTTTCTTAATGTTAGAGTTGGACCAAGACTCAGAGGAAAATTATATATTGAAGCCAATAAATGTAAAGGAAACTTCGTAATCTGAACTTTTTTATTATAGGATCTTAAAGGTTTCAGAAGAGTTCTCCAAGCAAGAATAAGGCTAAGTTCACACGTTGCGGAATTGCCGCGGAAATTTCCGCGGCAATCCCGCACTTCTCCCGCAGATAATACGCACGTTTTTTTATGCTGATTCCCGCCAGAATAATAGCGTTTTGCAAGCGTAATTAGCTTGCAGAATGCTAGCGTTTTCCTAGCGATCTGTAGCATCGCTTGGAAAACTGATTGACAGGTTGGTCACACGAGTCAAACATAGTGTTTGACAAGTGTGACCAACTTTTTACTATTGATGCCGCCTATGTCGCATCAATAGTAAAAAGATCTAATGTAAAAATAATAAAAAAAATAATAAATAATGATATTCTCACCTTCCGGCGGCCCCCGCAGCCTTCCCGCCTTCAGCGACGCTCCCGGCAACTTCCGGTCCCAGGAGTGCTTTGCAACAAATCACACCGATGACGTAGCATCTCGCGAGACCGCTATGCCATCTGGGTGATTCTCGCAAAGGACTCTTGGGACCGGAAGTTGCCGGGAGCGTCGCTGAAGGCGGGAAGGCTGCGGGGGCCGCGGGAAGGCTGCGGGGGCCGCCGGAAGGTGAGAATATCATTATTTTTTATTTTAATTATTGTTTTACCAGGGATATGGTACCCAGGGCCTGGAGGAGAGTCTCCTCTGCTCCAGACCCTGGGTACCATCCGCACATGAACCGCTTACATTGCGCATAGTGGGCATAGCCACATGCGGAAAGTAAGCGGTTCAATGCATTCCTATGGCGGCGGAATCACCGCGGTTACGCTAAATTAATGAACATGTTGCTATTTTTTCTGCAAAGCGTTTTTTTCGCGGAAAAAAACGCAACATGTGGCCAAAACATGCGGAATCAATTAACATGTATAGGATGCTTAATGCTTGCGTTTTTATCGCGTTTTTACCGCGGAAAAACCGCGAAAAAAACGCAATTATTCCTGATCGTGTGCACTTAGCCTAATAGGTTGGAAAATTGGGTGTGAGGAATTCAGCCTAGGATAATGAAAGAAAATTGAAGAAATGTTCCTTAGCCGAGTCATGTTTACCTACAACGTTTTCCAGACAAGTCCACGCAGGTTGAATTTTGCTATTAAACCAAAACCAACTTTGTTTAACCAGAAGCGCTTGATAATATGCAAATTTGTTAGGTAGGCCGCAGCCTCCATTTCTTTTATTCTTATTCAATAGATCAGATGAAATCCTAGCTCTTTTCCCACTCCAAATAAAAGAATTAATCAAGCTCTGAATCTTGTTTATAAGTTGGTGAGGAATAGTTAAAGGGAGAGTCCTAAAAAAAATATAAAGGATCTTTGGCAAGATAAATGTTTTAGCTGTTAAAATTCTGCCAAACATGGAAAGATCTAGCTTTACAAAGTAGGTAGTATCAAGAGAAACGGTATTAAGGATTACATCAGTGTTGGCTTTAATAATATTCGCAACTGTGTTAGTTATAATAATCCCCAAGAAGGTTATCTCTTTTTCCTCCCATATAAACTCTGTTTCTTCAACTCTTCTATCTCTAAACCATTCTAGTTAAGGGTCAGGATTTTAGACTTATGATTGTTGATTTTAAAATAGGAGGCCCTGATAAAGAGCTCCAATTCTGAAGACAAGGCAACAAGAGAGTTCATTAGATCAAGTAGTGTCAGAAATAAATCATCGGCAAATAAACTAATTTTATATTCTCGTTGAGGCGTTCTAATACCTTGAATATCCATGTTTGATCTAATTCTCTCGGCAAGGGGTTAGATAGCAAGGACGAACAAAAGAGGTGACAGTGGACAACTCTGTCTCGTTCCATTCACCCCCTGACGAAGGAGAAATTCCGAAACGCGCATCGGGGCGCGTTCAGCACACATACTATTTTGACCCCTTATTTAAGGTAATGTTTTTTTGGTCTATATTTACTGCTTTTATTGTTGTGGTCCAAATACTGCAGTGGCTTTGATGGCGGTATAGCTGTGGTCCCCTTTAGACTTAAGTATCATTCCTTAATTAGTGGTATATGAGCATATTTATTTATGAGCTTGGAGCTCTTATAGGGGAACTTTAGCCTCACTGAGATTAGTCACAGTGCAGATGGGGGCATTCAGCGGATTCCTTTAGGGAGATAATTTGAGCACATTTTTTAGCACATTTAAGTGGTAGTATTTCTTTGCACATAATTGTTGCACACTTTTTTTACTTATCTTTATATGTATATATAAGTAGTATTTCTTTGCACATAATTGTTGCACTCTTTGTTACTTATTTATATATATATATTATATATATATATATATATCTATCATAACACCCCACAGTGTTTATTTTAATTTTTGTGTTGTGAAATTTTGCACATGATTTTTACTTTATTATATATTGTATATTATTTCACTATACAGTGCCCATTATTATTTTTTGTATTTTGCACAGGGATTTATTGTATTATCTCTTAAAAGGATTTTTTGCTGATTTTTATCTATATTGTATTTTGTTTGGACCATTTATGTAAAATTACCATTGTGTTTTTTATGTACTGGGTTATAACCACTATTAATAAAGGTTTTTTACTTTATTTATTTTTGTTATTTATTTAATTTTTAATCTTGGGATAAAAAAAAAAAAAAATTTAGTTTTGTCTCGTTCCATTGGAAATGAGAAATTGATCTGATAGAAAGTTATTTGTGTAAATTCTTGCACTGGGCGCTGAGTAAAGAGAAAATTGAAGACAGGAATCTATGGTCGAAGCCAAATTTTTCAAGGGTAACCTTGAGATATGTCCAATTTAACTTGTCAAAGGCTTTTTCGGCATCCAGTGTAAGAAGTACCGCTTGAGATCCAAAAGACTCAATTTTATTAATCAAATTTATCACTCTCCTTGTTCCATCAGATTCCTGACGCCCTTCCGTAAAGCCAATTTGATAATCCGAAAGTAGAGATGAAAGAATATTTTTCAGACGATCAGCCAAAATTTTAGAGTACATTTTTATATTGCTGTTGATAAGCGATATTAGTCTATAGCTTTGGAACCTCTCAGGGCCCCCCCCTTCATGATCATAATAATTGTCGCTTCTAACATTTCTTTAAGGAATGAGCCCTGAAAGTCCCCGGAAGTCTGAGAATCAGCTGATGCAAACTCGGCTTCTTCAGATGACAGATGCTTCCAACCCCGGAGTCCTCACTGCAAAGCAGTCGCAGCGTCAACGATGTAGGCACTTTCACAGCACCCTGGGGGATCTTCCGACACCGGGACCACTGCAGAATTAGATTAACAATGCAGGGCAGACTGAGCGGCCGGGACTATTTTCTTCAAGCAGCTGATGGAGGTGCCTCTCTGTCCCGCTTCAAACCGCCAGCTTATGCAGACAATCTCCGGTGTGCCTCATCTCTCAGCAACAGAACTGATACCAAATCACTCAGGGGGCACCTCTTGAAGCTTTAGAATCAAACCCAAGCAGGTCCATAAGTCAGAAAAGTATTAAAATATAGTCTCATATCCAGGCAGGAAAAGAAAAAGTAAAACAAAGGGTAACAGAGACCTCTCCGCCTCCTTACAATGCTGAATCAGCCACAATGTGACAAAGTTGAAAAAAAAAGGTTTTCCTTCATCAAAATGCCCAATCCTTGTCTCAAAATGTTCAGATCAGTCTGAGAATATACAGGTCCTTCTCAAAAAATTAGCATATAGTGCTAAATTTCATTATTTTCCATAATGTAATGATTAAAATTAAACTTTCACATATTTTAGATTCATTACACACCAACTGAAATTTGTCAGGTCTTTTATTGTTTTAATACTGATGATTTTGGCATACAGCTCATGAAAACCCAAAAATCCTGTCTCAAAAAATTAGCATATCAAGAAAAGGTTCTCTAAACGACCTATTACCCTAATCTTCTGAATCAACTAATTAACTCTAAACACATGCAAAAGATTCCTGAGGCTTTTAAAAACTCCCTGCCTGGTTCATTACTCAAAACTGCCATCATGGGTAAGACTAGCGACCTTACTGATGTCCAGAAGGCCATCATTGACACCCTCAAGCAAGAGGGTAACCCAGAAAGAAATTTCTCAACAAATAGGCTGTTCCCAGAGTGCTGTATCAAGGCACCTCAATGGGAAGTCTGTTGGAAGGTAACAATGTGGCAGAAAACGCTGTACAACGAGAAGAGGTGACCGGACCCTGAGGAAGATTGTGGAGAAGGACCGATTCCAGACCTTGGGGGACCTGCGGAAGCAGTGGACTGAGTCTGGAGTAGAAAAATCCAGAGCCACCGTGCACAGGCGTGTGCAGGAAATGGCCTACAGGTGCCGCATTCCCCAGGTAAAGCCACTTTTGAACCAGAAACAGCGGCAGAAGCGCCTGACCTGGGCTACAGAGAAGCAGCACTGGACTGTTGCTAAGTGGTCCCAAGTACTTTTTTCTGATGAAAGCAAATTTTGCATGTCATTCGGAAATCAAGGTGCCAGAGTCTGGAGGAAGACTGGGGAGAAGGAAATGCCAAAATGCCTGAAGTCCAGTGTCAAGTACCCACAGTCAGTGATGGTGTGGGGTGCCATGTCAGCTGCTGGTGTTGGTCAACTGTGTTTCAAGGGCAGGGTCAATGCAGCTAGCTATCAGGCGATTTTGGAGCACTTCATGCTTCCATCGAAATTCATTTTTCAGCACGACCTGGCACCTGCTCACAGTGCCAAAACCACTGGTAAATGGTTTACTGACCATGGTATTACTGTGCTCAATTGGCCTGCCAACTCTCCTGACCTGAACCCCATAGAGAATCTGTGGGATATTGTGAAGAGAAAGTTGAGAGACGCAAGACCCAACACTCTGGATGAGCTTAAGGCCGCTATCGAAGCATCCTGGGCCTCCATAACACCTCAGCAGTGTCACAGGCTGATTGCCTCCATGCCACGCCGCATTGAAGCAGTCATTTCTGCAAAAGGATTCCCGACCAAGTATTGAGTGCATAACTGAACATTATTATTTGATGGTTTTTTTTTATTTTGTTTTAAACACTTTTATTTTATTGGACGGATGAAATATGCTAATTTTTTGAGACAGGATTTTTGGGTTTTCATGAGCTGTATGCCAAAATCATCAGTATTAAAACAATAAAAGACCTGAAAAATTTCAGTTGGTGTGTAATGAATCTAAAATATATGAAAGTTTAATTGTAATCATTACATTATGGAAAATAATGAAATTTAGCACTATATGCTAATTTTTTGAGAAGGACCTGTAGATCCAATAAAATTAAGCATAAAAGGGTTCCTCTTCTAAGCTTTAAAGTCGCTTTTGTAAGGGTCCATGCAGGAGCTCTGAGCTCTTGTGCTCACATAAGCAGAGCTCAAGCCATGCCCCCTTCTCTGATTTTAACCAGGTTGTAGGCCCCCTTTAAATCCAACTTGGAGAACACCTTAGCTCCCACAACCTGGCTGGATCTCGGGCGGTAATTTGATTTAATTCCAGGAAATCTAAACAGGGACGTAGACTGTGATCTTTTTTCTTCACGAAAAAGAACCCTGCTGCCACGGGAGAAGATGAGCAAGGGTCTGATGTGTCCCTTCTCCAGACTTTCTGGATTGAAATCCTTCATGGCTTGTCTCTCAGGACCAAAAAGATTATACAGTCAGGACTTTGGTAGTTTAGCTCCGGGGTCAGATTAATAGGACAGTCAAATTCAAGATGAGGCGGCAAATCCTGACATTCCCTCTCAGAGAAAATGTCCTCAAACCCCGACAAAAATGCAGGTAAGGTTTCTGTAGAGACTGTAGAATGGGAAAGATTTAAACAGTTCTCATGGCAGTAATCCCTCCACTCAGTGATCTCCCTGACTTTCCAATCCACCAACGGATTGTTTCACCAACCAGGAGAGACCAAATACAATTGGGGTGGGAAGACTATCCTTGACTTAGCAACAAATTATTTCAGAATGAACCGACCCAACTCTCAGTCTTATATTCTGTACAATTTGAGTGATAGCTTTCTGTGCAAGTGGCCCTGAGTTGATGGTGAAGATGGGAATGGGCTTAGCTAAAGCACAGCAAACCAGCCTGTGCGTTCTGGCAAACTTGGTATGAACCATGCTGACTCCAGCTCCACTGTCAACAAACACAGAAATCTCTTTGGTTTTGCTCTGCAGTACCACCTCTGCTGTCAGGACAAACCGGAAACTGTAGGTTGACGAAAGTTGCACCCCTTGCTTATTCAATTCTAGACTACCTAGGGTTAAACGAATCTCCTTTTGTTTAGGTATCAAAGGACAGGCCCTAATAAAATGCGCCTTTGTTTCACAGAAAAAAAAACATCCCATAAAAATGTACGATGCAGAGGCACCCCCTAACTGCATAGGTTTCTCCACTCTCTCCCGTACGGGTTCACCGCTAGACTGCTCCCCTGGCAAAGGGGCAATACCCCTAAAAAGAGGCTCTGGAGAAGGTGGTCTTACCCACCTATCCCGATGGCATTTGTCAACGAGTATTGCCAACGACATAGCTGCCACCAAGGACTCAGGGGTTTCATATACCGCCAAGGCATCTTTTAACCTTTCAGTGAGACCATGAAGAAATTGGCTTTTGAGTATCGGGTCATTACACTTAGTATCAGTTGCCCACCCGCGAAATTCGGAGCTATATGTCTCCTCTGACCGATTCCCTTGTTGAAGGCGACACAACCTGGACTCTGTCAGGGTCATCATAGATAAGAGCTAAAGCCAGAAAAATCTCTCCTGTTATGTTTCGGTAACTGAGGAGAAATAACAAAAAAAATAGCAAAAGCGGTAATACACCAGAGAGGCTGGAACCTATTGGATTGCAGTAACCTGAACTAACCACACAACTAGAAGTAGCCGTGGAGAGTTCCTACGGTGATCCTAGACGCCTCGTCACAGCCTGAGAGATAACTACACCTAAAGGCAGAAAGATGAAAGTTATCTGCCCCGGAGCAGATCCCCAAAGAAAATAGGAAGCCACCAAACATGTAATGGCGGTTAGACAAGAAGAAAGCACGGACACAGAAAACAGAATGAGCAAATGCTGGGGCCCAATCTGTCTAGACAGAAAAGTACAGGAAACAATTCTTACTGCAATCCAACAAAACCCTAACAAAAATACCAACACTTCTGATTGCCAAAAAACCTGAGATCACACGATCTCATCCACCTAAATCAGATCTCTGGTGTAACAAAAAGCTATTCAGATAATAAAAAGTAACAAAGGAGCATAGCAAAAGTGCAGACACAAACGGAGCACAATTGCAGCGCCAGACCCCCAAAAGGGGACAGGCTGCAGTCCACTGCAAGCAGCAAACCAGCAGAGAAAATCCAACAGAGGAAAAAAAAACAGCAAACACTTATCTGAAGGAGAACAGGAAACTAGCAGAGCTTCAAGCAAGACCAGAAGGAACAATTGATAACCGGCAAGGCTGCTGGGAACTCAGGCCACTTATATCCTACCATTCAGCGCCAGCTAAAGGCCATTCAGTAATCAGTTCATTACCCTCAGCAAACACCGGAGGGAGCCCCAGCTCAGAAGCTGCCTCCAGCATATTCACAACACTCTCCACAGATTGAAGACGAACCAAATCCTGCTGCAGAGTAATTCCGGGACTGCGGATCACCCTTTAGTAGAGAGATCACAATACCCACTCGTTGCTCTTCATTTCCGGAGGAGTAAGGACATTTAAAATAAAGTTTGCAAGCTTTCTTAAACAAAAAAACTTGTCCCTTCCTCCGGAAAACCTGTCTGGGAGAGAAAAGTTGGGTTCAGGTTGGACCAGTCTACCTGCAGAGACCCCAACATCAGCGAACCTGCAGTCGCTGCTGCTGAACCTCATATCGGAGGTCATTCACCTCCAGAGATAGACAGCATAGCTGTCAGCCGTGCGACCAGATCCATACCAAGGAAGGAAAAAAAAAACACACCTAAAAAAACATACACAAAAAACCCTCCACGTCTGTTTTTGTTTCTTTACCTTAAATATGCACGGCCGTTGATAATGTCACACACAGTGTAGGAAAGACTAAGGCTATGTGCACACGATGCATTTTTGATGCGTTTTCTTAAGCACAGAATTGCTCCAAAAACGCAATGGAATACTAAAGCAAGGTAATGCAATGACAATCCTGAAGCGTTGTGCACATAATCCGAAAATTTCCATCTGTATTAGCAGTGTTTTATTTTCTGCAGCACGTCAATTCTTTTTGTATTTCTACAGCGCTTTTGTCTCATTGACTTCAATTGAGTCAGTCAAATCTGCAGCAAAAATGCAGGTGTAAAAATGTTTGTGTATTTGCTGCTAAAAATGCTGCAGAATTATCAAAGGAAATGATGTCAGAAGGAGGAAGAGTGTGTAGGCAGAAAATATGTGTGAGAGGAGTATATGTGCGAGCCGAGAATATGTGCGAGTCGAGAAAAAGTGCAAGACGAGAATATGTGCGAGCCTGTCTGCGTGTACCCATGCAACGAACAGCCCATAGTGATTGTACTTAGGTGTCGTCTGATGGGACTACTACTCCCATCCGGCTATGTCTGCTGTCACATATAACAGAGAACAGAGACAGCATGGGCCGATGATGGGAGAATAGACCCATCATCCGGCGCCTGAGTTCAATTGTAAAAAAAAAAAAAAACCTGACATATTCACATACAATATACATACTTACCAAACACCTAATCGCCAATGCCCGCGTCTCCTGCAATCAAAAGAAAATAATAAACCAACATATACTCCCTGTCCACCGTAGTCCATTTAATACTGAGTGTCCCACGACGATGTCACCCAGCCGCAGGTGATACACTGACAGGAGGTAATAGCTCCCGCTGTGTATCACTGAGCCGACGTGAGAGTTCACCGAAGTACATCAGCTGATCAGCTTCGGTGCGCTCACTTACGGCACCGCTGCGCGAGAAAGTTTTCACACAGCGGTAGTGCCGTAAGTGAGAGCACCGAAGCTGATTAAGTCCAGTAAACTCTCTCGGCAGCACAGTGATACACTGCGGGAGCGGTTACCTCCTGTCAGTATATCGCTGGAGGCCGGGTAGCGCAGTCACATCTCCTGGTGTGAATGATCTACATGTGAGATCGCCATGGAACTCTCGGTATAAAATGGACTATGTCGGACAGAATAGTATTTTATGTTGTTTTATTACTTTTTGCAGCAGACGAGGGCGTCGGGGAATAAGCGTTCAGTAAGTATGGTTAATTTAGATTCAATAAAGGAGTCTGTGTGATTATTTAAAATAAAGGACTTTATTCTTGCTGTGTTTATTTACCATATAACTATAGGATTAGTAATGGCTAGGTGTCTTATAGACGCCTCTCTATTACTAACCTGTGGGCTTGATGTCATCTGACAATACAAAGGTGACATCAACCCCACAAATATGAACCCCACTTACCACCGCTACAGGACAAGTGGGAAGAGCAAGGTAAGTGCCAGAATTGGCGCATCTATAAGATGCACCATTTCTGGGGCGGCTGAGAGCTGATGTTTTTAGCCTGGTGGGAGCCAATATACATGGCCCCTTCCCAGGATATTAATATCAGCCAGCAGCTGTCTGCCTAGCCTTTGCTGGATCGATTTTATAGGGGGACTCCATGTCAATTTTTTTCTGGGGTTCTCTTGTAAACTAGCCAGTAAAAGCAAAGCAAACATCAGTGAGCTGATAATAGCCTGGGAACCTTTATGGCTATTGGCTCCTGCCCAGAAATATAACATCAGCCCTCCGCTGGTTATGAAACTTATGAGGGCGCACACACTTTTTTTTTTAATTTTTTGAAAAAAACCCCAGATATTGCGTTTCACACAGATTTCTGACAGTTGCTGTTTTGTTACGGCAAATGTAGGTTAAAAATGTATATATATACATATATAAACATATTGTGAGACAGTGAAGGGGTGCGTACTGGACGGGGTGTATATCTCCCCCAGGTTTCTTAGCTGGGGCGCATAAAAAGTAGGTTGTCAGTGTGGTGTTCACTCCATACCCATCTGGGACAGGTTTGCAGTTCAGCCCAGAGTGAACACAGCTGCTTAATTACACAGCCATAAGTACCTGCTTGGAAGTTCAGAGGAGGCTCTCTCTCAGTCTGGATCTGACTTCAGACGCCATTGGAGCCTCATGTGAGCTGCACGCTGGTAACTACTGAACATATGTGTTGTTTTGGGAACAGACTATTAGAGTCGGTACCCGGATAGAAAGGGAAATCTATCTAAGTGTAATTAGTGGCTGGACAAGCCCAGGCTTTATGTTTATGATTTGGTTTTAATTTATGTTCTGTTTGCTGTGGACTTTAATAAAACTGGTTGCGGCCAGTTTTTAACAGAACCACTGTCTGTGAATGGTCTCTTTATGCCACTCCGTCTCCCCAAGACGGCGATCCCAGAGCTATATCCCTGAAAAGCTTACAATTGGTGCTTGAATGCTGGGGCAGCACAGTGGCTGAAGACTTTGAAAAAAAAAAAAAAGGTGTCTGCACCGCAAAACTGAACTTATTGTGGAGAAGACTGTGGAGTGTATATGTCTTGGGTGAAGGCTGTCAGCCAGCCCAAGATGTCCGGCAGTATGGAGGAGCTCGTTAAGCAGCTGGCCCAGAACCAGCAGGCCATGCAGCAGCAACATCAGCAGGCCATGCAGCAACAACAGCGGAGCCAGCAGCAACAGCAGGAAACCAACCGGTTGTTACTGGAGCAGGTTGCAGCACTAAAAAAAACTCCTAGCACCTCGTCCCCGAATGAAGACGCCGGGTTACCGGCATTATCCGCTGTAAAGAAGGCGGTAAAACAGACTCTGCAGAAGATGACGCCTCATGACGATGTGGAGGCATATCTGGCTATATTTGAGAGACTGGCAGAGAAGGAGAATCTGCCACAATCTGAATGGGCTATGGTGGTCGCGCCCTATCTGACTGGGGAACCCCAAAAAGCCTATTTTGACCTCAGCGAGCAGGACAGCAAAAACTATACTAAGTTGAAAGCGGAGATGCCAGGAGAGTCCATAACTGGAGATACAGGCGAGACAAGCCTGCTCGCTCACAAATGTATGACTTGATTTCTTTGGTAAAGAAGTGGTTGGAACCTGACGTCAGCACCCCTGCCCAAATGGTTGAAAAGGTGGTGCTGGACCGGTACATCTGGGCCCTTCCCCCTGAGGTCCAGCTCTGGGTCGGACAGGGAGACCCCAAAGATGCCGATCAACTGGTCAGCCTGATAGAAAGGTATTTCGCCACCAAAGACTATCTACGTGACCAGCCGTCCGAGCGATCATCAGTTCGGAATACCCGGCCTCCGTCATCTCCCGGTAAGAGGGTTCCAGCTGTGGGGGCAAGGGGGGCTGTTGATAGTCCGGGTCAGCCCCGAGGGGACATGTATGAGCGAAAGGGTGATACTTACCTACCAGGAGACCCCAGGCCTAGGAAGGTCTCCCCGTCTGAACACCCTGACCTGAGACAGTGTTGGAGATGCCGTGAACAAGGTCATATTTCAGCCAATTGTCCTCTAGTGGGGGAACCTATGGACTGTGACGCTGGACGGTCTCTCTCGTTCCTCGCCGAGCCCGTGTGCGTGGCCACCCTAGTCGAGGAGACTGGCCCACAGCTGTGTCAGGTCGTGATAAATGGGTGCCCAGTACAGGCCCTACTCGACTCAGGAAGTCGAGTGACTCTGATACATGCTAGTCTGGCTGATAGGGACTTTGTCACAGGTAGGCACCTAAGCGTGGTGTGCATACATGGAGACATCAAAGTCTACCCAGTAACCTCCTCAGACTTCGTCACAAAACTCGGGGAGATCTCATATGAAGTGGGGGTAGTGAAGAACCTGATGCATCCCGCCATATTGGGTCGTGACTTTCCCTGTTTTGGGGTCTTTGGAAAAAAAATGTTTCTGCTGGACAGTGTGATGAAGCTCCTACTGAGGGTGCGCAGTCCCGAGGGGCGGAACACAATGCTAGTGGGCCGTTAAACTTATGTGATAATAATGATGATGATAATGATGATGACCATGATAATGATGATGATCATGATAATGATGATGACCATGATAATGATGCTGATGCTGATCGTAATCATAATAGTGATATTGATAATGATGATGACTGTAAAAAAAAGGAATTTCCATTTCAGGTGATGTTGGGGGAGGGGGAGGATGTTTCTCTAGAACAGAATGTCCCTGACCTACCGGTGTCCCGTGGCAATTTTGGGAGTGAGCAATTGCAAGACCCCACTCTTAAACATGCCAGGGAGAATATAACTGTTCTGAATGAGATCCCACAAGAGCCCGGCTCTGATGAAAAATTTCCCCATTTTGCCATGAACAATGACCTGCTATATAGGGTCACTAAAGTAAAGGAGAGAGGCCGTGAGTCAGCTCCTAGTACCTAAGCCATATAGAAGTATGGTGTTAGGTTTGTCCCATAACCACGTGCTGGGTGGGCACCTGGGGATGGATAAAACCCAGGAAAGAATTCTTCAGAGGTTTTACTGGCCCGGGGTTTATCGAGATGTGGAGGATTATTGCAAAACCTGCCCCTCGTGTCAGATAAATGCTCCGGTGTCTCACTTCCGGAGTCCATTAATCCCGCTGCCAATTATAGAAATACCCTTTGAAAGGGTAGCAATGGACTTGGTAGGTCCTATTGTAAAATCAGCCAGGGGACACCAATACATCTTAGTTGTACTTGATTATGCAACCCGGTACCCCGAGGCGGTCCCTTTAAGAAATATGGCATCTAAAAATATTGCACGGGAACTCTTTCATATGTTTTCCAGGACAGCAATTCCTAAAGAGATCCTCACGGACCAAGGCACACCTTTTATGTCCAAAGTGATGAAGGAACTGTGTAAGTTGCTTAAAATCTCGCACATTCGGACATCTGTGTATCACCCCCAGACGGATGGGTTGGTTGAACGTTTTAATAAAACATTAAAACATATGTTAAAGAAAGCAGTAGAGAAAGATGGGCGGGACTGGGACTACCTGTTACCCTACTTATTGTTTTCGGTCAGAGAGGTTCCCCAAGCCTCTACGGGATTTTCTCCCTTTGAGTTGGTGTATGGTCGGCATCCACAGGGCTTGCTGGATATAGCCAAGGAGGTTTGGGAAACCGAGACAACTCCATACAAGAGTGTTATAGAGCATATTGCCCAGATGCAAGAGAGGATGGCTAAAATTATGCCATTGGTGAAGAATCATCTGCAGAGAGCCCAAGAAGCTCAAAGCAGAGTTTATAATCGGTCAGCAAAAATTAGGTCTTTCAACCCCGGGGATCGAGTCCTAATTCTAATTCCCACGGTGGAAAGTAAGTTTTTGGCCAAGTGGCATGGTCCATACGAGATCGTACAAAAACTGAGCGAGGTTACTTACAAAGTACACCAACCCGGGAGACGGAAGCCCTACCAGGTGTATCATATCAATCTGATCAAGCCCTGGAGGGACAGAGAGGCATTGTTGGCCTCGGGTGAAGTAGAGAAAGGGGTAAAACCATCTCTACCTCCTGTGACCATGGGAGAGACGTTATCCGTGCACCAAAAACAGGAAGTGCGGGAGTTTCTGCAGAAAAATCAGAAAAGATTTTCTGACTTGCCCGGCCGGACTTCTCTAATAAAACACCATGTCGAGACCGAGCCTGGTACTAAGGTCAAGATAAAACCGGACAGAATTCCAGAAGCCCGCAGAAAGATAGTCTCTACTGAAATTAAACGCATGTTAGACCTCGGGGTCATTGAGGAGGCCCAAAGCGAGTGGTGTAGCCCGATTGTACTCATCCCAAAACCTAATGGAACCTGGAGGTTCTGTAATGATTTCAGAAGGTTGAACGAGGTGTCAAAGTTTGACGCATACCCAATGCCACGGGTAGACGAGCTAATCGAGAGGTTAGGGGGTGCCCGTTATATTACAACCCTCGATCTGACAAAAGGGTACTGGCAGATACCCCTGTCGGAGGAAGCGAAAGAAAAAACGGCCTTTGCAACCCCGGAAGGTTTGTTTCAGTATCTAGTGATGCCCTTCGGGTTGCATGGAGCCCCAGCTACCTTTCAGCGGCTTATGGACCAGATACTGCGCCCGCATCGAGCCTATGCGGCTGCCTACCTGGATGATGTGGTAATTTTCAGTTCAGATTGGGAGAGCCACCTCGCTAGGGTGCAAGCCGTCGTAGACTCGATAGCCGGAGCTGGACTGAACATAAACCCAGAGAAATGTGCAATTGGCCTCGAAGAGGCCAAATATCTGGGCTATGTTATTGGCAGGGGGCTGATAAAGCCACAAATTGATAAGGTAGAAGCAATTCGGAACTGGCCTGTACCCCTCACAAAACGACAGGTCAAAGCATTTCTGGGCATCACTGGGTACTATCGCAGATTCGTACCAAATTATGCCTCCATTGCTGCCCCATTGACTGACCTGACAAAAGGGGGGAAGTCAAAAATGATAAATTGGAATCCGGAGGCAGAAAAAGCATTTCTGTCGTTAAAAATAGCTTTGTGTCAAAGACCAGTTCTGGTCACCCCTAATTTTAGAGAAGAGTTTTTGGTTCAAACTGATGCCTCTAATGTGGGGTTAGGGGCCGTGTTGTCACAGGTCGTGAAGGGTGAAGAACACCCAGTCCTGTATCTAAGTCGAAAAATGACACCGGCTGAACAAATTATTGCCATTGTGGAGCGAGAGTGCCTCGCAATCAAGTGGGCGCTGGACTCCCTGCGTTATTATCTCTTGGGTAGAAAATTTAAATTACAATCAGACCATGCTCCTCTGGCATGGATGAAGCAGAACAGGGAAAGGAATGCCAGGGTGACAAGGTGGTTCCTTTCGCTTCAAGAGTTCAATTTCTCGGTGGAGCATAGACCTGGGAAGTTACAGGGTAATGCTGATGCCTTGTCCAGAGTTCACTGTCTCTTTGGAGTTTTGGACCAGCCCTCCGGTCTGGAGAAGAGGGGGGGATATGTGAGACAGTGAAGGGGTGCGTACTGGACGGGGTGTATATCTCCCCCAGGTTTCTTAGCTGGGGCGCATAAAAAGTAGGTTCTCAGTGCGGTGTTCACTCCATTCCCATCTGGGACAGGTTTGCAGTTCAGCCCAGAGTGAACACAGCTGCTTAATTAGACAGCCATAAGTACCTGCTTGGAAGTTCAGAGGAGGCTCTCTCTCAGTCTGGATCTGACTTCAGACGCCATTGGAGCCTCATGTGAGCTGCACGCTGGTAACTACTGAACATATGTGTTGTTTTGGGAACAGACTATTAGAGTCGGTACCCGGATAGAAAGGGAAATCTATCTAAGTGTAATTAGTGGCTGGACAAGCCCAGGCTTTATGTTTATGATTTGGTTTTAATTTATGTTCTGTTTGCTGTGGACTTTAATAAAACTGGTTGCGGCCAGTTTTTAACAGAACCACTGTCTGTGAATGGTCTCTTTATGCCACTCCGTCTCCCAAGACGGCGATCCCAGAGCTATATCCCCTGAAAAGCTTACAATATATACACACACACATACACACTGCTCAAAAAAATAAAGGGAACACTGAAATAACACATCCTAGATCTAAATGAATGAAATATTCTCATTGAATACTTTGTTGTGTACAAAGTTGAATGTGCTGTCAACATAATCACACAAAAATCATCAATGGAAATCAAATTTTTGAACACCAATGGAGGCATGGATTTGGAGAGAACCCCAAAATGAAAGTGGAAACAAGTCAAAATTAAAGTGGAAACAAGTCAAAATGATGCTCAGTATTGTGTGTGGCCTCCACGTGCCTGTATGACCCCCCTACAATGCCTGGGTATGCTCCTGATGAGGTTGCGGATGCTCTCCTAAAGGATCTCCTCCCAGACCTGGACTAAAGCATCCGTACACTCTTGGACAGTCTGTGGTGCAACGTGACGGTGGTGGATGAAGCGAGACATGCTGTCCCAGATTTGCTCAATCATATTCAGGTCTGGGGAACGGGCAGGCCAGTCTATACCTTCAATGCCTTCATCTTGCAGGAACTGCTGACATACTCCAGCCACATGAGGTCTGGCATTGTCCTGCATTAGGAGGAACCCATGGCCAACCGCACTAGCATATGGTCTCACAAGGGGTCTGAGGATCTTATCTCGGTACCTAATGGCAGTCAGGCTACCTATGGCAAGCACATGGAGGGCTGTGTAGCCCTCCATAGAAATGCTACCACACCATTACTGACCCACTGCCAAACTGTTCATGCTGAAGGATGTTGCAGGCAGCAGATCGCTCTCCACGGCGTCTCCAGACTGTCACGTCTGTCACATGTGCCCAGTGTGAACTTGCTTTCATCTGTGAAGAGCACAGGGCGCCAGTGGTGAATTTGCCAATCCTAGTTTAATGTGGCAAATGCCAAGCATCCTGCACAGTGTTGGGCTGTGAGCACAACCCACATCTGTGGATGTTGGGCACTCAGACCATCCTCATGGAGTCGGTTTCTAAACGTTTGTGCAGACACATGCACATTTGTGGCTGTTAAATATTGATTATTGGTTATGGATTTATTCTTAACACTCAATTCTGTACCGAGTACATTGACTTTCAGCTGACATTACAGATGCTATTTCTGCATGGTAAAGTGGCAACTCCATATATAGAGACCACATGATCTAAGGGACATATATATAATGACTACATGAAGGGAGGGGGGCTCTCTCTCTCTCTACAGACAAATGACATCTTACAACAACACTAGGGTGAATGGACAGCTGCTATGTAACTACATGTTGCTTCCTTAGACCAGCACTGCTGACAGAGACAGAATGTCATTTTACCATTCAGGACACCAAGGAAAGAAGTGTATAAGCTTTGCTATGGACAAATGGACAATCTCTTCGTAACTATTTCACTCATTTTATGTTTTCCTGCAATGATGTTTTTTGGTGGACAGTCCAATAAACCACTACATTTTTTTTTATAAGAAACATTGTAACATTTTCTTTAGAGTATCGCATCTGGTA
This sequence comes from Oophaga sylvatica, assembly GCA_033576555.1. Lineage (NCBI taxonomy): Eukaryota > Metazoa > Chordata > Amphibia > Anura > Dendrobatidae > Oophaga > Oophaga sylvatica. The sequence goes on from JARQOD010000005.1 coordinate 407,070,066, forward strand.
ACAAGTCCTGGAAAAATATATGAAATTAAACATGTTTAACATTTTGGCCTAGCCAGCCAGTCACACTTGATTTTAAGAGTGTGAATTTCTGAAAACTTGCAAGGGGAGGAATAGAAGCAAAAGAACGTCAGATGTGCAAGTTGTCAGGAAATCCACTACGATATTTCAGGATCAGAAAAGAACCTATGAATGAGGACTAAGAGTTGCCAGATGTACTACAGGAATCAGACGTGCTGATGACAAGAGGCCAGCTTTGTCCAAGAAAGGAGTTACAAGCTGAGATATTTCAAGGTAAGAAACATGGATGTCATTACTTCTTTTTCTAAGCAAAGTAGACTGAAATTTATGTCTGTAGATCAGTCTAATTTAGAAGTTTTATGGCTCAGCTTATATGCAGAATGTGAAATGGAAAATCTAAAGATAGAATCTAAGCTGGTGTCCTTTAATAGAGAAAGAGAGAAATTGAAAAATATTTTACAGTTGGTTGACGTATTTCACAAGTTTGTGTCAAAGAAATCTAAAAATGACTGTGTAGAAATAGAGTCAGATGGTACTAGTGATGTTCCCAAGATTGACTGTAATGAGGAAATTGAGCAAGATGTGGGACATGTGTCTGTAATGGCTACTCAAGGTGACCTTCTCTCTGATGATGTAAAAAAAGATGGTGGAAAGATGGGAGGAGACTTCAGAACTAAAGATGGTGGAAACATGGGAGGAGACTTCAAAACTGATGTAGGAGGAAACATGGGAGGAGACTTCAGAACTAATGTAGGAGGAAACATGGAAGGAGACTTCAGAACTAATGTAGGAGGAAACATGGGAGGAGACTTCAGAACTAATTTAGAAGGAAACATGGGAGGAGACTACAGAACTAAAGATGGAGGAAACATGGGAGGAGACTTCAGAACTGATGTAGATGACGTACGAGGGACGGATGTACAAAGGACACCAAAAATAGAAGACAATTCAGAGGTCCAACTCCAAATTAAAGTTAGGAAAAATTTGTTAAAACTATGCAAAATCATTCCTGCATATGATAACAAAATCCATGTGTGCAGAAATTCTGAAATATTTGAAAGTTTTGTTTATAAACTTGATTTAAGTAATGACGAGAAAAATCAATTATTTAAATTGTGGCTTCCTGCAACCTTTTCCAGACGTTTAACATTAAAGTTGTCTTGTGATAACGATTTACAAGGAGATCTAAATGATAAAGACAGATTGAAAATTCTGATTTTCTGTGCATTAAATGAAGATTGTCCAGATATTGATATTCTTAAAAAATTAAGGATTGGTCGGAAAGAATGTACTTTTACATTCATGTCCATATTTGAAAGGTTGTACAAAACTCTCATTAAAAATGTCAAATCAAAATCAATTATAAAGTATTTTGTGAATAAATTTGGATTCCTAAATTCTGTATCTCGTGTTATTGCGTCACAAAAAGATACTTTATTTGAATGTGCGCAATTCCTTGATTTTGCTAGAAAACATGAGAATCGTGAAAGGAAAATAAATCATATTAATTTTGTAAAATTAGACAGAGTAAAATCTTTTCAAAAACCAGTGTCAAAATCTCCTAAACTGAGTCATCCCCGTAATCAAATCTATGACATACGGAGAAAATTACATATTTGTTATAAACCTTACGAAATGATCCAAGAGTCCGCTTTGCAGAAAGAGTCAACCCCTTCACCCCAAGGTGGTTTGCACGTTAATGACCGGGCCAATTTTTACAATTCTGACCACTGTCTCTTTATGAGGTTATAACTCTGGAACGCTTCAACGGATCTGCGCGATTCTGAGATTGTTTTCTCGTGACATATTGTACTTCACGTTATTGGTAAAATTTCTTCGATATAACTTGCGTTTAGTTTTGAAAAAAATGCAAATATGGCGAAAATTTTGAAAATTTTGCAATTTTCAAACTTTGAATTTTTATTCCCTTAAAACAGAGAAATATGTCACACAAAATAGTTAAGAAATAACATTTCCCACATGTCTACTTTACATCAGCACAATTTTGGAATCAAAATTTTTTTCTTAGGAAATTATAAGGGTCAAAAGTTGACCAGCGATTTCTCATTTTTACAACAAAATTTACAAAGCCATTTTTTTTAGGGACCACCTCATATTTGAAGTCACTTTGAGGGGTCTATATAGCAGAAAATACCCAAAAGTGACACTATTCTAAAAACTGCACCACTCAAGGTACTCAAAACCACATTCAAGAAGTTTATTAACCCTTCAGGTGCTTCACAGGAGCTGAAGCAACGTGGAAGGAAAAAATGAATATTTAACTTTTTAGCCACAAAAATGATCTATTACAAACTTTTTTTTTTATTTTCACAAGGGTAAAAGAAGAAAATGGACAGATAAAGTTGTCGTGCAATTTCTCCTGAGTACGCCAATACCCCATAAGTGGGGGAAAACCACTGTCTGTGCGCACAGCAGAGCTCATAAGGGAAGGAGCGCCGTTTGACTTTTTCAAACTAAAATTGGCTGGAATTGAGATTGGATGCCATGTCGCGTTTGGAGAGCTCCTGATTCGCCTAAACAGTGGAAACCCCCCACAAGTGACACCATTTTGGAAACTAGACCCCTAAGGAAGTTATCTAGATCTGTTGTGAGCACTTTGAACCCCCAAGTGTTTCACAAAAGTTTATAATGCCTGGGTGTGAAAAAAAAAAGAAACAATTTTCCACAAAAATGATTTTTTTAGTCCCAAATTTTTGATGTTTCCCAAGGAAATTGGACCCCAAAAGTTGTTGTCCAATTTGTCCTGAGTACGCTGATACCCAATATGTGGGGGGAAACTGTTTGGGCGCACGGCAAGGCTTGGAAAGGAAGTAGTAACGTTTTGGAATGCAGACGTTGATGGGGGTCATGTTCCGTTTGCAGTGCCCCAGATGAGCCTAAACAGTAGAAACCCCCCATAAGTGACCACATTTGGAAACTAGACCCCCTAAGGAACTTAACTAGAGCTTTGGTGAGCACTTTGAACCCCCAAGTGCTTCACACAAGTTTATAATGCCGGGGCATGAAAATAAAAAATCCTATTTTTTTCCCACAAAAATTATTTTTAGTCACTAATTTTTTATTTTCCCAAGGGTAACAGGAGAAATTGGACCACAAAAGTTGTTGTCCAATTTGTCCTGAGTACGCTGATACCCGATATGTGGGGGGGAACCAATGTTTGGGCGCAAGGCAGAGATCGGAATGGAAGGAGCACCATGTGACTTTTTCCAACCAAAATTGGCTGGAATTGAGATTGGACGCCATGTTGCATTTGGAGAGCCCCTGATGTGCCTAAACAGTGGAAACCCCCCACAAGTGACCCCCATTTGGGAAACTAGACCCCCTAAGGAACTTACCTAGATCTTTGGTGAGCAATTTGAACCCCCAAGTGCTTCACACAAGTTTATAACGTAGAGCCGTAAAATTAAAAAATCATTTTTTCCACAAAAATGATCTTTTCACCCCAATTTTTATTTTCCCAAGGGTAACAAGACTCCAAAAGTTATTGTGCAATTTGTCCTGAGTACGCTGATACCCCATATGTGGGGGTAAACCACTGTTTGGGTGCATGGCAGAGTTTGGAAGGGAAGGAGCGCCGTTTGACTTTTTCCATGCAGTATTGGCTTGATGCCAATGCCATATCGTGTTTGGAGAGCTCCTGATCTGCCTTAACAGTGGAAACCCCCGACAAATGACACCATTTTGGAAACTAGACCCCTCAAGAAACTTATCTAGATCTGTGGTGAGCGCTTTGAACCCCCAAGTGCTTCACAGAAGTTTAGAAGGTACAGCCGTAAAATAAAAAATCTTTTTTTTTTTTACAAAAATGATTTTTTTGTCCCCAACATTTTATTTTCACAAGGGTAACAGGAGAAATTGGACCCCAAAAGTTGTTGTCCAATTTGTCCTGAGTACGCTGATACCCAATATGTGGGAGAAAACTACTGTATGGGTACACGTTGGGGCTCGGAAGGGAAGTAGTGACGTTTTGGATTGCAGACTTTGATGGAATGGTCTGTGGGCGTCATGTCGCATTTGAGAAGCCCCTGATGCACCTAAACAGTGGAAACCCCCACAAGTGACCCCATTTTGGAAAATAGACCCCACAAGGAACTTATCTAGATGTGTGGTGAGCACTTTGAACCCCGAAGTGCTTCACAGAAGTTTATAACGTACAGCCGTAAAAATAAAAATATTTTTTTCTTTTTACAAAAATTATTTTTTTCGCCCCCAATATTTTATTTTCACAAGGGTAACAGGAGAAATTGGACATCAAAACTTGTTGTCCAATTTGTCCTGAGTACGCTGATACCCAATATGTGGGAAAAACTACTGTATGGGTACACATTGGGTCTCGGAAGGGAAGTAGTGACGCTTTGGATTGCAGACTTTGATGGAATGGTCTGGGGGCGTCATGTCGCATTTGGAGAGCCCCTGATGCACCTAAACAGTGGAAACCCCCCACAAGTGACCCCATTTTGGAAAACAGACCCCACAAGGAACTTATCTAGATGTGTGGTGAGCACTTTGAACCCCGAAGTGCTTCACAGAAGTTTATAACGTACAGCCGTAAAAATAAAAAAATTTTTTTTTTTTTTACAAAAATTATTTTTTTCGCCCCCAATATTTTATTTTCACAAGGGTAACAGGAGAAATTGGACCCCAAAAGTTGTTGTCCAATTTGTCCTGAGTACGCGGATACCCAATATGTGGGAGAAAACTACTGTATGGGTACATGTTGGGGCTCGGAAGGGAAGTAGTGACGTTTTGGATTGTAGACTTTGATGGAATGGTCTGGGGGCGTCATGTCGCATTTGGAGAGCCCCTGATGCGCCTAAACAGTGGAAACCCCCCACAAGTGACCCCATTTTGGAAAATAGACCCCACAAGGAACTTATCTAGATGTGTGGTGAGCGCTATGAAGCCCCAAGTGCTTCACAGAAGTTTATAACGTACAGCCGTAAAAACAAAAAAAAATCTTTTTTTTTTTAAAAAAATGATATTTTTGCCCCCAGTTTTTTATTTTCCCAAGGGTAACAGAAGAAATAGGACAAATTGCACAATAACTCTTGGGGTCCAGAGTACGCTGATACCCCATATGTGGGGTAAACTACTGTTTGGGCGCATGGCAGAGCTCAGAAGTGAAGGAGCACCGTTTGACTTTTTCAACGCAGAATTGGCTGGAATTGAGATCAGACGCCATGTCACATTTGGAGAGCCCCTGATGTGCCTAAACAGCGGAAACCCCCCAATTCTAACTCCAACCCTAAACCCCAACACACCCCTAACCCTAGTCCCAGCCCTAACCACAAACCTAACCCTAACACACCCCTAACCCTAATCCCAACCATAACCCTAATACTAACTTTAGCGCCAACCCTAACCCTAACTTTAGCCGCAACCCTAACCTTAACCCTAATGGGAAAATGGAAATACATTTTTTTAATTTTATTATTTTTCCCTAACTAAGGGGGTGACAAAGGGGGGTTTGATTTACTATTTATAGCGGGTTTTTATGACTGGCAGCTGTCACGCTAAAAGACGCTTTTTATTGCAGAGTCATGTGAGGTCTTATTTTTTGCGGTACGAGTTGACGTTTTTATTGGTACCATTTTTGAGCACGTGACATTTTTTATTGCTTTTTTTTTTGGGAGGTTAGAATGAACAAAAATCAGCAATTCATGAATTTCTTTTGGGGGAGGCGTTTATACCGTTGCGCGTGTGGTAAAATTGATAAAGCAGTTTTATTCTTTGGGTCAGTACGATTATGGCGATACCTCATTTATATCATTTTTTTATGTTTTGACGCTTTTATAGAATAAAAACAATTTTATATAAAAAATTATTATTTTTGCATCGCTTTATTCTGCGAGCTATAACTTTTTTATTTTTTCGCTGATGATGCTGTATGGCGGCTCGTTTTTTGCGGGACAAGATGACGTTTTCAGCGGTACCATGTTTATTTATGTCCGTCTTTTTGATCGCGTGTTATTCCACTTTTTGTTCGGTGGTATGATGATAAAGCACAGATTTTTTGCTTTGTTTTTTTTTTTTTTAAGGGGTTCACAAAAGGGGTTCACTAGTGGGACAGTTTTATAGGGTGGGTCGTTACGGACGCGGCGATACCAAATATGTGTACTTTTATTGTTTTATTTTTTTTATTTACAGGAAGAAATGAATTTATTGGGGAATATTTTTTTTTTTTTATTTATTTTGGAATTTTTTTTACACATTTATTTTTTTTATATTTTTACTTTGTCCCAGGGTGGGACATCACTGTAAAATGTCACAGGCAGCGCTGCAGGCTTCTCAGTGCCTGCTCTCAGCAGGCACTGATGAAGCCGCCTCCCTCCAGGACCCCGGCACCATCATGGATCCGGGTCCTGGGAGGCAGGAAGCCCTCAGAACAGTGCGATCACATCGCGCTGGTCTGAGGGTCTCAGGGGGGCGCGCAGGGAGCCCCCTCCCTGCTCGATGCTCCCCTGTGCCCCCGGTACACCGCGATCATGTTTGATCGCGGTGTGCCAGGGGTTAATGTGCCGGGAGCAGTACGTGACAGCTCCTGGCACACAGTCCCGGGTGTCAGCTGTGATAATCAGCTGACACCCGGCGGCGATTAGCTGCGCTCCCTTCGGGAGCGCAGCTAATCGCTATGACGTACTATCCCGTCCATGGTCAGATTGTCACGGGTTTTATGGACGGGATAGTACGTCAGATGTCAGAGAGGGGTTAAAAATTCAAAGTTCAGACCTCTCTGCAAAAAGACAAATGGAGGACATTGACAGACAGGAACAGGTGATTCCTCAGAGTGACATAACTGAGTCTTCAGTTTACAGCTCATTATCGGAGCTGCTCAAACAATCATTAAAAAAAGGAATGATAAAAAGGGCTTTTCAGGACATTTTTGACAAAGAAATAAGATTTGGTTTAGGAATTTACTGAAAATGAAATTATCTGTTGTGTAAAAGTATTATACAATATATTATTCAGCTACCGTATATACTCGAGTATAAGCCGACCCGAGTATAAGCCGACCCCCCTAATTTTGCCACAATAAACTGGGAAAACTTACTGACTCGAGTATAACCCTAGGGTGGAAAGATTATGCCCTATATGCTGCCCATGTATTATGCCCCCATAGATGCTCCATAGATTGTGCCCCCATAGATGATCCATAGATTGTGCCCCATAGATAATCCATAGATTGTGCCCCATAGATGCTCCATAGATTATGCCCCCATAGATGCTCCATAGATTATGCCCCCATAGATGCTCCACAGATTGTGCCCCCATAGATGCTCCACAGATTGTACCCCCATAGATGCTCCATAGATTGTGCCCCATGGATGCTCCATAGATTGTGCCCCCATAGATGCTCCATAGATTGTGCCCCCATAAATTGTGCCCCCATATATGATCCATAGATTGTGTCCCCATTGATGCTCTATAGATTGTGCCCCCATAGATTGTGCCCCCATTGATGCTCTATAGATTGTGCCCCCATTGATGCTCAATAGATTGTGCACCCATTGATGCTCCATAGATTGTGCCCCCATAGATTATGCCCCCATAGATTGTGCCCCCATAGATTGTGCCCCATAGATTGTGCTCCCATAGATTATGCCCCCATAGATTGTGCCCCCATATATGATCCATAGACTGTGCCCCCATAGATTATGCTTCATAGTATAGGCCTCAATTGCTGCCGCTGCTGCTGCAACCGGAAAAAAAAAGACATACTCACCTCTGGTTGCTGGGGGCCAGGTGCCGGTGTCCTGAGGAGGCAGGGACACCGGCGCGCTATGGGGTACAGGTGCCGGTGTCACCGCTCGCTCAGGGCCCCGGCACCTGCGATATTTACCTGTCACCCGTTCCGCCGCTGCCTTCCGGGTCCTCCAGCAGTCAATGATCAGGCAGAGGGCGCTGAGCGCAGTAACTACGTCATCGCGCCCTCTGCCTGAACATCGCAGCAAGAGGACCCGAGGACACAGCGGAACGGGACAGGTAAATATCGCTTATACTTACCCTTCCGCCGGCGCGTCTCTGCCCTGCTCTTCTCCCACGGTCCCGGCGCCAGTGTTCTGCGGTAAGGAGTTACCGCTCATTAAAGTCATGAATATGTGCATATTCATGACTTTAATGAGCGGTACCAGCTGACCGCTGAACACAGGCGCCGGGACCGTGGGAGAAGAGCAGGGGCTGCAGTGACCGCGACGGCGGAGGGGTGAGTATATAGGACAGCTGCGCTCCCCCTCCCCCGCCGACTCCCTGGTATATGACTCGAATATAAGCCAAGAGGGGGACTTTCAGCCCTAAAAAATGGGCTGAAAATCTCGGCTTATATTTGAGTATATACGGTATTTGTAATTATTTTACAAATATAATTCTGTAGTTCTACAGTTTTTGTAGATATATATATATATATATATATATATATATATATATTCATACTATATATAGTATACTTGTATAAGTAGAGATTGTAACTGTATATCTATATGTATAGTGATAATTAAAATAAACTACAATAATATTTAGAATTACATTAAAGTCAATACATATATATGTATAAGACATTTCAATTGTTTTGTTTTTGTATGAATATGATATTTAACCTTATCTCTTATTTATCCTTAGAATTTTCACTTCAAAGTAGAACTTAATCGGAAAAAACTCTCTTACATGGATGTATGCCTTTATTTACACAGGAATATGTTCTTACTGCATGACAGTCACACATTTGACATTTAAACTGTTCTAATAATAAGGCTACCATATACCCCTATTTCAGTGTTTGCAACTTAAAGCTCTTGTAGCTTCAGTGAAAATTATTTTTTTTTTAGGCCTCTTAAGTTACAGGGTTCGGATACAATTACAAACCTTTGTATGAAGTATAGATACAGCTCATAACTAATTTTCTTATGAGTCCTTCTATCTATAGAATGGTTTACACAGTTTATGTTATGTGTATTTGGGGAATATTCAAAGAAATTTTAAAATATTAAATTTAATAGTTTACAATGTGCATTGATAATTAGAATATAATAATTTGGGTTAATATACATGTATTCCTACCTTTTGTATGTGGAATCTGTGGTGTAAACTTATATGTGTCACAGTCTGAGTGACAGATGACAGATGCGTGTATGAGCAGCTGCTAAGAGTGAATATAACCTAAGAGAAAATGTATGTGTGACGTATGACAGTTTCACAATTCATGGTATGCGAGAAAACAAAAAACCTTGTTTTTAAGAGAAATAATACAAATTAGTTAAATTATTAGAATATTAAGATACATAATGAAATATTATCTACTCAACATATATTCCTTTAGTAATTATTTTTTTAGTTAATAGTAGATAAGTGTAATCACACATCAAAATGGTTTATCAAGAAAATCTATATTTAGATTATTATTTTTTTCCTTTTCCTAAAGGATAATTTTATGATATTCAATGTTATTTTTATTTTTAATGGTTACATAGATGGAACACATCTTCAGACAAATATATGGTATAAAGCTAAAATAGAAGTTACATAAATAATTTATAAAACAATTATTTTTTTCATTTTGGTTTTGATAAATGAATTATTTCATAAAATAATATTTTTTTTGGTATTAAGGGGGAAATGTGTTTGTGATCCTGAATACAACATCACATTTCATCAATACCTCTTCTTCACACATTTTAAAGAATATAAAAAGGTACAATGGTATAACTACTAAAGATAATAACATTAAGTATTATAAAGAGTCATTTCTTTACACTAAGAAGGGGATTACATGCAAAGTTGCATAATATGAATATTTTGGTAACACAAGGTTATGACAAATATGGAATCATCCAGATAATGGAAATATTAAAGGTATGTGTTATTGAGAACATAACTACTCAGCATTTGTCATAAACATATAAAGGTCTTATTTTTATTTTTTATTTTCATTTTTATTCTTATTATTCATTTTTATTCTTCCTTTATCTCTATTTTTGATTCTTAATTTTTATTTTTTATCTCAATCAAGAAACATCAATATTTAATAAAGTAATGTCTTGTATGAGAATATTGCTTCATACAATAATTCTTTCATTCATTCACTCATATTCACATTTTGGTTCATGGCTATACATTCTTACCTATTATTGGTCTAATAAATATATTCCATTAATAAAGTTTTAGTAATAAAGATGGAAACACTTGTTACATAAAAAAAAAAACACTGACTCCTATGGGTTGAAAAGGTAATTACACCTATGACATAAAAATGTTCTGTCTCATGAAGAAGAATATGGTTAATCATGCATTACCATTTATTATTGTTTCACATACAAACATGAATTACATATTACTACTCTGATAATTCTATGGATATTACTGATTGCTGTGTTACACTGTGATATTATAGGTTAGGAAAATTACCAGATTTGGTATAGAATAGGGAATGAAGACTTCAAGCAAGATATTGAATTTACGTTAATAAAGACTTTTCATATTTCTAAATTCAAGTAAGTTTTAAAAGTTGCAAGAAGAAAAAGCCGAAGTCCCAGAAGGTAAAAATGCTATATGATTTCTGAGTAATAAAGAACTGTGTAAATTATAATTTCATCACTGACAACCACAACTGCAGTATTCACCACTGACAACTGCAGTATCTAACCTGACAACCACAATGGCAGAGGACGATGATCCTATGATGCTAATATGAACTGTGTTATCACGTTTTTATCAAGTTCCAGTGGTTTGCTGTCACCTATGAAGCTTCAATGAAAGCTGGTGAATAATAAGGTAATTGTCAGGAAGCTACAACCCTGACATGAGTCCTGTGAATTAGGACTAAGGACTGGTTATGGTGCTATCTTTAGCAAGGAAGAGTCATTTTAACCCTTGCTTTGCTGACCAAAGACGTCACACCTGTTCCAAGACCATTGCGGATGGCATGAAGGATTCCATAAATATCCAAGGCGAGCCAATTTAAGTCCAGGTCTTTAAAGGTGACACTGCTCAGATATTAAAGCTTCATTTCATCAATGGACTTTGTTTTCTTATCAACATTTGAATTTATGGACTTTGATTGACACATGACACACGGCTTCCACAATATCTACAGGTTATTTCAAAGGAATTATCGTATAAAGACTGTGTTTTAAAAGAATCAAGAACAAGACGTCAAGATGAAGACCAGATGACATCAGATGATGATGACTGGACCCGAGATGCTTCAATTTAGGTTTAGGAAAGTATAAGACACATATTTTATATGAATATTGGTCACAGCTTACCATAACATGAATTCACATAATTATGTTATTGAGTGCATATAACAATAATCTGATATTATTATTATGGAAATTAAATTATTTTGTCAAAGAAGAAGAAAAGAAGAAAGAAGATCTGATTATCCTAAAGATGAACTTCTCTACTTTGAGGGTTCCAATTAATGTCTGTCACCCTCAAAAGGGGGAATTGTTAAATATTAATTATTGGTTATGGATTTATTCTTTACACTCAATTCTGTACCGAGTACATTGACTTTCAGCTGACATTACAGATGCTATTTCTGTATGGTAAAGTGGCAACTCCATATATAGAGACCACATGATCTAAGGGACATATATATAATGACTACATGAAGGGAGGGGGGCTCTCTCTCTCTCTACAGACAAATTACATCTTACAAGAACACTAAGGTGAATGGACAGCTGCTATGTAACTACGTGTTGCTTCCTTAGACCAGCACTGCTGACAGAGACAGAATGTCATTTTACCATTCAGGACACCAAGAAAAGAAGTGTATAAGCTTTGCTATGGACAAATGGACAATCTCTTCGTAACTATTTCACTCATTTTATGTTTTCCTGCAATGATGTTTTTTGGTGGACAGTCCAATAAACCACTACATTTTTTTTATAAGAAACATTGTAACATTTTCTTTAGAGTATCGCATCTGGTAACAAGTCCTGGAAAAATATATGAAATTAAGCATTTTTAACAGTGGTCTGCTGGAGGTCATCTTTTAGGGCTCTGGCAGTTCTCCTGTTCCTCCATGCATAAAGGCGGAGGTAGAGGTCCTGCTGCTGGGTTGTTGCCCTCCTACGGCCGCCTACACGTCTCCTGGTGTACTGGCTTGTCTCCTGGTAGCGCCTCCAGCCTCTGGACACTACGCTGACAGACAAAGCAAACCTTCTTGGCACAGCTCGCATTGATGTGCCATCCTGGATAAGCTGCACTACCTGAGCCACTTGTGTGGGTTGTAGAGTCCGTTTCATGCTATCACCGTGTGAAAGCACAACCAACTTTCAAAAGTGACCAAAACATCAGCCAGAAAGCATTGGTACTGAGATGTGGTCTGTGGTCCGCACCTGCAGAACCACTCCTTTATTGTCGTGATAATTGCCAATAATTTCCATCTGTTGTCTATTCGATTTGCACAACAGCATGTGAAATTGATTGTCAGTGTTGCTTCCAAAGTGGAAAGTTTGATTTCACAGAAGTTTGATTTACTTGAAGTTATATTCTGTTGTTTAAGTGTTCCATTTATTTTTTTTGTTATTTAGAGTACAGACCAAAAGTTTGGACACACCTTCTCATTTTTAACCCCTTCACCCCCAAGGGTGGTTTGCACGTTAATGACCGGGCCAATTTTTACAATTCTGACCACTGTCTCTTTATGAGGTTATAACTCTGGAACGCTTCAACGGATCTTCGCGATTCTGAGATTGTTTTCTCGTGACATATTGTACTTCATGTTAGTGGTAAAATTTCTTCGATATACCTTGCGTTTATTTTTGAAAAAAACGCAAATATGGCGAAAATTTTAAAAATTTTGCAATTTTCAAACTTTGAATTTTTATTCCCTTAAAACAGAGAAATATGTCACACAAAATAGTTAAGAAATAACATTTCCCACATGTCTACTTTACATCAGCACAATTTTGGAACCAAAATTTTTCTTTGTTAGGAAATTAGAAGGGTTAAAAGTTGACCAGTGATTTCTCATTTTTACAACAAAATTTACAAAGCCATTTTTTTAGGGACCACCTCACATTTGAAGTCACTTTGACGGGTCTATATGGCAGAAAATACCCAAAAGTGACACCATTATAAAAATTGCACCCCTCAAGGTACTCAAAACTACATTCAAGAAGTTTATTAACCTTCAGGTGCTTCACAGGAGCTGAAGCAACGTGGATGGAAAAAAATTAATATTTAACTTTTTAGCCACAAAAATGATCTTTTACAAACTTTTTTTTATTTTCACAAGGGTAAAAGGAGAAAATGGACAGGTAAAGTTGTTGTGCAATTTCTCCTGAGTACGCCAATACCCCATATGTGGGGGAAAACCACTGTTTGGGCACACGGCAGAGCTCGTAAGGGAAGGAGCGCCGTTTGACTTTTTCAAACTAAAATTGGCTGGAGTTGAGATTGGACGCCATGTCGTGTTTGGAGAGCCCCTGATACGCCTAAACAGTGGAAACCCCCCACAAGTGACACCATTTTGGAAACTAGACCCCCTAAGGAACTTATCTAGATCTGTTGTGAGCACTTTGAACCCCAAAGTGTTTCACAAAAGTTTATAATGCCTGGGTGTGAAAAAAAAAAACAATTTTCCACAAAAATGATTTTTTAGTCCCAAATTTTTGATTTTTCCCAAGGAAATTGGACCCCAAAACTTGTTGTCCAATTTGTCCTGAGTACGCTGATACCCCATATGTGGGGGGGGGGAAATGGTTTGGGCGCACGGCAGGGCTTGGAAAAGAAGCAGTAACGTTTTGGAATGCAAACATTGGGGGTCATGTTCCGTTTTGTGCCAGATAGCCAACATGGAAGCCAAAAGTACCCATTGGAAGCAGACCTTTTTTCCCAATAGTAACGAGACAATTTGGAACTAGACATATTTTTATTTTCCTAGTAAGGAATGGACCACAAATTTTGCATTGTCCTGAGTACGCTGATACCCCATATGTGGGGGGGAACCACTGTTTGGGCGCATGGCAGAGCTCGGAAAGGAAGGAGCACTATTTGCCTTTTTCCAACCAAAATTGGCTGGAATTAAGATTGGACGCCATGTTGCATTTGGAGAGCCCCTGATGTGCCTAAACAGTGGAAACCCCCCACAAGTGACCCCATTTGGGAAACTAGACCCCTAAGGAACTTATCTAGATCTTTGGTGAGCAATTTGAACCCCAAGTGCTTCACACAAGTTTATAACGTAGAGCCGTAAAATTAAAAAATTATTTTTTTCCACAAAATTGATCTTTTCACCCCAATTTTTATTTTCCCAAGGGAAACAAGACTCCAAAAGTTATTGTGCAATTTGTCCTGAGTGCGCTGATACCCCATATGTGGGGGTAAACCACTGTTTGGGTGCATGGCAGAGTTTGGAAGGGAAGGAGCGCCGTTTGACTTTTTCAACGCAGAATTGGCTGGATGCCATGTCGTGTTTGGAGAGCTCCTGATCTGCCTAAACAGTGGAAACCCCCCACAAATGACACCATTTTGGAAACTAGACCCCTCAAGGAACTTATCTAGATGTGTGGTGAGCACTTTGAACCCCAAAGTGCTTCACAGAAGTTTATAACGTACAGCCGTAAAATAAAAAATTTCTTTTTTTTTTTTTACAAAAATGATTTTTTAGCCCCCAATATTTTATTTTCACAAGGGTAGCAGGAGAAATTGGACCCCAAAAGTTGTTGTCCAATTTGTCCTGAGTATGCGGATACCCAATATGTGGGAGTAAACTACTGTATGGGCGCACGTCGGGGCTCGGAAGGGAAGTAGTGACGTTTTGGATTGCAGACTTTGATGGAATGGTCTGGGGGAGTCATGTCGCATTTGGAGAGCCCCTGATGCGCCTAAACAGTGGAAACCCCCACAAGTGACCCCATTTTGGAAAATAGACCCCACAAGGAACTTATCTAGATGTGTGGTGAGCACTTTGAACCCCGAAGTGCTTCACAGAAGTTTATAACGTACAGCCGTAAAAATAAAAAATCCTTTTTTTTTTACAAAAATGATTTTTTCGCCCCCAATATTTTATTTTCACAAGGTTAACAGGAGAAATTGGACCCCAAAAGTTGTTGTCCAAATTGTCCTGAGTACGCTGATACCCAATATGTGGGAGAAAACTACTGTATGGGCACACGTCGGGGCTCGGAAGGGAAGTAGTGACGTTTTGGATTGCAGACTTTGATGGAATGGTCTGGGGGCGTCATGTCGCATTTGGAGAGCCCCTGATGCGCCTAAACAGTGGAAACCCCCCACAAGTGACCCCATTTTGGAAAATAGACCCCACAAGGAACTTATCTAGAAGTGTGGTGAGCGCTATGAAGCCCCAAGTACTTCACAGAAGTTTTATAACATACAGCCGTAAAAACAAAAAAATCATTTTTTTTTTTATAAAAATGATTTTGTCGCCCCCAGTTTTTTATTTTCCCAAGGGTAACAGGAGAAATAGGCCAAATTGCACAATAACTATTGGGGTCCAGAGTATGCTGATACCCCATATGTGGGGTAAACTACTATTTGGGCGCATGGCAGAGCTCAGAAGTGAAGGAGCACCATTTGACTTTTTCAACGTAGAATTGGCTGGAATTGAGATCAGACGCCATGTCACATTTCGAGAGCCCCTGATGTGCCTAAACAGCAGAAATCCCCCAATTCTAACTCCAACCCTAACCCCAAACACCAATAACCCTAATCCCAACCCTAATCCTAACGTTAGCGCCAACCCTAACCCTAACTTTAGCCGCAACCCTAACCCTAACGGGAAAATGGAAATAAATACATTTTTTTAATTTTATTATTTTTCCCTAACTAAGGGGGTGATAAAGGGGGTTTGATTTACTATTTATAGCGGGTTTTTATGATTGGCAGCTGTCACGCTAAAAGACGCTTTTTATTGCAAAAAATAGTTTTTTGCATCACCACATTTTGAGAGCTATAATTTTTGCATATTTTGGCCCACAGAGTCATGTGAGGTCTTATTTTTTGCGGGACGAGTTGACGTTTTTATTGGTACCATTTTTGAGCACGTGACTTTTTTTATTGCTTTTTATTTCGATTTTTGGGAGGTTAGAATGAACAAAAATCAGCAATTCATGAATTTCTTTTGGGGGAGGCGTTTATACCATTCCGCGTGTGGTAAAATTGATAAAGCAGTTTTATTCTTCGGGTCAGTACGATTATGGCGATACCTCATTTATATCATTTTTTTAGGTTTTGGCGCTTTTATAGAATGAAAACAATTTTATATAAAAAATCATTATTTTTGCATCGCTTTATTCTGCGAGCTATAACTTTTTTATTTTTTCGCTCATGATGCTGTGTGATGGCTCGTTTTTTGCGGGACAAGATGACGTTTTCAGTGGTACCATGTTTATTTATATCGGTCTTTTTGATCGCGTGTTAATTCACTTTTTGTTCGGCGGTATGATGATAAAGCATTGATTTTTTGCTTCGTTTTTTTTTTTTTTTAAGGGGTTCACTAAAGGGGTTAACTAGTGGGACAGTTTTATAGGGGGGGTCGTTACGGACGCGGCG
The DNA here is from genome assembly GCA_033576555.1 of Oophaga sylvatica. Taxonomy (NCBI): domain Eukaryota; kingdom Metazoa; phylum Chordata; class Amphibia; order Anura; family Dendrobatidae; genus Oophaga; species Oophaga sylvatica. Next base: position 407,086,623 of record JARQOD010000005.1, read on the forward strand.
ATACCAAATATGTGTACTTTTATTGTTTTGTTTTTTTTATTTACAGGAAGAAATGAATTTATTGGGGAATATTTTTTTATTTTATTTATTTTGGAATTTTTTTTACACATTTATTTTTTTTATATTTTTACTTTGTCCCAGGGTGGGACATCACTGTATTTTATCAGATCGCTGGTGTGACAGTGTGCACAGCACTCTGTCACACCAGCGATCGCTCTGGCATCGCTGCAGGCTTCCTCAGCGCCTGCTCTCAGCAGGCACTGAGGAAGCCGCCTCCCTGCAGGACCCCGGCGCCATCTTGGATCCGGGGACCTGGAGGGAGGACGGACCCTCGGAACAGCGCGACACATCGCGCTGCTCTGAGGGTCTCAGGGGAGCGCGCAGGGAGCCCCCTGCCTGCGCGATCCTCCCCTGTGCCCCGGGTACACCGCGATCATGTTTGATCGCGGTGTGCTAGGGGTTAATGTGCCGGGAGCGGTCCGTGACCGCTCCTGACACACAGTCACGGGTGTCAGCTGTGATAATCAGCTGACACCCGGCGGCGATCAGCTGCGCTCCCCGCGGGAGCGCAGCTGATCGCCCATGACGTACTATTCCGTCCATGGGAATTAGGTCCAGGGTCACATGGACGGAATAGTACGTCTGATGGCAGAGAGGGGTTAAGATTTGTATTTTCATGACTGTGAAAATTGTACATTCACACTGAAGGCATCAAAACTATAAATTAACACGTGGAATTATATACTTAACAAAAAGTGTGAAACAAATGAAAATATGTCTTATATTCTAGGTTCTTCAAAGTAGCCACCTTTTGCTTTGATGACTGCTTTGCACTCTCTTGATGAGCTTCAAGAGGTAGTCACCGGAAATGGTCTTCCAACAATCTTGAAGGATTCCCAGAGATGCTTAGCACTTGTTGGCCCTTTTGCCTTCACTCTGCGGTCCAGCTCACCCCAAACCAGGTCATCTGGCGTAGCACCCCATCACTCTCCTTCTTGGTCAAATAGCCCTTACACAGCCTGGAGGTGTGTTTGGGGTCATTGTCCTGTTGAAAAATAAATGATGGTCCAACTAAACGCAAACTGGATGGAATAGCATGTAGCTGCAAGATGCTGTGGTAGCCATGCGGGTTAAGTATGCCTTCAATTTTGAATAAATCCCCAACAGTGGCACCAGCAAACCACCCCCACACCATCACACCTCCTCCTTCAGTCTTCACGGTGGGAACCAGGCATGTAGAGTCCATCCGTTCATCTTTTCTGCTTCACACAAAGACACGGTGGTTGGAACCAAAGATCTCAAATTTGGACTCATCAGACCAAAGCACAGATTTCCACTAGTCTAATGTCCATTCCTTGTGCTCTTTAGCCCAAACAAGTCTCTTCTGCTTGTTGCCTGTCCTTAGCAGTGGTTTCCTAGCAGCTATTTTACCATGAAGGCCTGCTGCACAAAGTCTCCTCTTAACAGTTGTTGTAGAGATGTGTCTGTTGCTAGAACTCTGTGTGGCATTGACCTGGTCTCTAATCTGAGCTGCTGTAAACCTGCGATTTCTGAGGCTGGTGACTCGGATAAACTTAACCTCAGAAGCAGAGGTGACTGTTGGTCTTCCTTTCCTGGGGTGGTCCTCATGCAAGCCAGTTTCTTTGTAGCGCTTGATGGTTTTTGCAACTGCACTTGGGGACACTTTCAAAGTTTTCCCAATTTTTCGGACTGACTGACCTTCATTTCTTAAAGTAATGATGGCCACTCGTTTTTCTTTACTTAGCTGCATTTTTCTTGCCATAATACAAATTCTTACAGTCTATTCAGTAGGACTATCAGCTGTGTATCCACCAGACTTCTGCACAACACAACTGATGGTCCCAACCCCATTTAGAAGGCCAGAAATCCCACTTACTAAAACTGACAGGGCACACTTTTGAAGTGAAAACCATTCCTGGTGACTACCTCTTGAAGCTCATCAAGAGAATGCCAAGAGTGTGCAAAGCAGTCATCAAAGCAAAAGGTGGCTACTTTGAAGAACCTAGAATATAAGACATATTTTCAGTTTTACACTTTTTTGTTAAGTATATAATTCCACACGTGTTAATTCATAGTTTTGATGCCTTCAGTGTGAATGTACAATTTTCATAGTCATGAAAATACAGAAAAATCTTTGAATGAGAAGGTGTGTCCAAACTTTTGGTCTGTACTGTATATATATATATATATATATATATATAAAATAGTATTGTTTCACCAGCGATCAGTCCAATGGTAGAGTAAAATATAGCTTTTGTTTATCCATTGAAAAAGTTCCATGTTTCTTAAACCCTTCCCGACCCATGACGCCTATGTCAGCGTCATGAAACGCAGTGGCATCCCGACCCATGACGCCGACGTAGGCGAAATTGTATACAGGTCCTTCTCAAAAAATTAGCATATAGTGCAAAATTTCATTATTTTCCATAATGTAATGATTACAATTAAACTTTCATATATTTTAGATTCATTACACACCAACTGAAATTTGTCAGGTCTTTTATTGTTTTAATACTGATGATTTTGGCATACAACTCCTGATAACCCAAAAAACCTGTCTCAAAAAATTAGCATATCAAGAAAAGGTTCTCTAAACGACCTATTACCCTAATCTTCTGAATCAACTAATTAACTCTAAACACATGCAAAAGATTCCTGAGGCTTTTAAAAACTCCCTGCCTGGTTCAGTACTCAAAACCCCCATCATGGGTAAGACTAGCAACCTTACTGATGTCAAGAAGGCCATCATTGACACCCTCAAGCAAGAGGGTAAGACCCAGAAAGAAATTTCTCAACAAATAGGCTGTTCCCAGAGTGCTGTATCAAGGCACCTCAATGGGAAGTCTGTTGGAAGGAAACAATGTGGCAGAAAACGCTGTACAACGAGAAGAGGTGACCGGACCCTGAGGAAGATTGTGGAGAAGGACCGATTCCAGACCTTGGGGGACCTGAGGAAGCAGTGGACTGAGTCTGGTGTAGAAACATCCAGAGCCACCATGCACAGGCGTGTGCAGGAAATGGGCTACAGGTGCCGCATTCCCCAGGTAAAGCCACTTTTGAACCATAAACAGCGGCAGAAGCGCCTGACCTGGGCTACAGAGAAGCAGCACTGGACTATTGCTAAGTGGTCCCAAGTACTTTTTTCTGATGAAAGCAAATTTTGCATGTCATTCGGAAATCAAGGTGCCAGAGTCTGGAGGAAGACTGGGGAGAAGGAAATGCCAAAATGCCTGAAGTCCAGTGTCAAATACCCACAGTCAGTGATGGTGTGGGGTGCCATGTCAGCTGCTGGTGTTGGTCCACTGTGTTTCATCAAGGGCAGGGTCAATGCAGCTAGCTATCAGGAGATTTTGGAGCACTTCATGCTTCCATCGGCTGAAATGCTTTATGGAGATGAAGATTTCATTTTTCAGCACGACCTGGCACCTGCTCACAGTGCCAAAACCACTGGTAAATGGTTTACTGACCATGGTATTACTGTGCTCAATTGGCCTGCCAACTCTCCTGACCTGAACCCCATAGAGAATCTGTGGGATATTGTGAAGAGAAAGTTGAGAGACGCAAGACCCAACACTCTGGATGAGCTTAAGGCCGCTATCGAAGCATCCTGGGCCTCCATAACACCTCAGCAGTGTCACAGGCTGATTGCCTCCATGCCACGCCGCATTGAAGCAGTCATTTCTGCCAAAGGATTCCCGACCAAGTATTGAGTGCATAACTTAACATTATTATTTGATGTTTTTTTTTTTTTTTTGTTAAAAAACACTTTTATTTTATTGGACGGTTGAAATATGTTAATTTTTTGAGACAGGTTTTTTGGGTTATCAGGAGTTGTATGACAAAATCATCAGTATTAAAACAATAAAAGACCTGACAAATTTCAGTTGGTGTGTAATGATTCTAAAATATATGAAAGTTTAATTGTAATCATTACATTATGGAAAATAATGACATTTTGCACTATATGCTAATTTTTTGAGAAGGACCTGTAAATCATGTTCCTGCAGGTCGGGTGACTGGGATCACTGAAAGGTTACCAGACCCGCAGTAACAAGACCCTTTGTGCATCACCACAGTGGGGGTGGTTTAACCCCCACGTTGCTACAATAGCTCTGATTGGCTGTTAAAAGTGAAACAGCCAATCAGACCGACTTGTAATATTTCACCAATGAAATTTGGTGAAATATTACAATCCAGCCATGGCCGATGCTGCAATAGCATCGGTCATGGCTGGACACAGAGTTCCGACCCCCCGACACGAATGACGGCGGCGATCGGTCACCGCCGTCACTATCAGCTCCCCTGCGCTCTGGTCCGCTCCCCTCCTCCTTGCCTCCACTCCCCCTCGGCTTCCGCTCCACCCCCTCAGCTCCTCTCACCTCACCCGGTCCTCTGGTGTTCCTGGATCCGTCCCGGCGTTCGCCCGGAACTCTTCATGGGCGCCGCCATCTTAGAAAATGGCGGGCGCATACGCAGTGCGCCCGCCGGCCGGCAGATTACAGACATTTATTTTGATCACTGTGATATACTCTCACAGTGATCAAAATAAATTAAAAAAAGTAAATAAACGCCCCCTTTATCACACCCATAGGTAGGGACAAATAATAAAATAAAGAAAATTTTTTTTTCTATTAGGGTTAGAATTACAGTTAGGGTTAGCCTTAGGGTAAGGCTGGATTCACATCGCGTTATGGCAGTCCGTTAGACGGACTGTGTTACACCGCGGTATAACGCGGTGTAACGCAGTTCGTTAACGCTGTCATTAACGCCCATTTGCGGGCGCATCGCAACGCATGCCGTAAAGCGGCATGCGTTCGCGACGTGCCGTCATTCAGTGACGGAGCCTCGGACGCTGGCTGCAGCGACTGGGCTCCGTCACCGCTAGCACTGATGAATCATCTGCTGATTCATCTGCGCTAGCAGGTATAGCATAATGCGATCGCGTTATGCTATACCGTTACCAGCCCGTTCAACACATAGCATTGACGGGCTGGTAATGGTATAGCATAACGCGATCGCACTATGCTATACCCGCTAGCGCAGATGAATCAGCAGATGATTCATCTATGCTAGCGGTGACGGAGCCTAGTCGCTGCAGTAACGTAATGTGAACCTAGCCTTTAGCATTAGGGTTAGAATTAGGGTTGGAATTAGGGTTAGGGTTGGAATTAGGGTTAGGGTTGGGGTTAGGGTAAGAGTTAGGATTAGTGTTAGGGGTGTTTTGGGGTTAGGGTTATGGTTAGGGTTTGGATTAGGGTTAGGCGTGTGTAGGGATTAGGGTTGTGGTTAGAGGTGTGTTGGGGTTAGGTGTTGTGAATGGGCTTGAGATGAGTTCTGAGCAGAGGCTCCCTCTGGTGGTTACAAGCAGTGCTGGTCTGTCCAGTGAAGATTGTGAGGATTGGGAATCAGGTGTTACTGACTGGTCTTATATAAGGGAGTCACCTTCCCATCAGGGTTGCCGGTGATCAATTGTTCTGGTCTCAATCCTTGAATCCTGTTTCCCTTGTAGCCTGCTGTGTCGTGTCTGCATCTCCTGCTATCAGATAAGACATTTTCTTCTTTTTGTTTTTGTGCTAGATTTTTGCATTTTGTCCTGCACTTCTGTGGGGGCCTTCAGGGTCCCCTCCGGGGGCTTTTGCCCTCTCAGTTTAGTTCAGCCACTGATGTTTGTACTTTTGCTTTTTACAGTTTTTTCAGTGGCTGCTGTTTTGATTTTGTTACACCAAAAAACTAATTTAGGTGGTAGAGTGCTGTGAATGGGTTTGAGATGAGTTCTGAGCAGAGGCTCCTCTGGTGGTTACAAGCGGTGCTAGTCTGTCCAGTGAAGATTGTGAGGACTGGGAATCAGGTGTTACTGATTGGTCTTATATAAGGGAGTCACCTTCCCATCAGGGTTGCCGGTGATCAATTGTTCTGGTCTGGATCCTTTATTCCTGTTTCCCTTGTAGCCTGCTGTGTCGTGTCTGCATCTCCTGCTAACAGATAAGACCTTTTCTTCTTTTGTGTTTGTGCTATATTTTTGCATTTTGTCCTGCACTTCTGTGGGGGCCTTCAGGGTCCCCTCCGGGGGCTTCTGCCCTCTCAGTTTTGTTCAGCCACTGATGTTTGTACTTTTGCTTTTTCCAGTTTTTTCAGTGGCTGCTGTTTTGATTTTGTTACACCAGAGAACTAATTTAGGTGGAAGAGGTCGTGTGATCTCAGGTGTTTTTGAAATTAGTAGAGTTGGTGCCTTTCAGGGTTTTCTGGGATTGCAGTAAGTACCCTTCCTATCCTTTTCTATTTAGTAAGTTTGGGCCCCAGCGTTTACTCATACTATTTTCTTTCTGTGTCAGTATTTCATCTTGTCTAACCGCCATTACATGTTTGGGGGCTTTCTATTATCTTTGGGGTTCTGCTCCGGGGCAGATAGCTTTCCTATTTCTATCTTTAGGTGTAGTTAGCTTCTCAGGCTGTGACGAGGCGTCTAGGACCAACGTAGGAACGCCCCACGGCTGCCTCTAGTTGTGGTGGTTAGTCAGGGTACTGCAATCTCATAGATTCCAACTGCTCTGGTGTATTGCCTTTTTTACCTGCACTCCTCAGTTACCGAAACATAACAGTATCACCGGCCTAAAAATTGAAAATTGTATGGTACTCACAGAAGGGAAAAAATATTGTGAAAGAAAAAAGGTTGTCAGAGTTGTCAGAGATATTTTTCTGTTTGTTACATTTTTTTTTCTTTTTTCCCTCTGTATCTCTGGGTGCTGGGGAGGATTTTTTTCTCTCAATGGAGTTTGCACAGTTGTCTGGCCGTGTGGATCAGCTTGCCACTGAGGTTCGGAGTATTGCTATCTATCTTGCTGGGTTGCCTGTTGTGGAACCTAGGATTCCCATGCCAGATTTGTTTTTAGGGGATCGAGCTAAGTTTCAGAATTTCAAAAATAATTGTAAATTGTTTTTTGCCTTAAAACCTAAGTCCTCAGGGAACGCAGCGCAGCAGGTTCAAATTATCATCTCTCTCCTGCGCGGCGATCCTCAGGATTGGGCTTTTTCCCTGATACCTGGGGATCCTGTTTTGAGTGATGTTGATGCGTTTTTTAATAAATGTAAAGGATGTTATGGTGGGATTCCCTGTCCCCTCTGGTCTCAATGATTCTATGTCATTAGCGATTCAAATTGACAGACGTTTGCGTGAGCGGAGAAGTATGCGTGGAATGGTGTTGCCTTGTGAACCAGCTTCTGAACCCATGCAGTGTGATAGAGTGGTGTCTGGGGCACAGCGTCATGAGTTTCGAAAGCGCAATGGGTTATGTTTCTACTGTGGTGATGCCTCTCATGCTATTTCAGTCTGCCCTAAGCGGGGAAGACGTTTTGCATGCTCAGTTGTCTTGGGTAGTGTTCAGACTAAGTTTTTATTAACTGTCACTCTGATATGCTCTCTGTCCTCATTTTCTGCTCAGGCTTTCGTTGATTCTGGAGCAGCTATTAACCTGATGGATTATGATTTTGCTAAACGTTGTGGATTTCCCTTGATACCCTACAGAAGTCTATTCCCCTACTGGGGATCGATTCTACCCTTTGGCTGAGAATAAACCCCAGTTTTCTACTCAGGTGATAATGAGGGTTGAACCTGATCACCAGGAGTGCTGCAAATTTTTGGTTCTGTATAATCTGCATGACATTATCGTACTGGGTTTTCCTTGGTTACAGTCTCATAATCCTGTTTTGGATTGGAAATCTCTGTCTGTAACCAGTTGGGGCTGCCAATGTGTTAATACCAACACTCCTGTTTTTTCTGCCTCCCCCAGGCTCAGGATGTTCCTGACTTTTTGATTGATTTTTCTGATGTGTTTAGCGAAAGTAAATCTGCATCCTTGCCTCCCCATAGGAGCTATGACTGCGCTATTGAATTAGTGCCGGGTAGTAAATTCCCTAAAGGTCGCCTTTTTAACTTGTCTGTACCTGAACATGACGCTATGCGGTCTTATATCAAGGAATCATTGGAGAAGGGTCATATCAGACCATCCTCTTCACCTTAGGTGCCGGTTTTTTCTTTGTGGCCAAAAAGGATGGTTCATTAAGGCCGTGTATTGATTATCGTCTCTTGAACAATATTACTGTGAAATATCAATACCCGTTACCCTTGATTTCTGACCTGTTTTCCAGGGTGAAAAACGCTACTTGGTTTACCAAGCTTGACCTCAGGGGAGCGTATAACCTTATTCGCATTAAGCACGGGGATGAATGGAAGACGGCATTCAATACCCCTGAAGGGCATTTTGAGTACCTGGTGATGCCCTTTGGGCTCACTAATGCTCCTTCCGTCTTCCAGTCCTTCATGAATGACATTTTCAGGGATTTTGTGGACAAATTTCTGATTGTTTATTTGGATGATATCTTGATTTTTTCTAATGACTGGGACTCTCATGTGAAACATGTTCGAACTGTATTCCAGATTTTGAGAGAGAATGCTCTGTATGTGAAGGGATCAAAGTGTCTTTTTGGCGTACAGAGGATCTCATTTCTGGGATTCATTTTGTCCCCATCTGTTATTGAAATGGACCCGGTCAAGGTTCAGGCCATCTGTGATTGGGTCCAACCTACTTCATTAAAGGCTCTTCAGAGATTTTTGGGTTTTGCCAATTTTTATCGTAAATTTATTGGTAATTTCTCGGTTATTGTTAAACCATTAACTGATTTGACCAGAAAGGGTTCTGATGTGGTGAATTGGCCTCCTGAGGCAGTCTCTGCATTTCAGGAACTTAAGCAGAGATTCACTTCTGCTCCTGTTCTACGGCAGCCTGATGTTTCTCTGCCATTTCAGGTGGAGGTTGATGCCTCTGAAATTGGGGCAGGTGCCGTTTTGTCCCAAAAAGATCCAGAGACCTCTAAAAGTAACCCTTGTGCCTTTTTCTCTCGAAAATTTTCTCCTACTGAACGTAATTATGACGTGGGTAATCGGGAGTTATTGGCTATGAAGTGGGCTTTTGAAGAGTGGAGACATTGGCTGAGGGGAGCCAAACATCAGGTGGTGGTCCTTACGGACCATAAGAATCTGGTCTATCTGGAATCTGCCAAGCGACTCAATCCTAGACAGGCCAGGTGGGCCTTGTTTTTCACACGTTTTAATTTTGTGGTTTCCTTTCTTCCTGGCACTAAGAATGTTAAGGCGGATGCCCTCTCGAGGAGTTTCCTTGCGGACTCTCCTGAGTTATCTGATCCTTCTGTTATTTTGAAAGAGGGTGTAGTTCTTTCCGCCATCTCGCCCAATTTGAGACTTGCTCTGGAGGGGTGTCAGGAGGATAGGCCCGAGTGCTGCCCTGTTGGAAAATTGTTTGTCCCGGACCAGTGGAAAAAGAGTGTGATGTCTGAGATTCATTGTTCCGCATTGGCTGGGCATCCCGGAATTTTTGGTACCAGAGACTTGGTTAGTCGGTCCTTTTGGTGGCCTACCTTGTCTCGTGATGTCAGGGAATTTGTGCAGTCCTGCGGGACTTGCTCTCGCTCCAAGCCTTGCTCTCGCTCTAGTGGTTTGTTGATGCCATTGCCTGTGCCCAAGAGACCATGGACCCATATCTCTATGGATTTCATTTCCGACCTTCCTGTTTCTCAGAGAATGACCGCCATCTGGGTAATTTGTGATAGGTTTTCCAAAATGATACATCTTGTGCCATTACCTAAGTTGCCTTCCTCCTCTGAATTAGTGCCGTTGTTCCTTCAGCACGTGGTTCGTTTACACGGCATTCCTGAGAACATTGTGTCTGACAGAGGAGTCCAGTTTGTTTCCAGATTTTGGAGGACTTTTTGTTCTAAACTGGGTGTTCAATTGTCTTTCTCCTCGGCATTTCATCCTCAGACCAATGGTCAAACTGAGAGAATAAACCAGACATTGGAGACTTATCTAAGATGCTTTGTGTCTGCTGATCAGGATGACTGGGTCTCTTTTTTGCCTTTGGCTGAGTTTGCTCTTAATAATAGGGCTAGCTCTGCCACTTTGTTGTCTCCGTTTTTCTGTAATTCTGGGTTTCACCCTCGATTTTCTTCAGGACAGACGGAGGCTTCTGTCTGTCCAGGTGTTGACTCTGTTGTGGAGCGTATGCAACAGATTTGGGACCAGGTAGTGGAGAGGTTGTCCCTCTCTCAGGAGAAGGCCTAGCGGTTTGCTAACCGGCATAGGACTGATGGTCCTCGGTTTAAAGTAGGGGACTTGGTCTGGTTGTCCTCAAAAAATATTCCTATGAGAGTAGCATCTCCTAAATTTAAGCCTAGGTTCATTGGACCTTATAAGATCATGGAGATTATTAATCCTGTTTCTTTTCGTTTGCTTCTTCCAGGGACATTTAAGATCCATAACGTGTTCCACAAGTCCTTGTTGAAGAGGTTTGTTGAGCCAGTGGTTCCTGCTGCTGTGCCTCCTGACCCTGTTTTGGTTGAGGGCAATCTGGAGTATGTGGTTGAGAAAATATTAGATTCTCGTTTTTCTAGACGGAAACTCCAGTATTTGGATAAATGGAGAGGTTATGGTCAGGAAGACAATTCTTGGGTGTTTGCTTCGGACATCCATGCTAGGAGACTTATCCGTGCGTATCATAGAACTCATCCTGACCGACCTGGTTGCTCAAATGAGGGTTCGGTGACCCCTCCTCAAGGGGGGGGTACTGTTGTGAATGGGCTTGAGATGAGTTCTGAGCAGAGGCTCCCTCTGGTGGTTACAAGCAGTGCTGGTCTGTCCAGTGAAGATTGTGAGGATTGGGAATCAGGTGTTACTGACTGGTCTTATATAAGGGAGTCACCTTCCCATCAGGGTTGCCGGTGATCAATTGTTCTGGTCTCAATCCTTGAATCCTGTTTCCCTTGTAGCCTGCTGTGTCGTGTCTGCATCTCCTGCTATCAGATAAGACATTTTCTTCTTTTTGTTTTTGTGCTAGATTTTTGCATTTTGTCCTGCACTTCTGTGGGGGCCTTCAGGGTCCCCTCCGGGGGCTTTTGCCCTCTCAGTTTAGTTCAGCCACTGATGTTTGTACTTTTGCTTTTTACAGTTTTTTCAGTGGCTGCTGTTTTGATTTTGTTACACCAGAGAACTAATTTAGGTGGTAGAGGTCGTGTGATCTCAGGTGTTTTTGAAATTAGTAGAGTTGGTGCTTTTCAGGGTTTTCTGGGATTGCAGTAAGTACCCTTCCTATCCTTTTCTATTTAGATAGTTTGGGCCCCAGCGTTTGCTCATACTATTTTCTTTCTGTGTCAGTGTTTCTTCTTGTCTAACCGCCATTACATGTTTGGGGGCTTTCTATTATCTTTGGGGTTCTGCTCCGGGGCAGATAGCTTTCCTATTTCTATCTTTAGGTGTAATTAGTTTCTCAGGCTGTGACGAGGTGTCTAGGACCAACGTAGGAACGCTCCACGGCTGCCTCTAGTTGTGGTGGTTAGTCAGGGTACTGCAATCTCATAGATTCCAACTGCTCTGGTGTATTGCCTTTTTACCTGCACTCCTCAGCTACCAAATCATAACAGTTAGGGTTGGAGTTAGAATTGAGGGGTTTCCACTATTTAGGCCATCAGGGGGTCTCCAAACGCGACATGGCGCCACCATTGATTCCTGCAAATTTTGCGTTCAAAAAGTCAAACAGTGCTCCCTTTATTCCGAGCCCCGACGTGTACCCAAACAGTGGCTTACCCCCACATATGGGGTATTAGGGCCTGTGCACACGTTGCGGATTTGCCTGCGGATTTTTCCGCGACTAATCCACACCTCTTGGCAGAAAATGCATGTCCTTTTTTAACGCGGTTTTTTCATGCTTTTTTGTATGAGTTTTTGACAGCTAAATAAAGATATGTTATTTAACAAAAAAAAAAAGATTTGTGATGTCATTTCTTGTCCAACCTCCTCTTTTACATTGTCCAACCCACACTCCATTACACACACAGACATAGATAGATAATAGATACCAGTAGTTTGATAGATAGAAAATACATACCGTATATACTCATGTATAGGCCGACCCATGTATAAGCCGACCCCCTAATTTTGCCACAAAAAACTGGGAAAACTTAATGACTCGCGTATAAGCCTAGGGTGAAAAATGATTATGCCCCATATGATGCTCCACAGATTATGCCCCCATATGCTGCACAGATTATGCCCCCATATGCTCCAGATTATGCTCCCCATATGCTCCAGATTATGCCCAATATGCTTCAGAGATTATGCCCCCATATGCTCCAGATTATGCCCAATATGCTTCAGAGATTATGCCCCCATATGCTCCAGATTATGCCCCCATATATTCCAAAGATTATGCCCCCATATGTTGCACAATTATGCCCCCATATGCTCCAGATTATGCCCCCATATATTCCACAGATTATGCCCCCATATGCTGCATAATTATGCCCCATATGCTGCATAATTATGCCCCATATGCTCCACAGATTATGCCCCCATATGCTCCAGATTATGCCCCCATATGCTGCACAATTATGCCCCATATGCTCCATAGTATAGGCCTCATATGCTGCTGCAAAAAAAAATGACATACCTCTCGTCGCTGGGGGCCAGGTGCCGGTGTCCTGAGCAGGCGTGACACCGGCGCGCTATGAGGGACAGGTGCCGGTGTCACCGCTCGCTCAGGACCCCGGCACCTGAGATATTTACCTGTCCTCTCTGCACCGCTGCACGCTGCGTCCTCTTCCGGGTCCTCGGCAGTGAATGATCAGGCAGGGGGCGCGACGCGCACTAACGACGTCATCGCTCCCTCTGCCTGATCATTCACAGCCAGAGGAGTCGGACGAGGGAGCAGTGCAGCGGTGGAACGGGACAGGTAAATATCGCTATACTCACCCCTCTGCCGGCGCGGTCTCTGCAGCCTCTCCTATTCTCCGGCGCTCTCCGTAGCGCTTCCTTCCTACAGCGGTCACGTGGTACCGCTTATTAAAGTCATGAATATGTGCATATTCTTGACTTTAATGAGCGGTGCCACGTGACCGCTGCAGGAAGGAGCCGGAGATCGTGGGAGAAGCAGGGGGGCTGCAGAGACCGCGCCGGCGGAGGGGTGACCCCCGTATATGACCCGCCTATAGGCCGAGAGGGGGACTTTCAGCCCTAAAAAATGGGCTGAAAATCTCGGCTTATACACGAGTATATGCGGTAGATAGATAATAGATAGTTAGAAATATATATAGAAAGATAGATATATAGATAGAAAGATATAAAGGTAGATAGACAGTAGATAAAAGGTACATAAATAAAGACACACGCGTATACACACAAAATCTTAACGCAATATAGTTAATAAAAAAAAAAGGAAAAAAATGGCGTGGGCTCCCACGCAATTTTCTGCGCCTGAGGGGGAAAGCCGACAGCCTGGGCCAATATTTCTAGCCTGGGAAGGGGTTAATACCCATGGATCTTCCCAGGCTATGAATATCAGCCCGCAGCTAGCCTTTACTGGCTATGAAAAAAGGGGGACCTCAAAAAAATTACGTGGGGTCCCCCTATAATTTATAGCTAGAAAGGCTAGGCAGACAGCTGCGGGCTGATATTCATAGCCTAGGAAGGGGCCATGGATATTGGTGCCCCTCCTGGCTAAAAATAACAGCAACCAGCCGCCCCAGAATTGGCGCATCTGTACGATGCGCCAGTTCTGGCACTTAGCCCCTCTCTTCCCACTCCCCTGTAGCGGTGGGATATGGGGTAATAAGGGGTTAATATCACCTTGCTATTGTAAGGCGATATTAAGCCCGGTCAATAATAGAGAGGCATCAATAAGACGCCTATCCATTATTAATCTTAAATTAATAAAGGGTTGAAAAAAACAACACACTCATAAGAATAAATTATTTTAATGAAATAAAACACAATACGGTTTTCATATCTTTATTATACGCTCAGATCCAAGCGACGCCCTCGATCTCCTGTAATAAAACGTAAAAAAATAAAACAACCGTATACTCCCTGTATGACGCAGTCCAATTAATAACGAATGTCCCACGACGGTCTCCCCTATAGAACAGTGACATCAGGTGATGCCACTGCTCTGTAGGGCCTCCCAGTGATGCACTGACAGGAGACAATGGCTCCTGCAGTGCATCACTGAGGTTACCTGAGTTCATTCTCTCACTTTATGGCAATGCTGCGTGGGAATTTTCTCACCCAGCATTGCCGTGAGAGAATGAACTAGTGACGTCATTCTATCCAGGCGGCAGAGCAATACACAGATCGATGGCGTCGGGGAATAGGTGAGTATATACTCTGTGTTCTGTATGTCATGTGTATGTTCTGTATGTCATGTGTATGTTATATCTTGTATGTAATGTATGTGTTTGTTTGTTTTTTACATTCAGCACATTAGCCGGATGATGGGACTACTACTGTCCCATCATTGGCTAATGTGTCAGTCACTGTCACTGTAGCAGGCATAGCCGGATGGGACTTGTAGTCCCATCCGACGATGGCTGCATACGCGGAGAGACACACACAGCCCGGCACACCACCGCACATACACTGATCACGCACGCAGCCCCGCACACCGCCGCACATACACAGATCACACACACAGCCCCGCACTCCGCCGCACATACACCAATCACGCACACAGGCCCGCACACCGCCGCACATACACCCATCACGCACACAGGCCCGCACACCGCCGCACATACACCGATGGCGCACACAGGCCCGCACACCGCCGCACATACACCAATCACGCACACAGGCCAGCACACCGCCGCACATACACGATCACGCAGACACCGGCATACAATCAGCGCCCACACACACAGCGCAGCACACTATACACGCCCACACTCCGCCCACACACATAGCGCCGCACACTATACACGCCCACACTCAGCCCACACACTTCCCTCCTCCCAAACTGGAGCAACAGATCTTTTTTAGACCTGCGGTTTTGCTGCGGAAGTGCCCGACTCAATGCAAGTCAATGGGCGCAGAAACGCTGCAGTTCCGCACAAAGAATTGACATGCTGCGGAAAATAAAGCGCGGCCAATACGCACGTTGTTTTCTGCAGCATGTGCACAGCAGACCTGCGGTTCCCATAGTTTTAACATTGGTAGTGCACTGTGCTGCGGGTTGGGTGCGTTTCCGCACGTTGAAAAACGCAGCGGAAACGCATCTAAAACCGCAACGTGTGCACAGGGCCTTAGCGTACTCAGGAAAAATTGCACAACAACTTTGGGGGTCTAATTTCTCCTGTTACCCTAGGGAAAAAAAATTTGCGACTAAAAGATCATGCTTGTGAAAAAAAAAATGATTTTTTTATTTTCACGGCTCTGCGTTATAAACTTCTGTTTAGAACTTGGAGATTCAAAGTTCTCACCACACATCTAGAGCAGTTCCTTGGGTATCTAGTTTCCAAAATGGGGTCACTTTGGGGGGTTTCTACTGTTTAGACACATCATGGGCTCTGCAAACGTAACATGACGCCCGCAGACCATTCCATCAAGTCGGTATTACAAAACGTCACTACTTCCCTTCCGAGCCCCGAATTGTGCCCAAACAGTGGTTGCCCCCCACATATGGGGTACCAGCGTACTCAGGACAAACAGGACAACAACTTTTGGGGTCCAATTTCTCCTGTTACCCTTGTGAAAATAAAAAATTGTGGGCTAAAAAAAAATCATTTTTTGAGGGAAAAAAATTATTTTTTATTTTCATGGTTCTGGGTTATAAACTTCTGTGAAGCACTTGGGGGTTCAAAGTGCTCACTACACATCTACATAAGTTCCTTGGGTGGTCTAGTTTCCAAAATGGGGTCACTTGGGGGGGTTTCCACAGTTTAGGCACATAAGGGGCTCTGCAAACGTAACATGACGCCCGCAGACCATTCCATCAAGCTGGCATTTCAAAACGTCACTACTTCACTTCCGAGCTCCGACGTGTGCCCATACAGTAGTTTTCTCCAACATATGGCATATCAGCGTACGCAGGACAAATTGGACAACAACTTTTGGGGTCTAATTTCACCTGTTACCCTTGGGAAAATAAAAAAAATTGGGGACTAAAAGATCATGTTTGTGGAAAAAATATTTTTTTATTTTCATGCCCGGGCGTTATAAACTTCTGTGTAGCCCTAGGGGGTTCAAAGTGCTCACCACACATCTAGATAAGTTCCTTGGGTGGTCTAGTTTCCAAAATGGGGTCACTTGTGGGGAGTTTCTACTGCTTAGGCACATCAGGGGCTCTGCAAACGTAACATGACGCCCGCAGACGATTCGATCAATGTCGGCATTTCAAAACGTCACTACTTCCCTTCCGAGCCCCAACGTGTGCCCGAACAGTGGTTCCCCCCGACGTATGGGGTACCAGTGTACTCAGGACAAACTGTACAAGAACTTTTGGGGTCCAATTTCTCATGTTACCCTTGTGAAAATAAAAAATTGTGGGCTAAAAAAAAATCATTTTTTGAGGGAAAAAAATGATTTTTTATTTTCATGGTTCTGGGTTATAAACTTCTGTGAAGCACGTGGGGGTTCAAGGTGCTCACCACACATCTGGATAAGTTTCTTGGGGGTCTAGTTTACAAAATGGGGTCACTTGGGGGTTTCTAGTGATTAGGCACATCAGGGGCTCTGCAAACGTAACAAGATGCCCGCAGACCAGTCCATGAAGTCGGCATTTCAAAGCGTCACTACATCCCTTCCGAGCCCTGACGTGTGCCCAAAGAGTGGTTCCCCCCACATATGGGGTACCAGCGTACTCAAGACAAACTGGACAACAACTTTTGGGGTCCAATTTCTCCTGTAACCATTGTGAAAATAAAAAATAGGGGGCTAAATATCATTTTTTGAAAAAAAAAAAAAGATTTTTTATTTTCACGGCTCTGTGAAGCACCTGGGGGTTCAAAGTGCTCACTGTGCATCTAGATAAGTTACTTAGGGGGTCTAGTTTCCAAAATAGGGTCATGTGGGGGAGCTACAAAGTTTAGGCACACAGGGGCTCTCCAAACACATGGTGTCCGCTAACGATTGGAGCTAATTGGAGCACCATCGTACTCAGGAAAAACTGGACAACAACTTTTGGCGTCTAATTTATCCTGTTACCCTTGGGAAAATAAAAAAAAAGCGGGCTAAAAAATAATTTTTGAGGAACAAAAATGATTTTTTTAATTTCACTACTCTGCGTTTATAAGCTTCTGTAAAGCACTTGGGGATCAAAGTGCTCACTACAAATCTAGATAAGCTCCTTGGGGGGGTCTAGTTTCCAAAATGGGGTCACTTGTGGGGGGTTTCTACTGTTTAGGCAGATCAGGGGCTCTGCAAACGCAACATGACGCCCGCAGAACATTCCATCAAGTCTGTATTCCAAAATGGCACTCCTTCCCTTCTGAGCTCTCCCATACGGCAAAACAGTGGTTCCCCCCCACAAACGGGGTATTGGTGTACTCAGGTCATATTGCACAACAACTTTTGTGGTCCAATTTCTCCTGTTACCCTTGTGGAAAAAAAAATAGCGGGCTAAAAATAATTTGAGGAAAAAAATGATTTTTTTATTTTCACTGCTCTGCGTTATAAACTTCTGTGAAGCACTGGGGGTTCAGAGTGCTCACAACACATCTAGATAAGTTCCATAAGGGGTCTAGTTTCCAAAATGGTGTCACTTGTGGGGGAGCTCCAATGTTTAGGCACACAGGGACTCTCTAAATGCGACATGGCTATCGCTAAATATTCCAGCATATTTTCCATTCAAAAAGTCAAATGGCGCTCCTTCTCTTCTGAGCCCTGCCGTGCGCCCAAACAGTGGTTTATGACCACATATGAGGTATCGGTGTACTCAGGAAAAATTGCCCAACAAATTTTAGGATCCATTTTATCCTGTTGCCCATGTAGAAATGAAAAAATTGATGCTAAAAGAAAACTTTTGTTGGAAAAATTAAAATGTCCATTTTTTCCTTCCACGTTGCTTTAGTTCCTGTGAAGCACCTGAAGGGTTAATAATCTTCTTGAATGTAGTTTTGAGTAGCTTGAGGGGTGCAGTTTTTATAATGGTGTCACTTTTGGGTATTTTCTGCCATATAGACCCCTCAAAGTGACTTCAAATGTCAGGTGGTCCGTAAACAAAATGGCTTTGTAAATTTTGTTATAAAAATGAGAAATCGCTGGTCAACTTTTAACCCTTATAACTTCCTAACAAAAAAAAATTTGTTTCCAAAATTGTGCTGATGTAAAGTAGACATGTGGGAAATGTTATTCATTAACTATTTTGTGTCACAAAACTCTCTGGTTTAACAGAATAAAAATTCAAAATTTGAAGATTGAGAAATTTTCAAAATTTTCGCCAAATTTCCATTTTTTTCACAAATAAACGCAGAAATTATCGACCTAAATATACCACTAAAATGAAGCCCAATATGTCACGAAAAAACAGTCTCAGAATCGCTAGGATCCGTTGAAGCGTTCCTGAGTTATTACCTCATAAAGGGACACTGGTTAGAATTGCAAAAAATAGCAAGGTCTTTAAGGTCAAAATAGGCTGGGTCATGAAGGGGTTAAGTAATAATTTTGCATATAGTCAATCCCTTTTGGACAACATGTTTCAACACTACTTGGGTCTTCCTCCAGGTCAAAGTGAGGAATGAATCAAAACCGCATATATAATATAAAGCCAGGAAAAACACCACTGAATTTCTGGGTGTCAACCCTTTCTAGAAACTAGCTGGTGTGTATAGAAGATTACAAGTGGATTTAGTTCAGCCAAGTTAACCCTATAGCCAGCAGTAACCATTTGCGGTGTTGTTCCATCCCCAAGGACTTCACCAACATGAAAAAACAAATGATTAAAATCAATATTATATACAAATAAAATCAAACAATACCTATAAGATACAGAAATTTATATAGGAAAGATGTGTATCTTCGTACCGTGTTAGCCAGTAGATAGAAAAATATTTAGACTTGAGAGTCCTCAGTGGTTGATACCTTTTAATGGCTAACTGAAAAGATGGTAACAAATTGCAAGCTTTCGAGACTACTCAGGTCTCTTCATCAGGCATAGACTAATACAACATCTGAAGAATCACATATTTATACACAATAGCACAGAAAAAATGCAATAGGTAGGACAAGTGACGTGAAGCAGAACTGTCATTATGGCAGAGGGATTAACATAAATATGACTAGTTCATAGATAAGGAGTGAAGGTTTTATTACCCTCTGATTGGGGTCTGGTATTGTGTTGTGATGACCCTAAAAGGTCAGGGAGGCAGATTCCTTAATTGTTGTAGAAAGACATAAAACTCTGGGATATATTCATCCCAGCACTAAGAGTGTCAAAGGTCATCATAAGTTTATATTCCCAGACTTTTCTATCCTTCTCAGATTTGAAGTTAGATTTTAATACAAGTAATTCCATATCCGTCATGCTATGACCGGGCATACAAAAGTGTTTTGCCACAGGTAAATCCATTCTCCTTTCTCTTATTGTGTGGCGATGAGAATTCATCCTTGTTCTCAGTTTTTGCCCGGTCTCCCCCACATACAGACCCCCAGTTGGACATTTAGTACATATAATTAGGTACACCACATTAGATGTGATGCAGCTGAAAGTACCTGGTATCTTGTAGTCCTGATGGGAGTTGGGGATCTTTATCCTGTCCGTGGTCATTATAGATGTACAGGTTTTGCATTTCTTTTGTTTGCAAGGAAAGGTACCTGCAGCTGTTGGGGAGGACAGGGAGCTTCTGACAATGATGCTTCTTAGATTTGGGGGCTGCCTAAAACATAGTAGTGGGGGGTCTGGAAATATGGATTGTAATCGGGCATCTTTTTGTAGTAAAGGTTGTAGTTTCCGTGCAGCTCCCCTTAGCATCTCCAGACTTGGATTGTAGGTGACCACTAGAGGCACCCGGTTATTTTCTTCTTTAGCTTTGTAATGTAGCAGGTGATTCCTTGATATTCTGGTGGCTCTTGTAATTTGGTTTTCAATTGTTCTTGGATGGTAGCCCTGGTTCAAAAAAGTCTTTCTGAGGCGACCAAGGTGTTCATCTCTATCCATGGGGTTGGAACATATACGGTTGTATCTGATGGCTTGGCTGTAGACAATAGAGTTTTTTATGTGTTTTGGATGGAAACTGTCCCATTTAAGATATGTTGGACGGTCGATTAGCTTCTGATACAGGGATGTCTCTATTTCATTGTTCTTTAGCTTAATGGTGGTGTCTAAAAAGTTAATTTCAGTGCTGGAGTAGTTAAGTGTTAAGTTGATGGTGGGATGAAATTGATTGAACTGTTCATGGAACGTCTTTAGCTGTTGTTCAGACTCCGTCCAGATGATTAAAATGTCATCAATGTAGCGGTAGTAGGCCCGAGGCCTGATGGGGCATGAGGACAAAAATTCGCTTTCAAGCTTGGCCATGAAAAGATTTGCATACTGTGGAGCCATTTTACTTCCCATAGCTGTGCCAGTCTCCTGAAGATAGATCTTGTTGTCAAATTCGAAGTAATTGTGGGTGAGGATGAATTTTGTGAGTTTCACCACAGAATCAGCATCATTCCCGGTGTTTCCCATGAAGACTTTGCAGGCATTTAATCCATCCTGGTGTGGGATATTAGAGTACAAAGATTCCACATCCATGGTGGCCAGGATGGTTCCTTCTGGTAGAGAACCTATTGCTGCTAGTTTATTCAGTAGGTCAGTTGTGTCCTGAATGTAGCTGGGTGTATCCTTTACCAGGGGTTTAAGAACACCCTCTACCCATCCAGATACTTGCTCAGTAAGGGTGTCCACACATGAAATAATCAGTCTCCCTGGATTTCCGGCTTTGTGGATTTTGGGAAGCATGTAGAATGTCCCTGTTCTTGGACTTTCTGGTATCAGGTCATCAGCTCTTATGGATTTGTCAGACAGACAAGAAATTTATATGAAATATTCAGATATTCTACAGCACAATAATAGTTAATATGTCAGTATTCCGGGTTTTCTAGGTAACTTTGTCAATGATTTTGCCCTTTGTTAAAATGGAGTTTGCTGTTTTGTGTGCCCTACTTCCTGTTCGTTTGTTTAAAGCCTGGCTCAGGTGTTGGCTTCACTGCTGGAATATTCTGCTTCCGTTTCCCTGCAACCCAGCTGCTTTGTTCCTCACAGATCTTTTGTGTATTTACCAGGAAAGTGCATAGCCTTATCTTCAGGTGTTTCTCAGCCACAGCAGTTTCTACCCATGGCTCTGGACATTCTCTGCATATGTAAGTTGCACAAAGTACTGTGTTATCACTAAACTGTTGACTTGGGAATTTAACCCTTGGTTCACTCCATCTGATAAGAACTGTGTTTCTGAACTGTTGCTGTTTAACCCTTTGTGCATTACCTCTGGTGAGAGCTGTTGGAACTGTTACTGGAACCTTACTGACATATGAACTTGTTGTTGGACTTCACTGAATTAAGCCACAACTGAGATTAACTTGTTCCTGGACCTCCCTGTGTTTTCTGCATACCTGGATCTGACTCTTCACACACCAGCAGTGTGTAAATCCAGCCACGTTACCTGTGCATCAGACTTACCTTGTGGTCACATTTGTGTGAGGACTCCGTCGTAAGAACTTTACCACCCTCGCTATAGAGGTTCAAAGACTTATATATCCGGATTCATATAACTGGACTTGTGTATATATATATGGACTCATTGCATGTCACTACGGGTTGTTTGAATATTGTTTTTGGGTGTTTTGCTGTTTCACAAATACATTATTTGCATTCAAAGAAACCCGTTTCTGATTGTTCATTGCCCCACGCTATCAGAATCCTCGAGTTCCTACAATAGTATTACATAATATTGGAATTATTTGATACTGGATCAATTACTGTTACTATGGAACCACTAATATAGTATCACCATTTATATTTAATATTGCGTTATCAAGTCCATGCGGCTATTCAAACCGCACGGCACTCGAGTTTACAGTAAAAGAAATCCACTTACCGTATATACTCATGTATAAGCCGACCCGTGTATAAGCCGACTCCCCTAATATTGCCACAAAAAACTGGGAAAACTTATTGACTCGTGTATAAGCCTAGGGTTAAAAATGATTATGCCCCCATATGATGCTCCACAGATTATGCCCCCATATGCTGCACAGATTATGTCCAATATGCTCCACAGATTATGCCTCCATATGCTCCAGATTATGCCCAATATGCTTCAGATATTATGCCCCCATATGCTCCAGATTATGCCCTCATATATTCCACAGATTATGCCCCCGTATGATCCACAGATTATGCCCCCATATGCTCCAGATTATCCCCCCATATGTTCCACAGATTATGCCCCCATATGCTCCAGATTATGCCCCATATGTTCCACAGATTATGCCCCCATATGCTCCAGATTATGCCCCATATGTTCCACAGATTATGCCCCCATATGCTCCAGATTATGCCCATATGTTCCACAGCTTATGCCCCCATATGCTCCATATTATGTCCCCATATGCTGCACAATTATGCCCCATAGTATAGGCCTCATATGCTGCTGCAAAAAAATGACATACTCACCTCTCGTCGCTGGGGGCCAGGTGCCGATGTCCTGAGCAGGCGGTGACAGCAGTGCGCTATGGGGGACAGGTGCCGGTGTCACCGCTCGCTCAGGACCCGGCACCTGAGATATTTACCTGTCCCGTTCCACCGCTGCGCTGCTCCCTCGGTCTGACTCCTCTGGTTGTGAATGATCTGGCAGGGGGCGGGGCGCGCACTAACGACGTCATCGCGCCCTCTGCCTGATCATTCACAGTCAGAGGAGTCAGACCGAGGGAACAGCGCAGCGGTGGAACGGGACAGGTAAATATCGCTATACTCACCCCTCCGCCGGCGCGTCCCTGCAGCCTCTCTTCTTCTCCCGGCGCTCTCCACAGCGCTTCAGTCCTGCAGCGGTCACGTGGTACCGCTCATTAAAGTCATGAATATGTGCATATTCATGACTTTAATGAGCGGTGCCATGTGACTGCTGCAGGAAGGAGCCGGAGATCGTGGGAGAAGCAGGGGGGCTGCAGAGACCGCGCCGGCGGAGGGGTGAGTATGATCCGACACCTCCGCTCCCTCTCCCCCGCCGACCCTCGTATATGGCCCGCGTATAAGCCGAGAGGGGGACTTTCAGCCCTAAAAAATGGGCTGAAAATCTCGACTTATACATGGGTATATACGGTACTTTCCCTTGCCAGGGTTTTTTCATGTAAATTGCCCCCCTGGTGGGCTTGGACACTTTCTCTATTTCAGTGGTGTTTTCCCTGGCTTTATACTATACACTGTGTGCAGAATTATTAGGCAAATGAGTATTTTGATCACATCTTCCTTTTTGTACACGTTGTCCTACTCCAAGCTGTATAGGCTTGAAAGCCAACTGCCAATTATGTAAATCAGGTGATTTGCATCGTTGTAATGAGGAGGGGTGTGGTCTAATAACATCAACACCCTATATATAAGGTGTGCTTAAAGGGAATCTGTCACCCTAAATTGGCGGGATATTTAAATGATGGGAGTCAGGTCAGATGGGCGGTGTTTTGGGTACTTGCCTTAACATGTTGTTCGCCGCTGTCTTCATTATTTCTGGGAATTGTACAGTCATGGCCAAAAGTTTTGAGAATGACACAAATATTATATTATCACATGATCTGCTGCCCTCTAGTTTTTATGTGTGTTTGACAGATGTTTTTATCACAGACAGAAATATAATAATTGCAAACATATGAGTAACAAAAGCTTATATTGACAGTTAGAATGAGTAAATGCAGCAAGTCAATATTTGCAGTGTTGACCCTTCTTCTTCAGGACCTCTGCAATTCTCCCTCGCATGCTCTCAATCAACTTCTGGACCAAATCCTGATTGATAGCAGTCCATTCTTGCACAATCAATGCTTTCATTTTGTCAGAATTTTTAGGTTTTTGTTTGTCCACCCGTCTCTTGATGATTGACCACAAGTTCTCAATGGATTAAGATCTGGGGAGTTTCCAGGCCATGGACCCAAAATCTTTATGTTTTGTTCCCTGAGCCATTTAGTTATTATCACCTTTGCTTTATGGCAAGGTGCTCCATCATGCTGGAAAAGGCATTGTTGATCGCCAAACTGCTCTTGGAGGGTTGGGAGAAGTTGCTCTTGATGGACATTCTGGTACCACTCTTTATTCATGGCTGTGTTTTTAGGCAAGACTGTGAGAGAGCCGATTCCCTTGGCTGAGAAGCAACCCCACACATGAATGGTTTCAGGATGCTTAACAGTTGGCATGAGACAAGACTGGTGGTAGCGCTCACCTTGTCTTCTCCGAATGAGGCGTTTTCCTGATGTCCCAAACAATCGAAAAGGGGATTCATCAGAGAAAATAACTTTACCCCAGTCCTCAGCAGTCCACTGCCTGTACCTTTTGCAGAATATCAGTCTGTCCATGATGTTTTTTCTGGAGAGAAGTGGCTTCTTTGCTGCCCTCCTTGAGACCAGGCCTTGCTCCAAGAGTCTCCGCCTCACAGTACGTGCAGATGCACTCACACCTGCCTGCTGCCATTCCTGAGCAAGCTCTGCACTGCTGGTAGCCCGATCCCGCAGCTGAAACACTTTTAAGAGACGGTCCTGGCGCTTGCTGGTCTTTCTTGGGCGCCCTGAAGCCTTTTTGGCAACAATGGAACCTCTCTCCTTGAAGTTCTTGATGATGCGATAGATTGTTGACTGAGGTGCAATCTTTCTAGCTGCGATACTCTTTCCTGTTAGGCCATTTTTGTGCATTGCAATGATGACTGCATGTGTTTCTTTAGAGATAACCATGGTTAACAGAAGAGAAACAATGATGCCAAGCACCAGCCTCCTTTTAAAGTGTCCAGTGGTCTTATTCTTATTTAATCATGACAGATTGATCTCCAGCCATGTCCTCATCAACACCCACACCTGTGTTAATGGAGCAATCACTGAAAAAAGGTTAGCTGGTCCTTTTAAGGCAGGGCTGCAATGATGTTGAAATGTGTTTAGGGGATAAAGTTCATTTTCTAGCCAAATATTGACTTTGCAAGTAATTGCTGTTAAGCTGATCACTCTTTATAACATTCTGGAGTATATGCAAATTGCCATTAGAAAAAGTGAAGCAGTAGACTTTGTAAAAATTAATATTTGTGTCACTCTCAAAACTTTTGGCCATGACTGTAGTCGTTGCCCTCCATATAACGCGCCTGCGCATTGCAATCTGCGGGCAAGGCATACTGCGCGTGCGCAATTCAAGATTGCAATGCGCAGGCGCGTTATATGGAGGGCAACGACTACAGTCATGGCCAAAAGTTTTGAGAATGACACAAATATTAATTTGTGTAGTCGTTGCCCTCCATATAACGCGCCTGCGCATTGCAATCTGCGGGCAAGGCATACTGCGCATGCGCAATTCAAGATTGCAATGCGCAGGCGCGTTATATGGAGGGCAACGACTACAATTCCCAGAAATAATGGAGACAGCAGCGAACAACATGTTAAGGCAAGTACCCAAAACACCGCCCATCTGACCTGCCATCATTTAAATATCCCGCCAATTTAGGGTGACAGATTCCCTTTAATTATTAGGCAACTTTCTTTCCTTTGGCAAAATGGGTCAGAAGAGAGATTTGACGGACTCTGAAAAGTGAAAAATTGTGAGATGTCTTGCAGAGGGATAGAGCAGTCTTTAAATTGCCAAACTTTTGAAGCGTTATCACTGGATAATCAAGCGTTTCATGGCAAATAGCCAACAGGGTCGCAAGAAGCGTGTTGCTAAAAAAAGGCGCAAAATAACTGCCCATGAATTGAGGAAAATCAAGCGTGAAGCTACCAAGATGCCATTTGACACCAGTTTTGCCATATTTCAGAGCTGCAACGTTACTGGAGTATCAAAAAGCACAAGGTGTGCCATACTCAGGGACATGGCCAAGGTAAGGAAGGCTGAAAAACGACCACCTTTGAACAAGAAACATAAGATAAAACATCAAGACTGGGTCAAGAAAAATCTTAAGACTGATTTTTCTAAGGTTTTATGGACTGATGAAATGAGAGTGACTCTTGACGGGCTAGATGGATGGGCCCGACGCTGGATCAATAAAGGGCAGAGAGCTCCACTCCGACTCAGACGCCAGCAGGTGGAGGTGGGGTACTGGTATGGGCTGGTATCATCAAAGATGAACTTGTGGGACCTTTTCGGGTTGAGGATGGAGTGAAGCTCAACTCCCAGACCTACTGCCAGTTTCTGGAAGACACCTTCTTCAAGCAGTGGTACCTGAAGAAGTCAGTATCATTCAAGAAAAACATGATTTTCATGCAGGACAATGCTCCATCACATGCATCCAAATACTCCACAGCGTGGCTGGTCAGTAAAGGTCTAAAAGAAGAAAAAATAATGACATGGCCCCCCTTGTTCACCTGATCTGAACCCATAGAGAACCTGTGGTCCCTCATAAAATGTGAGCTCTACAGGGAGGGGAAAACAGTCACCTCTCGGAACAGTGTCTGGGAGGCTGTGGTGGCTGCTGCACGCAATGTTGATCGTAAACAGATCAAGCAACTGACAGAATCTATGGATGGAAGGCTTTTAAGTGTCATCGTAAAGAACGGTGGCTATGTTGGTTACTGATTTTTTTTTGTTTTTGAATGTCAGAAATGTTTATTTCTAAATTTTGTGATGTTATATTGGTTTACCTGGTGAAAATAAACAAGTGAGATGGGTATATATTTGGTTTTTATTAATTTGCCTAATAGTTCTGCACAGTAATATTTACCTGCACAAACAGATATCCTCCTGAGATAGCCAAATCTAAAAAAATCCCACTCCAACTTCCAAAATATTAAGCTTTGATATTTATGAGCCTTTTGGGTTGATTGAGAACATAGTTGTTGTTCAATAATAAAAAGAATCCTCTCAAATACAACTTGCCTAATAATTCTGCACACAGTGTATATGCGGTTTTGATTCATTCCTCACTTGGACCTGGAGGAAGACACATGTAGTGTCGAAACATGTCGTCCAAAAGGGACTGACTACATGCAAAATTGTTATTGAAGAAACATGGAACTTTTTTAATGGATAAATAAAAGCTATATTTTACCCTACCATTGTACTGATCGCTGGAGAAACAATGCTATTTCTTTTACGTGCAAAGATTTATCCCAATCCGTTTTCCATGTTAACTGCAACCACAGGCTGGACTTATTCCTGGTTTTCTTCAAAGCGGTGAGCTGGCTATGCCAAAAAATCTAATATATATATATTATATATGAGGGGATGGACAAAATAATGGAAACACCTTAAAACATCAACAAAAGTTAGGTTAATATGGTGTAGGTCCATCTTTTGAGTCGATTACAGCCTCAATTCTACGATGTATGGATTCATACAAGGTGTGAATTGTTTCCAAAGGAATTTTAGCCCATTCTTCAGTTAAAACACCCTCCAGTTCTTTGAGCGACGATGGCGGCGAAAATAGACGTCTAACTTGAATCTCTAAGGCTACTTTCACACTTGCGTTTTTTTGCGATGCTTTTCGAGCGCACATCAAACGCATTAAAAAAAACGCGTGCAAACGCTTGTAAACGCTGCGATATTTAGTCGCATAAGCGTGCGCATTATGACAAAAAAAAGCAGCGTTTGGACGCGATTGTATGCAATTTCAAGCGTTTTTGCATGCGTTTGCGTTTTTCGCCGCATGGGTTGTCTACGTGTCACATTTCTATCATCTGTCTCTATCATCTCTCTCATCTGTCTCTATCATCTGTCTCTTTCATGTATCATATCTGTCTCTATCATCTGTCTCTTTCATGTATCATATCTGTCTCTATCATCTGTCTCTTTCATGTATCATATCTGTCTCTATCATCTGTCTCTTTCATGTATCATATCTGTCTCTATCATCTGTCTCTTTCATGTATCATATCTGTCTCTATCATCTGTCTCTTTCATGTATCATATCTGTCTCTATCATCTGTCTCTTTCATGTATCATATCTGTCTCTATCATCTGTCTCTTTCATGTATCATATCTGTCTCTATCATCTGTCTCTTTCATGTATCATATCTGTCTCTATCATCTGTCTCTTTCATGTATCATATCTGTCTCTATCATCTGTCTCTTTCATGTATCATATCTGTCTCTATCATCTGTCTCTTTCATGTATCATATCTGTCTCTATCATCTGTCTCTTTCATGTATCATATCTGTCTCTATCATCTGTCTCTTTCATGTATCATATCTGTCTCTATCATCTGTCTCTTTCATGTATCATATCTGTCTCTATCATCTGTCTCTTTCATGTATCATCTCTGTCTCTACCGTCTCTGCCTCTACCGTCTCTGCCTCTACCGTCTCTGCTGCCTGCTACCGTCTCTGCCTCTACCGTCTCTGCCTCTACCGTCTCTGCCTCTACCGTCTCTGTCTCTACCGTCTCTGTCTCTATCGTCTCTGTCTCTATCATCTGTCATATCTCTATCATATCTGTCTCTATCATCTATCATATCGGTCTCTATCATCTTCTTTATATCTACACTCCTCACAACCAATGTTACTAGTGTAGGGGGTGGTTTAAACAAGTGTGTAGACATTATTTACTCAAAAATCGCGTGCGCGCAGACGCGCTGACGAGCGCACAGCCATGCGCATGCCAGCGCACCCGTAGACTGTAATGTTATTTTTTTTGCGCATAGAATGCGCATAAGTGCGCACCTGCTTTTTTAAAGTGGTTGGGCGGAAAAAAAATGCAACATGTAGCGTCTAGCGCGTATGGGCGCACACCTGGAAAATGCGCAGCGCACGACAAACACAGATGAATGCGTGCAAGCACTAGACCCTGCGCCCGCCATGTTAAAGATAGGGGAATATTGCGCATGCGACCGATAGCGCACGATGAGCTGCGCGATAAAACGCAAGTGTGAAAGTAGCCTAAAATCAACCATAAATGCTCAATAATGTTGAGGTCTGGGGATTTTGGGGGCCAGATGAGATGCTCAACTTCATTAGAATGTTCCTCGTGCCATGCTTTAACGATTCTAGCTATATGAAATGGTGCATTATCATCCTGAAAGATGGCGTTCCCCTTCGGGAACAGTTCTTGAACCATAGGATGCACTTGGTCGCCCAAAATGCCTAAATAATGGCGGCTGTTAATTCTTCCATGAAGGGATATCATTGGCCCGGTGGATCTCCACGAAATAGCTCCCCAGATCATCACAGAACCTCCGCCATGTTTTACGGTTGGGAGAAGGCAGTCTGGATGGAATGCTTCTTTCGGCTGTCTCCAAAGTTACACTCAGCCGGAGGTCGGAAATAGGGTAAACGATGATTCGTCTGAGAATATCACATGTTTCCACGGCTCGAGGGACCAATTCTGGAGGGTTCTACACCACTCTAAACGCTTGGAAACATATGTCATTGAGAGCACCGGTTTTCCAATTGCAGCTCTTCCGAGGAATCCAGATTTGTTCAGCTCCCGACAAACAGTTTTCGTGGAAACTGGGTTTTGTAGGTGTTCATTGAGCTCAGCAGTGATTTTCGGAGCCGTGGTCTTGCGATCCTCTCTCACAATTCGCTTTAGAGTCTGACGGTCTCTTTCAGTCAACTTCCACTTTCGGCCGAACCTGTGCTTTGCTGCGGACGTTTTTCCTTCTCTTTCAAAAGCAGTCATTACTTTGGAGACAGTACCTCTTGACACGCCAAGCATTCGGGCACTTTCGGTTACACTAGCGCCTGCCATACCAGCACCAACAATTTGGCCTCTTTGAAAATCCGAGAGGTCTGCCATTGGTATCAGGTTCTCATCAATGTTCTTACAATTATGCAAAGCAAACAGTTAATTTACATACACATCACAAAACACAAATAACCAATTACAAAACATTGTTCGAAGATTATGATGCCAAAAGTTAAGGTTTTCCAATATTTTGTCCAACTCCTGTATGTATATATATATATATATATATATATATATATATATACATATATATATATACATATATACATATACATATATATGTATATGTATATATATACATATACATATATATGTGTATATATATATATATATATATATATATACATATATATACGTACATATACATATATATATATATATATATATACATATATATATATATATATACATACATACACAGTTATATGATGCTGGAGCATTGCAATGCATTGTAACTGCAATAAAAAGTAAAAAAGTGAAAGTCCCATAAAGGGACAAGTTAAAAAAAAAAATCATTTTTTTTAAAAAATTGTAAAAAAAATCTTAAAAAATAATTTTAAAAAAATCCCCTATAAAATACACATTTTTATGTAATAAAAAAAACAAAAAACAAAAAAATACACGATTGGTATCGCCACGTCCGTAAAAATCCCATCTATAAAAGTGTAACCCTAGTTAACCCCTTCAGTGAAAGCCGTAAAAAAAAAAACACAAAAAAGTAGTAAATTATACTTTTTCCAAGCGGTATCATCATTGGAAAAAGTGCAATAACACGCGATCAAAAAGTCAGATATAAATAATCATGGTACCGCTGAAAACGTCACCTTGTCCCGCAAAAAACAAGCCACCATACAGCATCATCAGCGAAAAAATTAAAAAGTTATAGCTCGCGGAATAAACTGATGCAAAAATAATTATTTTTTCTATAAAATTTTTTATTGTGTAAAAAACGCCAAAACATAAAAAAATATATAAATAAGGTATCGCTGTAATCGTAGTGACCCAAAGAATAAAGCTGCTTTATCAATTTTACCACACGCGGAATGGAGGAAAAAAAAAACAATTCCTGAATTGCTGGTTTTTGTTCATTCTGCTTCCACAAAAATCGTAATAGGAAGCGATCAAAAAACGTTATGTGCCCGAATATGGTACCAATAAAAACGTCAGCTCGTCCCGCAAAAAATAAGCCCACAGATAACTCTGTCGGCCGAAATATGGAAAAATTTAGCTCTCAAAATACGGCGATGCAAAAATTTCTTACAAAAAATTATTACAAAAAAAGCGTCTTTTAGAGTGTGACAGAAGCTAAACATGAAAAAAGGGTATAAATCTGGTGTCGCTGTAATCGCACCGACCCGAAAAATAAAGTCGCCTAATCACTAATACCGCACGAGGAACGGCGTAAAAAAGAAAACCAATTCTTCACCTTTTGTGGATTTGTTCATTCTGCATCCCAAAGATCGCAGTAAGGCGATCACAGTGGTTCCCCCCCACATATGGGGTATCAGCGTACTAAGGACAAAATGCACTTCAACTTTTGGGGCCCTATTTCTCCTGTTACCCTTATAAAAATAAAAATTTGGGGGCAAAAAGGTCATTTTTGTGGAAAAAAATATGATTTTTTTATTTTCACGGCTCTACGTTATAAACTTCTGTGAAGCCCTTGGGGGTTCAAAGTGCTGACCACACATCTAGATAAGTTCCTTGGGGGGTCTAGTTTGCAAAATGGGGTCATTTGTGGGGGTTTCTACTGTTTAGGCACATCAGGGGCTCTCCAAGCGCGACATGACACCCGCAGACCATTCCATCAAAGTCTGCATTTAAAAACGGTGCTCCTTCCCTTCCGAGCTCTGCCATGCGTCAAAATAGTGGTTCCCCCCCACATATGGGGTATCAGCGTACTCAGGACAAATTGCACAATAGCTTTTGGGTCCTGTTACCCTTTGGAAAATAAAAATTGGGGGTGGATAGATCATTTTTGTGGAAAAGATATGATTTTTTAATTTTACAGCTCTACATTATAACCTTCTGTGAAGCCCTTGGGGGTTCAAAGCTCTCACCACACATCTAGATAAGTTCCCTGGGGGGGCTAGTTTCCAAAATGGGGTCACTTGTGGGGGGTTTCCACTGTTTAGGCACACAGGGACTCTCCAAATGCGACATGGCGTCCAATCTCAATACCAGCCAAAAAAGTCAAATGGCGCTGCTTCCCTTCCAAGCTCTGCCATGCGCCCAAATAGTGGTTTACCCCCACATATGGGGTATCAGCGTACTCAGGACAAATTGCACAATAACGTTTGGGGTCCTGTTACCCTTTGGAAAATAAAAATTGGGGTGGAAAGATCATTTTTGTGGAAAAGATATGATTTTTTTAATTTTACGGCTCTAAGTTATAACCTACTGTGAAGCCCTTGGGGGTTTAAAGCTCTCACCACACATCTAGATAAGTTCCTTGGGGGGTCTAGTTTCCAAAATGGGGTCACTTGTGGGGGTTTCCACTGTTTAGGCACACAGGGACTCTCCAAATGCGACATGGCGTCCAATCTCAATTCCAGCCAAAAAAGTCAAATGGCGCTGCTTCCCTTCCGAGTACTGCCATGCGCCCAAATAGTGGTTTACCCCCACATATGGGGTATCAGCATACTCAGGACTAATTGCACAATAACTTTTGGGGTCCTTTTATCCTTTGGAAAATAAAAATTGGGATGAAAGGATCATTTTTGTGGAAAAAATATGATTTTTTAATTTTACGGCTCTACGTTATAACCTTCTGTGAAGCCCTTGGGGGTTCAAAGCTCTCACAACACATTTAGATAAGTTCCTTGGGGTCTAGTTTCCAAAATGGGGTCACTTGTGGGGGTTTCCACTGTTTAGGCACACAGGGACTCTCCAAATGCGACATGGCGTCCAATCTCAATTCCAGCCAAAAAAGTCAAATGGCGCTGCTTCCCTTCCGAGCTCTGCCATGCGCCTAAATAGTGGTTTACCCCCACACATGGGTATCGGTGTACTCAGGAGAAATTGTACAACAAATATTATGGTTCATTTTCTACTGATACCCTTGACAAAATTTTAAAAAATTGTGTAGAAAGAAAAATTTTGGGAAAAAAAGTTAAATGTTCATTTTTTCCTTCCACATTGCTTCAATTCTTGTGAAGTACCTAAAGGGTTAATAAACTTCTTGAATGTGGCTTTGAACACCTTGAGGGGTGCAGTTTTTAGAATGGTGTCACTTTTGGGTATTTTCTGTCATATTGACCCCTCAAAATCACTTCAAATGTGAAGTGGCCCCTAAAAAAAATGGTTTTGTAAATTTTGTTGGAAAAATGAGAAATTGCTGGTCAACTTTTAACACTTATAACTTCCTAACAAAAAAAAAAATGTGGTTCCAAAATTGTGCTGATGTAAAGTAGACATGTGGAAAATGTTATTTATTAACTATTTTTTGTGACATATCTCTCTGATTTAATGGCATAAAAATTCAAAGTTTGAAAATTGCAAAATTTTTGCCATATTTCCGTTTTTTTCATAAATAAACGCAAGTTATATTGAAGAAATTTTACCACTAACATGAAGTACAATATGTCATGAGAAAACAATCTCAGAATCGCCAAGATCCGTTGAAGCGTTCCAGAGTTATAAGCACATAAAGTGACAGTGGTCAGAATTGTAAAAATTGGCCTGGTCTTTAACCTACAAAATGGCTTGGTCGTTAAGGGGTTAAAGATTTTTCTGTATTTTCTTGACTATGAAAATTGTACATTCACACTGAAGGCATCAAATCTATGAATTAACACGTGGAATTATATACTTAACAAAAAAGAGTGAAACAACTGAAAAAGGAAATTAGACCTACCGGTAATTCTTTTTCCAGGTAGTCCCTCAGGACAGCACAATGGAGGATGTCCTCCCTTGACTATAGCGGGACAGGATCACAGAGAGGTTAAAAGGCCCCACCCACCTCCACCCTCCAGTGTTTTTTCAAAGTACCACCGAAGGATGGCAGGAAATGGTCTAAACGCGCCCTTACAAACGCGTATGTAAGAAACCATTGAACAGCTTCTTCTTTATCTCTAGCCTTGGCAACTCGACGGACCATCCACCAAAGATTGATCCCTTGCAATCCTAAAGAGAAACATAAGGGAGGGAATTAAGGGTGCTGTCCTGAGGGACTACCTGGAAAAAGAATTAC
The DNA here is from genome assembly GCA_033576555.1 of Oophaga sylvatica. NCBI lineage: Eukaryota > Metazoa > Chordata > Amphibia > Anura > Dendrobatidae > Oophaga > Oophaga sylvatica. The sequence goes on from JARQOD010000005.1 coordinate 407,120,503, forward strand.
CGGTAGGTCTAATTTCCTTTTCCCCTTACGTCCCTCAGGACAGCACAATGGAGAATACCAAAGAAACATCCCAGGGTGGGAACAGAAGCTCAAGGACCAAAGTCCCAGGTAAGAACCAGGCTAGATATAAAAATGATCTGAAAGATCAAAAGAAATATAGATATCTAAAGAAATTCGTAAAGATAATCACAGTAGTGAGTGTCCGATATATGTTTATAATGGCCAATTCCAGTATGAATGTGGTAAACCAGATATGCCGCAGAGACGGAGAGTGAAACACAGCCGTTGTACCCCAATACCACTAATGAACCGCAGAAAATTACAGTTATTGTGATAGATATAGACACCGCAGCCACAGAATAGCCTTAAAAATCTTATTGCCCAGCCAAAAATATTGTGATAGTTACAATCACCACACGATGAGGACTGTACAGACCAGTAATCGGCTGGATGTGCTTAACAACACGGGACTGTTCTTTCATTGGTCCTCCTGGGCTCAGATTAAACCTTGGTTAGAGACCGGCTTACCATACTACGAGGAGACCTGCAGGACAGAGACCCTGGACTGCTGAAAGATCAAGCCAAATAACAGTTAGTACATGGAAAATGGCAGAGCATTGGGATGTATGTACCCTACTCATTCTGGAGATCATGTCTACTCCGAAACCTTAGAAGTCTCAACCCCCAGTAAGGGTTGGATATTATTGTAACTAAGGAAATACTCCATCTGGCAGGTAATATCTCCTGCTAGTACCAACATTGGGCTTCTCAGTAGGAGTGTTAAAAGGAAGATATGGATCACCACTCTTGCTTTACTGATGTTAGACACGGGGAGTCTGGACTCTGGAAACGATGACAGTAAGCGGTGGGGGGGATGTTGGTAAAAAATCCTTTGACACAGGATATTTGACTGTCTCTATGTGAGTTATTAGCTACGACATTATATATACAGTATGTGCCAAATTATTTATATATTATATCGTAAAAGGCAACTTTCTTAGAGATGTTTATACACCCCGACTGCCCTGGTGGGAGGAACCATATTTTAAAACTAGAGGGAAGTAGTTTCCTTCCTCTCGAGATGGAGATTTTTTACTGTGAGTCAGAAGGACTATGAGGCCTTAACTGTAAGAGACCTGGATACAGATTCTCTTACATTAGGAGCCCTGACTGCTGTACAAGCAGTGGGTATGAGATCTTCTGCCACATGACAGTGCCGCCGATTTGCCATAAAGTACAAAGGCAATAATGCCGACCCTGGTAAACGTAATACAACAGATTTAGGGGTCAAGAATCTGTTTACCGGGTGTTGATCAAAGACACTAGTCCGACTGCCATATGTGGAGACGGGAAGGTTTCCTCCTCACTTCATGAGATTTCCTGCTTTCAGCACAGTAGTATGTCCACTTACAGGATGAGCCCCAAAAACGTCTGTCTCCCTTTAAAACCAACTATGGAAGAGACTTGCCTTTAATCCTCAAGGCAGTAACTCACTTGAGAGTTCTGTTCCAATCCTGAAGAAATGCTAAGTTACTAGGCCAATTTAGGCATAGCTGAACATCTGGCTAAGCCTAGTTGCAAAGAATGAAGCAACCGAAGCTGGACCTGGGTTCTAAAATATAAGGACTCTATAACCAGAGTTGGCCCGAGACAAATGTGAAGTGGTGGTCCGACCATACACTGTGCGGCCACGCAATAAGGCACCAGTCAGAAGGTCTAAGCCAGAGGCACAAACCCACAATGTCCGATGTACTATGAAGCACTGAGGTAATATAACACACGAATGACACGTCTCGAGGCACTGAAGCATTATGATGCTATATGCACAGAAGCACTATGATGCAATATTATTACAGCGGCATCAATTCCATGGTGCTGTACATGAGAAGGGGCCACACACAAAGCCACAGACACAGTCCACAGCAAACAAATTCCCAATGACAGGGTGATACCGAAGGGAGAGAACCCAGTCCCCGCGGACCTACAACCTGATGCATATAATGCAGAAAGACTATGATGCAGTATGATGCAATAAAATGCACCCAGCCACTATGATGCAGTATAATTCATACAGACACTATGATGCAATACGATGCAGAAAGACACTATGATGTAATATGATGCAATATAATGTAGAAAGACACTATGATGCAATATGATGTACTATGATGAAATATAAAGCAATGTAATGCAGAAAGACACTATGAGGCATAGACACTATGATGCACCTTGATGCACAAAGACACTATGATGTAATATAATGCAATATAATGCAGAAAGACACCCATGCAGAATGATGGACCTTGATGCAACCTGATGCATAGAGGCACTATAAAGCAACATGATGCAATCTGCTGCACAAAGGCACTATGAAACACCAAGATGCACCCTGATGCAAAATGATGTAATATGATGCATAGAAGTACTATGTAGAACTATATAATATAATGCATAGAGGCACTATGAAGTACTATGATGCCCAAAGGCACCATGATGTAATATGACGCATAGAGACACTATGATACAAAGTGATGTACAGAGGCACTCAATATGATGCATAGAAACAGTATGATGCAATGTGATGTACAGAGACACTCAATATGAAGTCTAGAGGCACTATGATGCAATACGATGCCCAGAAGCACTCAATATGATGCATAGGGGAACAATGATGGAATCTGATAAATGATGTAATATAACACATAAAGGCACTATGAAGCATTCTGATGCAATATGGTGCACAGAGGCAATCAATATGATGCATAGAAGCACTACGATGCCGTACCACGCACAGAGGCACTCAATATGATGCATAGAGACAACATGATATATGATGTAATATGACACAAAGGCACTATGAAGCACTATGATGCAGTACAATGCACAGGGGCAATCAATATGATGAATAGAGACACCATGATGCAATACAATGCACAGGGGCACTCAATATGATGAATAGAGGCACTATGAAGCAGTACAATGCACAGGGGCACTCAATATGATGAATAAAGGCCCTATGATGCAGTACAATGGACAGAGGCATTCAATAAGATGCATTGAGGAACAATGATGAAATATGATATATGATGTAACATGACACAAAGGCACTATGAAGCGCTATGATGTCGCACTCTGATGCAATATGATGCACAGAGGCACTCAATATGATGCCCAGAGGCACTCAATATGATGAAAAGAGGCACTATGATGCAGTACAATGCGCAGAGGCACTCAATATGATGAATAGAGGCACTATGAAGCAGTAGAATGCACAGGGGCACTCAATATGATGAATAGAGGCACTATAATGCAGCACAATGCACAGAGGCACTCAATAAGATGCATTGAGGAACAATGATGTAATATGATATATGATGTAACATGACACAAAAGCACTATGAAGCGCTATGATGTCGCACTCTGATGCAATATGATGCACAGCGGCACTCAATATGATGCACAGAGGCCCTCAATATGATGAATCGAGGCACTATGATGCAGTACAATGCACAGAGGCACTCAATAAGATGCATTGAGGAACAATGATGCAATATGATATATAATGTAACATGACACAAAGGCACTATGAAGCGCTATGATGTCGCACTCTGATGCAATATGATGCACAGAGGCACTCAATATGATGCACAGAGGTACTCAATATGATGCATAGAAGCACTATGCTGCAGTACAACTGCTATACCATGCTTGAAGGTGTCCAAACAAGAGACCAGGTCCCAGTTAGAGCCAAGAGAGCAAACTCTCAGAGTTCCAGATAAATCTCCAGCCCGAATAGTAGTTCTCATTTGTCAGATTGACCCCACCCGAAGGAGCTAATTAATGCCCCACAGCTGGAGGGCAGTGTTCATGGAGACGATGTGCTGCATTAACACTATGAGCCCTCCTATGGATGGAGTAGTTAAGTTGTAACTTAACTGAAGTCAAATCATAAGATGTAGCCTGGACATATGGCCTTATTATAGCTTAGAGGTCCAAGGCCTGACTGCATACATGTGAAACACACCTCAGCATATGAGGCTCTATGCTTCAGCTTCGGCACAAAGGCATGAGACTAGCATCAGTCCAGAGGCCTAGGCCATCAACACATTCCATGATGCACTCACCTGTGCTGGCTCCATACCTGCTAGAAAGACAGGGGGAGCTGGAAACGCCGAGAGCCCAGTATGGAGGGAAGCGGCGTCCCACCAGGAATGCTGCATTACTGCCAGTGATTTCCTCTCTTGTGCCCTCCGAGATCCAGGAAACCTGTCTGTTGCCTGTCTCGTTCTGCACCTCCGCATTCAACCCTGGAACGCACGCTGGCCTCAAGCTCCGGCGCCCTGACGTCACCAGAAGCGCCATGGCACCGCACAACTTCCGGTATCTTGCGCTGGAATGCCGGCCAGTGTCAGAGCCGAGAGCCTCCACTAAGGAGGAAGCGGCTCTACCCAGGAGCTTCATCCACTCACTGGTCTTTGTGGCTGAGGTACTCCCCTAGGAGAGTTTCAGCCCCGGTGCTACTTGACAGGGGGAAGGATTGGATCCAGCAGCACGATCCCCTGGGTCTTGTAAAACGTCCACCTTCTATCTTCGCTCCACTCCTGGAGCAACCTCTCATACAACCGTCCCCTGTAGGGACAGGAAAAACACTGGAGGGTGGAGGTGGGTGGGCCTTTTAACCTCTCTGTGATCCTGTCCCGCTATAGGTCAAGGGAGGACATCCTCCATTGTGCTGTCCTGAGGGACGTAAGGGGAAATATGTCTTATATTCTAGGTTCTTCAAAGTAGCCAATTTTTGCTTTGATGACTGCTTTGCACACTCTTGGCATTCTCTTGATGAGCTTCAAGAGGTAGCCACCGGAAATGGATTTCCAACAATCTTGAAGGAGTTCCCAGAGATGCTTTGCACTTGTTGGCCCTTTTGCCTTCCCTCTGCGGTCCAGCTAACCCCAAACCATTTTGATTGGGTTCAGGTCTGGTGACTGTGGAGGCCAGGTCATCTGGCGTAGCACCCAATCACTCTCCTTCTTGGTCAAATAGCCCTTACACAGCCTGGAGGTGTGTTTGGGGTCATTGTCCTGTTGAAAAATAAATGATGGTCCAACTAAACGCAAACCGGATGGAATAGCATGCCGCTGCAAGATGCTGTGGTAGCCATGCTGGTTCAGTATGCCTTTAATTTTGCATAAATCCCCAACAGTGTAACCAGCAAAGCACCCCCACACCTCCTCCATGCTTTACAGTCATGGCCAAAAGTTTTGAGAATGACACAAATATTAATTTTTACAAAGTCTATGCTTCACTTTTTCTAATGGCAATTTGCATATACTCCAGAATGTTATAAAGAGTGATCAGCTTAACAGCAATTACTTGCAAAGTCAATATTTGGCTAGAAAATGAACTTTATCCCCCAAAACACATTTCAACATCATTGCAGCCCTACCTTAAAAGGACCAGCTAACCTCTTTTTAGTGATTGCTCCATTAACACAGGTGTGGGTGTTGATGAGGACATGGCTGGAGATCAATCTGTCATGATTAAGTAAGAATGACACCACTGGACACTTTAAAAGGAGGCTGGTGCTTGGCATCATTGTTTCTCTTCCGTTAACCATGGTTATCTCTAAAGAAACACGTGCAGTCATCATTGCAATGCACAAAAATGGCCTAACAGGGAAGAGTATCGCAGCTAGAAAGATTGCACCTCAGTCAACAATCTATCGCATCATTAAGAACTTGAAGGAGAGAGGTTGCATTGTTGCCAAAAGGCTTCAGGGCGCCCAAGAAAGACCAGCAAGCGCCAGGACCGTCTCTTAAAAGTGTTTCAGCTGCGGGATCGGGCTACCAGCAGTGCAGAGCTTGCTCAGGAATGGCAGCAGGCAGGTGTGAGTGCATCTGCACGCACTGTGAGGCGGAGACTCTTGGAGCAAGGCCTGGTCTCAAGGAGGGCAGCAAAGAAACCACTTCTCTCCAGAAAAAACATCATGGACAGACTGATACTCTGCAAAAGGTACCGGCAGTGGACTTCTGAGGACTGGGGTAAAGTTATTTTCTCTGATGAATCCCCTTTTCGATTGTTTGGGACATCAAGAAAACGCCTCATTCGGAGAAGACAAGGTGAGCGTTACCACCAGTCTTGTCTCATGCCAACTGTTAAGCATCCTGAAACCATTCATGTGTGGGGTTGCTTCTCAGCCAAGGGAATCGGCTCTCTCACAGTCTTGCCTAAAAACACAGACATGAATAAAGAATGGTACCAGAATGTCCTCCAAGAGCAACTTCTCCCAACCCTCCAAGAGCAGTTTGGTGATCAACAATGCCTTTTCCAGCATGATGGAGCACCTTGCCATAAAGCAAAGGTGAGAACTAAATGGCTCAGGGAACAAAACATAGAGATTTTGGGTCCATGGCCTGGAAACTCCCCAGATCTTAATCCCATTGAGAACTTGTGGTCAATCATCAAGAGATGGGTGGACAAACAAAAACCTAAAAATTCTGACAAAATGAAAGCATTGATTGTGCAAGAATGGACTGCTATCAGTCAGGATTTGGTCCAGAAGTTGATTGAGAGCATGCCAGGGAGAATTGCAGAGGTCCTGAAGAAGGGTCAACACTGCAAATATTGACTTGCTGCATTAACTCATTCTGTCAATATAAGCTTTTGTTACTCATATGTTTGCAATTATTATATTTCTGTCTGTGATAAAAACATCTGTCAAACACACATAAAAACCAGAGGGCAGCAGATCATGTGAAAATATAATATTTGTGTCATTCTCAAAACTTTTGGCCATGACTGTACGGTGGGAACCAGGCATGTAGAGTCCACCTTTTCTGCATCGCACAAAGACACGGTGGTTGGAACCATAGATCTCAAATTTGGACTCATCAGACCAAAGCACAGATTTCCACTGGTCTAATGTCCATTCCTTGTGTTCTGTTGCCCAAACAAGTCTCTTCTGCTTGTTGTCTGTCCATAGCAGTGGTTTCCTAGCAGCTATTTTACTATGAAGGCCTGCTGCACAAAGTCTCCTCTTAACAGTTGTTGTAGAGATGTGTCTGCTGCTAGAACTCTGTGTGGCATTGACCTGGTCTCTAATCTGAGCTGCTGTAAACCTGCGATTTCTGAGGCTGGTGACTCGGATAAACTTATCCTCAGAAGCAGAGGTGACTCTTGGTCTTCCTTTCCTGGGGCGGTCCTCATGTGAGCCAGTTTCTTTGTAGAGCTTGATGGTTTTTGCAACTGCACTTGGAGACAATTTCAAAGTTTTCCCAATTTTTCGGACTGACTGACCTTCATTTCTGAAAGTAATGACGGCCACTCTTTTTTCTTTACTTAGAATTTGTATTATGGTAAGAAAAAAGCAGCTAACAGTCTATTCAGTAGGACTATCAGCTGTGTATCCACCAGACTTCTGCACAACATAACTGATGGTCCCAACCCCATTTATAAGGCCAGAAATCCCACTTATTAAACCTGACAGGGCACACCTGTGAAGTGAAAACCATTTCCGGTGACTACCTCTTGAAGTTCATTAAGAGAATGCCAAGAGTGTGCAACGCAGTCATCAAAGCAAAAGGTGGCTACTTTGAAGAACCTACAATATACGACATATTTTCAGTTGTTTCACACTTTTTTGGTAAGTATATAATTCCACATTCATAGTTTTGATGCCTTCAGTGTAAATTTACAATTTTCAGTCATGAAAATACAGAAAAATCTTTAAATGAGATGATGTGTCCAAACTTTTGGTCTGTACTGTATATCTATCTATCTATATATATATATATATATATATACATACACACACATACACAAAAACACACACATATATATGCACATAAATATTATATATATATATATATATATATATATATATATATATATATATATCTATAGATATATCTATTTATAAAGCAGTAAGGTCCATATTCTGTCCCCGAGGCCTGTGGCTGTAAATATGGCTCTGTGAGATGCCGGATCTCTTTCACCTTACTTACAATTGGCGACGATCGCAGATAGCTTAACTCAGCTGCCGGCACACATGTTATGAAGAATCCAGAAGAGACTTTGATTTCTTTAAGAATTCTTGTTGAATGCATACAAACAGCAGCAGATAAAAAAGACTTTCTTCAGACAGACTGAAAACACATGTGATTCTGATAAAATCAAGATGGAGAATGAAACACAGGAGAAAGAAGAAGGAAATGACATCACACCAGAAGAGGGAGACAGAGAGACAGAAGGGACAAACTTGATGTAAAGGGAGGATTTCAGCTATGCAAACACAGGGACACATAGCAACAGTAAACAATATGAGAGACTGCAATACAGCATGTAAATACACAGGACAGTCTGTAAAATGTCTCATTCATGGGACATAACACTCCCCGTCTGAAATCTATAGATTTCATAATTTTATGATGTCCACTGGAGATGTCACTGTAGACCTGAAAGACAAAAGGAAAAAACAAGCATGCAGGTAATAACAACAACAGTTGAAGTCCAATTGGCATGGTCCAATGTTCAGTTGGAGGCATGAAGTCCTCAACAGCGGAATAGTCCAAGTCCAAACGAAAAACCCATCTTCAGATTGGGGAAGCTGCAACGTGCAAACACTTCCACCAACCCAATAATCCGCTGGAGAAAGTTAAAATATTACAATGTTCCAACACAGCTGGAGGAGTATATGGCGGTAGGCTCCCCGCCGTGAGCTGAGTTCAGAGACGAAGCTAAGATCATGTGACTCCTGCTCGAAGGAGCCAGCAGATGATTTGCCTGAAATGTATGTCAGCAGATAGGATGGCTGACCAGCTGAAAGGATGTCCAGGGTAAAGAGAGCTCAGCTTCTGTACCTTTTTTCCGGTTTCTGAAGCGCTGGGAGAGGCTCCTGCAGCTGTAGTCTTCGTAGACACGTCGTAGGAAAGGCAGACTTGTCTCTTGATGATGGTTGAAAGAGTCTTTACAGAACTACGGGGCAGGACTTGTTGTAAGGCCTTTAGAGACTTCTTCGCCGTCTCCCATCTTTGCTGTCTCTGAGATGGTAGCATAGTGTTCCCGTTGATATCCGGAGTAGCAAGCTGTCTCAGTGGTACCCTGCCTAGAACTGCGATGGGTGTCTTAAACCCGAGAGGACAGTCGATGCTGTTTTCAACAGGCGAGGCTCCTCGTTCGATAGCAAGTTCCTTACAGGGTGATGCTTGGGAAGTGAACGTGTCTTGTTCAACATCCGCCAGTGAGCTGAGGCTGAATTGCGTGGGGAAAACGCTGACACCATCGGTCAGAGGTAGGCTGTTGAGAGAGGGGCTCTCACTTTGAGCACTGAAGTCTAGCATGGCTTCGGTTTGACCAGGCTTGTGATAGAGATGGGTATCAAAGGTTGGGAACTTAGCAGTTACTTGCTGTGGATCCCTTGGCAACTTAGTCTTTGCTGGAAGAGAAGGTGAGGGAGCTACCCAGCTGTTATAGTTGTCTTCGGTGGGTTTGACGCTCATGACCCTGATGATCACTTTGTCTCCCTCTGTAGGTAGTGAGTTTTTGTCCTTGGTTGAAGGATCGAATGCTGTTATCTCGAGGTTGTAGTCTCGAGGATAAAGCGGACTTGAAATATCGGATGGTTGCCGTTGACACGTAGTGTCGTTTGACTTCTCCTTCATCCATTGGTGACGTGAGTATGACAGGGAGGACAAGTCGTTGTCATCCGACGTGATAACGGTTTTGTAAGAGGAGATGTCGTTCTGATTCTTTGTCTGGTCACTACAGACGTTGCCAATGATGACCCAGCCCAGCTCGAGGCGCTGGGCATATGGTTCATTGAGTAGTCCGTGGATTTGTTGACGCATCTTGTGCAGTCGTATAATGTCTCTGCCGAGGAGAATTAGGATGTCTGCCTTATCATCCAGGGGTGGCATCTCTTTAGCTATCATTCTGAGATGAGGATGCTGAAGAGCGACTTCTGGTGTTGGGATTTCTTCCCTATTGAATGGTATTTGGTTACACTCTACAAGCGTGGGTAGTGGTATCTCCGTGGCGCCTTTCTTGAGAGAAGTTATTATGAGGCCACTGGCCCTTCTTCCAGAGGTTTGTAAAACGCCGCTGCAGGTGCCCAAGGTGTAGGGATAGACGTCTCCTTTTAAGCCAAACAAGTCAGAGTTCTGACCTGGCTAATGATTTGTTGCTCTGGTCATCCAGGCTAACGTACACCTTGACTGCCTTCTCTGGATGGCCCTTGGGATACACCCATGACAGGCAAATCTTCGCACAGGACTTGTCTCGAAGACCTTCTCCACAGACATTGGTGCATGAGGAAGATACTGCAACATGGCTTGTCACTTGGTCTGTACTCTCCCCGCCATGGCTTGTGGTGGGAGAAGGTGAAGACGCAGAGTCAGGCTGTGATGGATGGAGCGCCTGTACGTGGTCTTCGATGTCACACTCTAGACACTTGATGGGGATGACACAGTCCTTAGCAAGATGTTCGGTAGAAGCGCAGCACCTGAAGCATACTCCAAACTTTTTCAAGAGCTCCTTTCGTTCTTGAAGGGGCTTCTTCCTGAAGCCGATGCACTTCTTCAGGGGATGTGGTAGTTTGTGAATTGGACACTGGCGATTAGGATTCTCAACCTTCTCACCTTTGTCACTCTTATCTTGTGATACTGAAGATGCCGGAAGAACATCGGTCTTCTTGATGGACATTGGGGCTTGGTGGTTCCTGTAGTTAAGACGTGGACTGTCGTGTTTTGTAGATGAAACAGGGTCGCTGTGTTCTCCATAGGAAAAACTTGGATCGGTCTTACACTCTGCAATATTTTCGATGAACTCGCAGAAGTAGGAAAATGGAGGGAAGGAGACTTGGTTTTCCCTTTTGTATTTTGATCCAAGCATGGCCCATTATTTTGGATATTGGGTGGCAACTTGGAAACTATTGGGGTTACCCCATGAGCAGTGTCCAGGTAGCTGAGGCCAGGAAGGTACGGGTCTGCTTTGGCCAGCCGAAGCTCTAACAGGAGGTCGCTGAGCTCTTGGAACCTTGTACTGTCCTTATTAGATACCTTTGGAAAATCCTCTAGTCGTTTGAACAGGGCCCTTTCTATGACCTCAGGACTGCCATAGCTTCTTTCTAGCCTCTTCCATGAAGCAGTGAGACCAGCAATGGATTACTGATGTGGACAGATTTAAGTCTCTTGATCCGATCCGTGGATTGTGGCCCAAGCCACCTGATTAGCAGGTCTAGCTCTTCAGCGGCGGTGATGCCGAGATCACTGATCGTGGTTTCAAAGGTACACTTCCAACCTCTGTAGTTCTCAGGTTTATCGTCAAACTCTGTAAGACCGGTCTTAGTTAGATCGCGCCGAATCATGTACCTTGCGAGGCCAGTCATATCAGCATTCTCCGATTTTGGAAGGACCGATGCTGGCTGGATTGCTTTGTTCATACAGTCTGTGATTTGACCTGGGAATGCAGGTACGTATGGGGCAGCGTAGGCGTTCAGTCCATTAACTGGCTTAATGAGCTTAGTTTCTGCTACACATGGGACTGGAATTGTGTGATTGACCGGAGTGTGGTGACTGGCCTGCATATTGGCCTGTACGTAGGATTCTGAGTATAAGATTTGGTGATTTGCAGGTTTCTGGTACATTTCGGTGCACAGAGGTGGATCAGGATACAAGATTGGCAGCGTATTGTAATTGTACTGACCTTGGGTGCAGGATGGGAATAAACGCTCTGTGTCCTGTTGTCTCAGGGGAGCATCAGTGTGGTCAGGAAGGATTGCAGGAGCAGGGATAGCGCTGTGTTGGCTTTGTACATAGTCTCTAGTACGCTTAAGAGGGTCTTCAGTATCAAAACCCTGATGTTTCAGGGAGCATCTGTGTGGTCAGGAAGGATTGCAGGAGCAGGGATAGCACTGTGTTGGCTTTGTACATAGTCTCTAGTACGCTTAAGAGGGTCTTCAGTATCAAAACCACTTAAACTGATGCTGTCTCTTTGGCTCCCACTGATGGCTTGTTCAAGGACCTTTAACTTTGCCATGGCTATGGCGTGTTGGCGTTCCTTCTCTAGGGCCTCTAGGGCAGCTTGTATTTTAGTTGCCTCAGTTTTCATTTCAGTTTCCTTTTGAGCAAAGGCAGCTTGTATTTTAGTGGCCTCAGCTTCCGCACGTGCTTTTATGAGCTGTTCGCTGAGGGTTGATGATTTTGAAGAGCGTGACTTAGATGTTCGCTTTGACTGTCTGGCAGAGCCAGAAATGCAAGATGACATCTCGGCTATTAGTGCGATTCTTGCTTCTGTTTTGGCTTTTATATCGCGCACCATGCTTTCTCTCTCAGAGTTAAGTTTTTGGAAAGCTTGCAGCTCTTTGCAGGTAACTGATGGGTTAAGTCTTTTTAACACTGTGATATATTGGTCTGTTATTTTTGCATAACATTGATAATCTGAACACAGTTGTGCGAGAGCTCCCTCCAGTGGTCGTTGGAGAGAAGCAGGCTGAGACAGGCTATTTATGTGGCATACGAGTTTTTGCCATAGCTCTGCTGTTGCACGGAGAAGATCATGTTTACTGGATTCTAGATTCTCCCTTATTTTCCATGTTGGCTTTGTGACACGTCTAGCCTTCTCACTAAATGGTGGATCAGGGTCTATGCACTCTTCCTCTGACAATGGGTCTGGCAGAGACCGTGTAGTCATTCCTTCAGCCATCCTGCTGCACAGGGAGAAGGGGAGCTGTATAGACTCTTATATGTTGAGAGCGGATGCTCTGCAGGAAGTTCTGTAGCTTTATAGAAGCTGTGGGTTTTACATTTGAATCTGAAAAGTCTTTTTTACTATTCTGTCCCCGGGGCCTGTGGCTGTAAATATGGCTCTGTGAGATGCCGGATCTCTTTCACCTTACTTACAATTGGCGACGATCGCAGATAGCTTAACTCAGCTGCCGGCACACATGTTATGAAGAATCCAGAAGAGACTTTGATTTCTTTAAGAATTCTTGTTGAATGCATACAAACAGCAGCAGATAAAAAAGACTTTCTTCAGACAGACTGAAAACACATGTGATTCTGATAAAATCAAGATGGAGAATGAAACACAGGAGAAAGAAGAAGGAAATGACATCACACCAGAAGAGGGAGACAGAGAGACAGAAGGGACAAACTTGATGTAAAGGGAGGATTTCAGCTATGCAAACACAGGGACACATAGCAACAGTAAACAATATGAGAGACTGCAATACAGCATGTAAATACACAGGACAGTCTGTAAAATGTCTCATTCATGGGACATAACAGTCCATGATGGGGTTGGTGGACCAGAATCCTAAAAAAATCAGTTCAGGACATTATGCTTGGTACCTTGGAAAAAAGAAAGTATAGAACCTCTCTCATAAATGAACAGCTTCAGAGTCTCATTTCTAAGGAATGGGAAAAGTCAGACAAAAGAGGTCCCCTGCCATCCTCCTTCAAGAGGAAATACCCTTTTGAGGAGGAAGCCTCCTCTTCCTGGAGCAAGGCACCCAGGTTAGATGTCACCATATCAAAAGCCTCGAAAGGTTCGTCTCTTCCTTTTGAGGACTCGGGGTTGCTGAAAGACCCCCTGGATAGAAAGTTGGATACCTTCCTCAAAGCTACGCGGGAATCATCAGCAGGAGCGTTAAAACCGGCTATTGCAGCAACCTGCACGGCCAGGTCCCTTATGGCGTGGCTCAGCATCTTAGAGAACCAGCTAGAGGAAGATCCATCTGCAGAAGCTGTTAAAGGGAATTTGTCACCCTAAATTGGGGGATATTTAAATGATGACAGTCAGGTCAGATGGGCGGTGAACAACATGTTAAGGCAAGTACCCAAAACACCGCCCATCTGATCTGACTGCCATCATTTAAATATCCCGCCAATTTAGGGTGACAGATTCCCTTTAAGACCACGCTGCCAATGATTAAAGGGGCAGCAGGTTTTCTGGCATATGCGTCTGCCGATTCAGTTAGGCTGGCCGCAAGATTAGCGGCGCTTTCTAACGCAGGCCACTTTGGTTAAAAAGCTGCCCCGGGGATGCTCAAGAAAGAGGGAGATTATGTTCCCTTCCTTTCGAAGGACAATATTTATTTGGACCAGCTCTGGACGACCTCTTGGAAAAGGTGGCTGACAAAAAAGAAGGGATTCCCTAAACCTCCCCTCTCTTCCTTTAAATAGTACTTTCGGAGGAGAAAATATGACAATAGAAGGTGGTTCATGGATCAAAGGAAACGTGAGGGTAATCGGAAGAAATCCAAGGGATTCCTGTTTGGCTCTTCCTCCCGAAGAGATTGGAAGTCCTCAACATGACTCTGTCTCCCAGGTGGGAGGAAGGCTCCCCCGCTTCCTTCCGGCCTGGGAAAAAATATCATTGAGCCCCTGGATTCTTGATCTAGTGGGGGCAGGGTTGAAGCTGGATTTCGAAAGGTATCCCCCGGACAAGTTTATCGTCACGGCCCCACGGACATCCGCTTCAGAACAGAAGGAGCTAGAGACAGAGGTTCTAGGCCTCTTGGAGAAAAAGGTCCTCCAGTATGTACCAGCAAAAGATCAGGGGAAAAGCTATGCTCCTCTGTTCCTTATAGAAAAGCCGGATGGCTCTTACAGGACCATCTTCAACTTAAGAGGCCTGAACAGATACTTAAAGGTACCAAAATTCAAGATGGAATCGATAAGGTCGGCCATTCAGTTACTCTTCCCCGGCTGCTATATGGCCGTCCTGGACTTAAAGGAAATGTATTATCACGTGCCAATTCATTCAGCGGTCAATAAATTTCTAGGGTGGCTATACCGGGGGGGCGGCGCAGTGAAACATCTTCAGTACAGAGCGCTTCCCTTCGGGTTGGGAGTGGCCCCTCGGGTGTTTACAAAGCTGGTAGCGGAGGTCACTGCTCACCTGAGAGAAAGGGACAGGCTACTTATCCCACACCTGGACGATTTCTTGATAGTGGGGCATTCCTTTACTCACTGCCACAATCAAGTGAGGGACATAGTCACCATCTTAAGAAAGTTAGGATGGTGTTTAAACCTGGAAAAATCAAGGTTGCAACCACGGACGACAAAAATCTTTTTGGGGCTCATGCTCGACTCCCGCAGGCAGGAATGTCATCTCCCAGAGGACAAGAAAGAGAAGCTGTTCGGTCTCATCTCCAGGACAATAAAAAAAACAGTGTTGACTCTCAGAAGCGCTATGTCACTCCTAGGCTCCCTAACCTCGTGTATTCCGGCAGTAAAATGGGCCCAGATCCATTCAAGGGACTTGCAGGAATTTGTCCTGGAGAGTCAGCGTCGGTTGCAGGGGTAGCTAGACAATACACTAATTCTACCACGGGAAGTCGCATGTTCTCTCCACTGGTGGTTAAAGATAAAAAACATTCAGGAGGGAGTCCCTTGGTTTCCCCACGTCTCCAAAGTGGTCACCATAGATGCCAGCCCCAGGGCGTGGGGGGCTCATATGGGAAGCCACCTGGTTCAGGGGACATGGTCACGGGTAGAAGAGGGGGCCTCTTGGAATATGTTAGAGCTTCTGGTGGTAGAAAACGCGCTATGGACTCTCTTACCGTTCCTGCAAAGCCGCCGTGTAAAGATACTATCAATCAGGTCACAGTAGCGTATGTGAACCATTAAGGGGGTACACGATCACAGAACCTATTGCAGATAGCCAAACGGATTTTCGAATTAGCAGAGGCCAACATTCTATCACTATCAGCGCTCGATATCAAATAGAAGGACAATGTGACAGCAGATTTTTTTAAGCCGCAGGCTTCTTCTGCAGGGAGAATGGTTCCTCAAGCTTGCAGTATTCAAGCAATTAGTGTAGATGTGGGGGGAGCCAGAGATCGACCTGTTTGCCACAAGACAAAACACCAAGGTGGAGAAATTCTGCTCCCTGAACCCGAGAGAACCTCTATGCAGGACGGGGAGAGAGTAATACTCGTAGCTTCCTTTTGGCCCAAAAGGCCCTGGTTTTTCTGGCTCAGGAGTATGTCAGTCACGGATCCCTAGATCCTTCCGGAGATCCCAGACCTTCTAGTTCAGGGACCGGTACTTAATCCTCAGGTGTCTGGGCTGCACTTGACAGCCTGGAACTTGAGGATTTATCGTAGAACTTGGAAGAGATTTTTATCTTCTATAGGGTGTTCTCCAGATGGGAAGGTGCCCCTGAAGAAGATCCTAGAGTTCCTTCAGAGAGGATGAGATCAGGGTCTAGCAATAAGCACATTGAAGGTTTAAGTGTCGGCATTGGGGGCACTCTATAACTACAACTTAGCGGTTAACCGGTGGGTAGTTAGATTCATCAAGGCCTGCACTAGATCCAGACCAGTCCCAATCGCCAGAGTCCCTCCATGGGACTTAAAGGGAGGGTGCCGCAATTTTATATCATTTGCAAAAAAAAAGGAAGTAACAAAACATGTTTTTTTTAGCAAATGTTGTACTAACTAGGATTAATTTTTTTTTTTTAAATAATGTTTTAATGTAGCCACTGGGCGCTGCCATTTTGCTTTGCAGGTCTGTAATGGTCGCTGCACGACACTTACAGTCTGCAAATACTGCTGCCCTGGGCATAGGAGACAGTGGTCAGACGCCGACCTTATCTCTGACATTGCAGCCACATTAGCAGTTAACTGGGCACGCCCCTGTGGGCTGCACAATTCACTGCTATAGGTGTGGCTGGGCACCATTTTACTGTAGCCCAGTGCTATCCGCTGAGCTCCTCTTACCCTCTATCACAGGACCTGTTATGCCAGAAGCTGTACTGTTCACTTCTGGCATAACAAGTCCTGTGTTGTGAGGACAGGCTGTAGATGCGAAGAAGGTGGACAGCAGAGGAGAAAAGCACTCACTGGAGCCGGAGGATGGAGAGTAGTGAGTGATTTACCTCACTGCTACTCTGTCCTGCTACTCCAGGCTCCGCACTGTACGTCCTGAGCAGACATCCTCTGCTCCTCACACGCTGCCCTGCTCTACTGTGTCCTTCTGCTCTGTCTCCGCCTCCCTACTCACACACAGTCCTGGTAAGGCCTCTTTCACACATCCGGAGTGCGCCTGACGGCGCCCCCGGCATTTAGCTGCAGCGCCGCATCAGAAAACCTGATGCGCCGCTTGCGCCGCATGCGTTTTTTTGCCGGATGGTTTCTGATGCCCGGAGACGTCAGGGGAATCCGGCAAAAAAAATAAACGTTACGTGCTGCGTTTTGTCCGGCCGCCGGAATGTACATTTCCGCTGCATCCGGACAAAATCGCATACGACGCATTGACATGCGGCGCCATCCGGCGCTAATGCAAGTCAATGCAAAAAAAAAACGCAAGCGGCGCATCAGGTTTTCTGATGCGGCGCTGCGGCTAAATGCCGGGGGCACCGTCAGGCGCACACCGGATGTGTGAAAGAGGCCTAAGGCTACTTTCACACATCAGTTTTATTGCATCAGGCGTGATCCGGCTTTTCATTGAAAAACCAGATCCGTTTTTTTTTTCTACCGCCGGATCCGTTTTTTCTCTTTGACTTGTATTAGCGCTAGATCGCGCCGCATGGCCTCCTGTTTCTTCCGTTTTTTTCCGGATCCGGCAAAAATTTTCATTCCGGTGTCTGTAAAAATTTCCCTAGGAACGTTTTTTGTATGCAGCAAAAAACCGGACAGTGCCGGAAGCGGTGCGTCCGGCTTTTTGCAACAATGAAAGTCTATGGGTGCCGGATCAGGAAAAAGATGGATCCGGTCACAGGACTCCGTTTTTCCACTCTGCGCATGCCTGGAAACTATTCATATTGCTTTTTTGGTCTCTCTTATATTGCTTTTTTGGTCTCTCTCTCTCTCATATTGCTTTTTTGGTCTCTCTCTCTCTGCTGCATTTCTCAAGGTTCAATAGTTCATGACGGATCCGACAAAAAAACCCGGATCCGTCGCATCAGTTTTCTGCAATCTGCGCTGGATCCGTCTTTTTTCAACTTCGATGGACTGTGCCTGATTGTAAAAACCAGATGTATGAAAGTAGCCTGCACCTTCCCTCAGCTTTTATGGCTGTCTGAGGAGGGCAGTGATTGCTGAGGAGGATACTGTTTGCTGAGCTGTGTAATCCTGTCCTGTGTGATACTGTGTGCTGAGCTGTGTATGTAATCCTATCCTGTGTGATACTGTGCTGAGCTGTGTATCTAATCCTATGTAATACAGTCTACTGAGCCGTGTATCTAATCTTATCCTGTGTGATATAGTCTGCTGAGCTGTGTATCTAATCCTATCCTGTGTGATACTGTTAGCTGAGCAGTGTATCTAATCCTATCCTGTGTGATACTGTGCTGAGCTGTGTAATCCTGTCCTGTGTGATACTGTGTGCTGAGCTGTGTATCTAATCCTATCCTGTGTGATACAGTCTTCTGAGCGTGTATGTAATCCTATCCTGTGTGATACTGTGCTGAGCTGTGTATCTAATCCTATGTAATACAGTCTACTGAGCCGTGTATCTAATCCTATCCTGTGTGAAACAGTCTGCTGAGCTGTGTATCTAATCCTATCCTGTGTGATACTGTCAGCTGAGCCGTGTATCTAATCCTATCCTGTGTGATACGTGCTGAGCTGTGTATCTAATCCTATCCTGTGTGATACTGTGCTGAGCTGTGTATCTAATCCTATCTTGTGTTACTGAGTGCTGAGCCGTGTATCTAATCCCATCCTGTGTGATACTGTCTGCTGAGCCGTGTATCTAATTTTATCCTGTGTGACTGTCAGCTGAGCTGTGTATCTAATCCCATCCTGTGATACTGTCTGCTGAGTCGTGTTTCTAATCATATCCTGTGTTGTACTTTCTGCTGAGCCGTGTATCTAATCCTCTCCTGTGTGATACTGTTTTCTGAGCTGTGTATCTAATCCTAACCTGTGTGATACTGACTGCTGAGCCTTGTATCTAATCCTCTCTTATGCACTCCTCTCACCCCTGCATGTCTCTCTCCCCATTCGTCGCTCTCCCTCCTGTGCAATCCTCTCTCCATGGGTCCCTCTCCCTCCTGCATGTCTCACCCCATGGGTCGCTCTCCCTCCTATGCAATCCTTTCCCTCCTGCATAGTATTATCTACAGAAAGGGGACCCATTTTAGGGTGGTTATGGCTGACCACCTACACGGGTCTGGGGCAATAGAGGGGCAGAAGGACCTCCAGTTAAGTGCATATTGATAGGGAATCTAGATTGTTAGCCCCATCGGGGACAGTGACGATAATGTGTGCAAACTGTAAAGCGCTGCGGAATATGTTAGCGCTACATAAAAACAGGGATTTTTGTGTACTCACCGTAAAATCCTTTTCTCCGAGACGCTCATTGGGAGACACAGACCATGGGGTGTTATGCTGCTGCCACTAGGCGGACACTAAGCTAATACACAAAGAAAATTGGCTCCTCCTCCGCAGTATACACCCTCAGCTGGCTCTAGCCTGAACCAGTTCGGTGCAAAAGCAGTAGGAGAAGGTTAAGATCATACCAAGGTACGATCATTCACATAATATTAGTGATCACCACATCGGCTGAAAGAGACAAGCAAAAAGTCATTAGACTAAAAAGGGTGGGTGCTGTGTCTCCCAATGAGCATCTGCGAGAAAAGGATTTTACAGTGAGTACACAAAAATCCCTGTTTCTCCTTCGCCTCATTGGGAGACACAGACCATGGGACGTCCTAAAGCAGTCCATGGGTGGGAAACAGCACGACAGCCGAAACCTTAATATACGCAGCGAATAATCTGGTCTACAGATGCGCTGATATCGATTGCAGAAATATTTGCCAAGGGTAAGTGTAATGGTTAACTAACGTGAGAAGACTGGACCAAGTTGCAGTCCTGCAACCTTGCTGTATCGACGTCCGGGGCTGAATGACCCAGGACGCCTGTACTGACGTAGAGGAGTTTACTCTGAGGTTCGCAGGGATAGGAGACCTCAGACTCAGAAAGCTTATTAAATTGGAGAGCAGATATATCTGGCTACTGCAGGTTTTTGTTTTTTTTTTAAAGGCAGGTAGGCCTCTTCTGTGTCGCTTTGGAAACATAGAGAGAAAATCCTATTTGGAGAACTGTTCTGGAAGTGTTCTGGAAGTGTTTGTTACAGCCACCAGAAAGGGAGCTTTCCAAGAAGGAAGAGAGTGTTAGATACATCTTACAGGAGTTTGAAGAAGACCACTTGTAAAGCACCTGAGATCAGATCAAAACAGGGTGCATAGCATTGAGAGAAAACAGTGCCAGGCTTGAATGGAAACATTTTGGAGGAACTCCAATATGGACGAAATGGCAAACACAAGTGGGAAACAAACATGGTTGTTAAAACCACCAAGGGAACAAAGCTTTCTTGAATATGATGGTAAATACGCCTGAGAGTAAATTTCTGGACATTGACGATAACAGTGAACGCTACGTGTGGCGGTCAATGCTCAGGTCGTTAAGCCCAGCCCTCTCGAGTCCTGGCGCTCTGGAAAAAGAAGATCTGGAAGGTTTGGTAACCGCAGAGGTAGGGGTCTAGATGCACTAGAACCACGTACCACGCTCGTCGTATTCAGACTGGTGCGACGAAAAAACAGTGGAATTCCCTCCGCCTTGAACTTCTGGAAGACACTTGGAATTAGCAGAAGAGGCGGAAAAGAAGTATTGGAAGCGAAAAACTGATGCCACGGAAGCACCAGGTCATCTAACCCGAGGACAACTGGGTCACAGAACAGATCTAGAAATGCCGGGACTTTGGCGTTTAGCGTAGAGGCCATTGAGGTCTATATGCAGCGTTACCCAGCATTGCCAACCATGCTAAAAAGCTTCCAGGGAAATGAATAAGTGTCTTGGGATCAGGTCCTGGCGGCTGAGAAAAACATGCGCCCAATTTCCTACCCCTAGAACGTGAGCTGCAACAAAAAGGTAAATGGTTTGTATCGGCCTTTTGCAGAATGCGAGCTACATCAAGCATAGCTCCTGTGGTTTGTGAGCCCTCCTGACCACAGATGTATGCCACAGACGTGGCATGGACTGATTGGATCCGGGGGGAATGACCATCGGAAGCAGGCAGAAATTGGATGACTAGTCTGATTGCCCAGATCTCAAGAAAATTGATCAGGAGACCTGATTCCCAAAGGGCAAGCGTCCCTGGACCGTGTGGAGGCGAGAAAGCACTCTCCAACCTAGGAGACTGGCGTCAGTGGTCAACACCAGCGTGGGAACAGGAAGAAAGTACTTTATCTGAATCATTAAGGACAACAACGTCCACTACCTCAGAGACCGCCTGATCCGGAGGGACTGTCGAAAAATAGCGGTCCAGAGAGGATGGATATCCGTCCCACGCTGGTATCAATGTCTGCTACAGACGACGGAGATGTAGTCGAGGGAATGGTACTGATGGATTGTCGGCACTATTTTTTTTTTTTTTTTTAAGACCTGTGTTCCAGACTGCAGGAAAAGGGGACGGCCGAGAGGAAACTTCTGAGCTTCCTGGATCAGTGAAAATTTTTCCTGAAGGGGAATTATCAATACTCGGGAAGTGTCCAGGCCTGAAACGAGAATCCTCTGAGATGGGATGAAAAGGAATTGCGCAAGTTCTCTAACTGACCTAGACGAGTGAGAGAGTCCACGGTGATGCTGGATTGTCTGCACAGGCTTGAACGTGCGATATCTTGAAAAGGAGGTCTTCTGGGTAGAGTGGAATCACTATGCCCCGAGAGCACGGGATAGAACGACTGTCATGACCTTGGAGAACAGCCTAGGAGCAGAGGCGAGACTGAAGGTTAAAGCCGTGAACTGAAAATGGTTGTCTGCGATGGCGAAGCGGAGAAATCCCTGTCGGGCTGGGAAGGATTGGAATGAGAGGTGATAACATAGGAAGAATTCCATCTTGAAGAGACGCCCCCTGACAAACTTGTTCGTCAGTTTTACTTCTAGGACGGGACGCACGTTCCGTCCTTCTTTGGAACGACGAACAGGTTTGGGTAAGACCATTTGAACCTGTCTGTGTGTGGAGCGTGAGACTGGTTCCATAGATGCGGAGTACATGAAATGGCCTAATAAGGTGGGGCCGCTTGTTCCTTTTGTCTTTAAAAGACGGGAACGGAGGAAACGAGTTGGCGAGGGAACAGGAATTCTATGTCCGTATCTGGAAACCACTAGATTTCAGACCCATGGTCGAGAATACCCGCCAGCCAGATCTGGTAAAGTAGGAGTAAATGGATGCCTACCCTGTCCGAGTCTTTCAGATACTGCAATGAGTCATTGAGCAGAGAAACTTGTGGGAAGGGGTACCCTTGAGTTTGGATCGTGAGGGTCTGCGTTCCCAGGAATGGAAGAGCTTAAGGAAGTTCGAGATTTCTTTGAAGGGGAATCTGCTCGCCACTCTCGGAGCCATAGGGCTCTGCTGATGGTAATGGTGTTGGAGCTGTAAGAGCGTCGCCATCCGCTGTATCTAGGGATGCATGTACTCAATCCCTGGCCCAGGCTATTTGGTAATCGAGACTAACCACCTAGTGAGGCAAGCTATTGACTCGACTGATCTTGGCTAGGGCCCTGGTCCGAACCATCATGCTCTGGCCACCTAGGTGACGGCGAGAGAAGGGAAGAGAGTTGCCCCAGAAACCTCAAAAGACTGACCGCGGGCTAATTGGACGGTCAGTGGGGATTTTAATAGACAAATCGTCAGTCAAAGACAGTAGAGGTTAGTAAGCGAGCCGTAAAATAGGATTCATTGTTGGAGACTCGGTCCACTCTTATTAGAGCGTAGACAAAAGGGTACAGTGATAAAACGGCTTTAGCTCAGAGAATCATTTGTCCGGCAACTACTATATCTTTGACCTATGTCAGCAACTTAGGGAGATTAGTAAAAATAACCCTGTGAGGACGTTTGGTCCCTTTGAAGGTCTCAGTGAGATAAAGACTAATTAACCGGATCGATGAGGGCATCTAAGGATTTCTGGTAGTCTGGCGAATCCGGATATACGGCCACATGATACTCATATCCTGAGCCGTGTTTGCCGCAATCCCCAGGGACGGGGGAGCTGGAAAGAGAGCATGCGTACACAAAAACAGAAGATTGCCTGTGAGACGTTAGTTAGAAAATTGGGCATTCTTTGCTGCTGTCAGCACCTGTCTGAAGACTCGAAGGGCAGAGGGCCTTCATCGTAAGGTAAACTGAAGCCGGAGACGTTGCGCATTCGTTGGGCTCCTGTGAGAAGATGCAAACTGCACAGATTGCAGTGGATAGCCTTCGCGGTAGTGGGGCCTTACAAGTAGTACACTAGGCATAAGCGTCCGTTTTATCAGTCAGTGCTCCCAGGTCATATGTCCGTGCTGCCAGAGACGGCAGACTGCGTAGCAGTGACAGACGAGTAACGAAGGTCACATGCTAACCACTCGCCATCCTCACTGATTATCTGCCCAATGCACCATCCCTTTGATATGGAGATGGAGAGGTTTTGTTAGGCCTCTTTCACACATCCGTTTTTTTGTGTCAGGCATAATCCTTCAAACACATGAAGGGACGGATCCGGCGCTGAAATAAAAAAACTGATGCAACAGATCCATTTTTTTGCTGGATCCGACCTGAACTTTTGAACCCGGGAAAAGAGGGTTTTGGACGTCCGGAGACACTGGAAAATGTAGTAGCAGTAGTAGTAGTAGTAGTAGTATTAGGAGATTTCCAGAATCCGGATCAGTCTTTTGACGGATTGCACAAAAGCCTGATCCGGTTCCATTGACTTGTATTATTTCCGGCCGCCTGATGCGCCGCTTAAGGCACTATCAGGCGGCTCCGGTAAACAAAAAAAAACGTTGCATGCACCGTTTTGTCTGGCCGCCGGAATGTACATTTCCGCCGGATCCGGACAAAAACGGATACAATGCAATGACATCAGGCACGATCCGGCGCTAATGAAAGTCAATGGTAAAAAAAATGCATCCGGTACCGGATCCGTTTTTTTAACAACACGCCGGATCGTGCCTGAAGTCAAAAAACGGATGTGTGAAAGCAGCCTTAGCCTCCAGTCACCATCCACCTTTGGGCAGTGGTGATATAGTAGAGCCGCACGGACGCCGCATGGAGCCTCAGATATTAATAGAGCATGGAGACTTGCAGGGAAGGGGTTAAGCGCTGTTAAAGCTTACCCAGGGTCCTGTGTCCTGTCCATCCTCGTCTGTCAGACACCGCGATAGCTCTTCCCCTACTCAGGAGATGCAGCGTTGTAGGGAGAAATGACGGCCAGGACTGAGTTGGCGCTTCTCGTTTTTGATGAGAAGCGCCATAACAGGTGAGAGGAGGCATGCAGAGGGGCCGAGAAGCAGGGAGAACGCCAAAAAAAACATGGGCGGAGCTACCCGGGAGGGCGGAACTGAGGCCTACCCGGCCAAAAGCCGGGGACTAAATTAGAGAGACAGCCGCGGCAGTTGGAGAAGGCCGCGGCCCTGCTGGACGGCTGCGGCAGAAACTCGCAACGAAGCAGGAGGTGAGGCGCAGAAGCGACTCCGGTGATTAAGACCGCGGCGGCGGCTCCTTCGAGGAAGCCGCGGCGGTTCCTATGAGGAGGCCGCGGCGGATGAGAGGGCGGCGGCGGCTCCAGAGGAAGCCGTGGCGGCTACGGTTCCTGAGAGAGGCCCCGGCTGTGACTTCAATGAGAAGGCCGCGGAGGCGGTCGGACTCACGCCTATTATGACAGGCCTCGGCAGCTGGTGGGAAGATGCATCAGCAGCTGCCATGGAAAAAATCGCGGCAGCGTTTGGGTACTCACTGCGGTGGGAGCCAGCGGCATATGCGGTCATACTACCTCAATCCACCATCTCTTTGATAGGGAGGCGGAGAGGGTGAATTTCTCATGCACCGCGCACTTTTCATGCTGGTAATGTGCCAACCAGTGGCTGTACTCACGTCGCCGGTATGTAGCAGAGTCGGGAGCGCTGCGCGCCGTCCATCCTCAATCCACCATCCCTTTGATAGGAAGGCGGAGAGGGTTAATTTCTCATGTACCGGGCGCTTTTCATGGCGGTAATGTGCTAACCGGTGGCTGTACTCACATCGCCGGTATGTAGGAGAGTCGGGGAGCGCTACACGCCATCCATCCTCAATCAACCATCCCTTTGATAGGGAGGTGGAGAGGTCTCTTTTGCCTCCAGTCACCATCCACTTTCAGGCCGTGGTGGTGCAGTGGGGCCGCACAGACGCCACATGGAGCCTCTGCATGTTACCTGAGGTAAATTTTCTTGTCAGGATTGGTGAGGCGGGCTGGCATGTCTGGCTGAAGAACCTGGCTCCAGAAGGGGGTACTTGGGGGCGACACCCCATGCTCCCGTCTATTGGTGGTGTGGGGAGAGCGGACCCATTGAAGGAATCAGTAGCCCCTGAGGAGAGCTCAGGTCGCATTGAGGTTGCAGAAGCGGATATGGGGAGACGACACTCCGCGTGCCTGCCTGTTGGTGGTTTTGGGAGATCGGGACCTTGAAAGGCCCCGTCGCCCCTTGAATCCGTAGAAAAAAGCAAAAAGGTAAAAATGAAAATAATAACGTGGGGGTTTCAGACCCTACTGCCTCCTGCAGACACTAAGCAAGAACTGGTTCAGGCTAGAGCCAGCAGAGGGTGTATACTGCGGAGGAGCCAATTTTCTTTGTGTATTAGCTTAGTGTCCTAGTGGCAGCAGCATAACACCCCATGGTCTGTGTCTCCCAATGAGGCGAAGGAGAAATAAAGATTATTATACCAGCACACTGCACTCCTAAAATACTCTGTGCTGCTGTCACCCTGCTCCCTCCACCATATATCTCCCAAAATCCTAGCTGCCTGCCATCCTAGGTGACTGTCTACTTGTCAGTATAACAGTGCACTCACCAACAAAATGGCTGCTCACTGTGTTCCTAGATGTCATCCTCTCTTTTATTATTATTATTATTATTTATTTATACAGCGCCATTAATTCCATGCTGCTGTACATGAGAAGGGGTTACATACAAAGTTATACATATCGTTTACAGTAAACAAATTTACAATGACAGACTGGTACAGAGGGGACAGGACCCTGTCCTTGCGGACTTACATTCTACGGGATAATGGGGAAGAAACAGAAGGTCGGGGGTGTGGCAGCTCCGGTGGTGGCGGCGATGTGGCAGCTCTGCTGGTGGCGGCGAGGCGGCAGCTCGGGTGGTGGCGGCGAGGCGGAATGGTTATTGCAGGCTGTAGGCTTTCCTGAAGAGACGGGTTTTCAGGTTCCGTCTGAAGGATCCAAGGGTGGTGGATAATCGCACATGTTGAGGCGTGGAATTCCAGAGGATGGGGGATATTCGGGAGAAATCTTGGAGGCGGTTGTGTGAGGAATGAATAAGTGTGGAGGATAGTAGGAGGTCTTGGGAGGATCGAAGATTACGTTAAGGAAGATATTGGGAGATTAGTTCAGAGATATAGGGAGGAGACAGGTTGTGGATGGCTTTGTAGGTCAGTGTTAGTTAGTGTTAGTTTGAACTGGATTCGTTGGGGAATTGGGAGCCAGTGGAGGGATTTGCAGAGGGGAGAAGCAGGGGAGTAGCGAGGGAGAGGTGGATTAGTCGGGCAGCAGAATTGAGGACAGATTGGAGTGGTGCAAGAGAGTTGACGGGGAGGCCACAGAGGAGGGTGTTGCAGTAATCAAGGCGGGAGATGATGAGGGCATGCACTAGAGTTTTAGTAGATTGAGGGCTGAGGAAGGGACGGATTCTGGAAATGTTTTTAAGCTGGAGGCGACAGGAGGTGGCAAGAGTTTGGATGTGTGGTTTGAAGGACAGGGCAGAGTCGAGAGTTACTCCGAGGCAGCGGATTTTAGGTGCGGGAGAGATCGTGATGCCATTTACCATAATAGATAGATCGGGTAGGGAAGATACGTGAGATGGAGGAAAGATGATGAGTTTGGTTTTGTCTACATTGAGTTTTAAGAAACGAGAGGTGAAGAAGGAGGATATGGCTGATAGACACTCCGGGATTCTGGACAGCAGAGAGGTGACAGCTGGGCCAGAGAGGTAGATCTGAGTATCGTCCTCATAGAGGTGATACTGGAAGCCATGGGACTTTATGAGTTGTCCTAGGCTAATGGTATAGATGGAAAAAAGTAGGGGCCCCAGGACAGAGCCTTGAGGGACTCCAACAGACAGAGGGCGAGATGAGGAGGTAGAGTGGGAGTGGGAGACGCAAAATGTGCGGTCAGAAAGGTAAGCGGCGATCCAGGACAGGGCAAGGTCTTTGATGCCATGGGAAGAAAGAATCTGCAGCAGTAGGCAGTGGTCGACTGTGTAAAAGGCAGAGGACAGGTCAAGGAGGAGGAGGATGGAGAACGGTCTGTTAGCTTTGGCTGTGAGTAAGTAGTTAGTAATTTTGGTCAGGGCAGTTTCAGTGGAGTGGTGGGGACGGAAGCCAGATTGGAGGTTGTCGAGGAGAGCGTTAGATGAGAGGCAGGAGGAGAGTTGAGAGTGGACATGCTGCTCAAGGAGTTTGGAAGCAAACGGGAGCAATGATATTGGGCGATAGCTGGGCATATCAGTTGGGTCAAAATTTGTTTTTTTGAGGATGGGTGTGATGGTGGCATGTTTGAAGGCAGAGGGGAAGGTACCAGAAGATAGCGATCTCTTATCCCTTAGCAAACACCCAGAAGGGGAGGAGAGGAGTGACATCACACACGTCAGCAGACTCAGCCCATATTTACTGCAGTGCAGTAATTGAAGCTAGTTGTACACTATGTTTTTGTCAAATTTGAGTAGCTGCTCCCTCTAGTGTTTAAAAGTGGAAATACCAAACCTTTTAAAATTATTTTTCATATTTTACTAAATTTTAAACAAATGATAATATTTTTAAGAAAATATAGGCATTAATTCATTAGTTTTTTTAAATTGTTTGAAAATTTTTTTTTTTATGGCACCTTCCCTTTAAATCTTGTCTTAAAGGAATCTGTCATCCCATTTTAGTCATATCAGCTAAAGATATGACTGAATAGTGCGTACCATAAGCAAGCTATCGGTATGTAGCTTATAGCCAGATACTTCCGTTTTGATAGCAAAATACCTTAGTAAAGTTGGGCAAAGCATAAAATCAATACAGCGGGCAACAGTGGGCAAAGCATAAAATCAATACAGCGCAAGCGCAACTCTTTCCTTGCCCCGGAAATGACTGCTTGCCTTGGACGACTTCCAGGGTAAGGAAAGTGAATGACAATAGTTGCGCATGCGCTGTAAGGATTTTATGCTTTGCCCACTGTTGGGCAAAGTACACTGCGCATGCGGGGGGGGGGGGGTAATTTGAAAAGCACTTTGGCGGGAAGCAGAACGCCGTCACAGACGGCGATACGCAAGAGATGCAGAGAAGCGGGGGGGGAGAGAAAAAATGCCGCCCTCCGGACCAGACCACCCTGATTTAGAGAAAAGAATCCCAACTTTACTAAGGTATTTTGCTATCAAAAACGGGGGTATCTGGCTACAAGCTACATACCAATAGCTTGCTTATGGGACGCACTATTCAGTCAGATCTTTAGCTGATATCACTAAAATGGGGTGACAGTAAGTAATACCAGTGTTTTTTTATTATTTTTTTTATTTAGAGCGCAGGCTGATGAATACTGTTATTAGCGGCAGAAGGCGTAGGCTGATAGGAGCAGTAGTCCCATCAGCCAAAGTCAGTGACAGGAGGTAAATGCTTTATCTTCCATCATAGCTGCAGGCTCACGCTGTCATTTGACAGCGTGGGAACAGCGGCTGTCTGACCGGCAGTAATGATTTTACCGCCGATCAGAGGCAGTGTTTTGTCGTGCTGTCATGCACATGACAGCGTGAGAAACACCTGGTGGTTCGAACAGTAACACAGACTTCATAGTGAAGTCAGTGTTTTCGGGGTCTGTGACTGAACAGTAGGTGTTCAGTACAGACCCCGAACTTTACTGTTCGGCTCCGCCCATCTCTATTACCGGTTACTGGATTTCCAGAACCCACAAACTACACCATGAAGAGAGGATCCGCCCCAAAGGGCAGCAAACCCTACAGCTTTTAAAGGTGGAGCCATCCAGTACGCTTCCATGGTTTACAGAGCATGAGAGTAACTTAGTTTGGGTAGTATAGACACAAATATATAAAAGTTTATAGCACGTGTCACAACTGTGATACACCACCATACCCGGTGTACAAACACATCTGTAGCTTTTTTTTTTTACTGCAACATCCTGTGAGCCATCCACCAGAGAAGAGAGTCAGAAGGAAGGAAATAAGGAAGGGTGCTGTTGTTGGTTTTGGAAACTCCGATTACCGGCAAGTAATCATTTTTCCTATTCTCGATGACAGCACTATGGAGAGAGGTTACAGAGAAATCTCTTAGGGAGACACCACCGCTTGCAAAACTTTTCTCCAGAAAGTAAGATCCGTAGCATCCAAATTGAAGACTGCTTGGCTGCCTGTCACGATCATCTGGAATATAAGTTCCATTCCTTTCACTGTTTCTAGAACTTTCAGCTACACAGGGGCAAGTGACTCCCCTCCTTCCACCTTCAGCCTGCAAATTTCTGCTCACTCACAGATTGCAGCCACTCATCCCCCTTGTTCCTCCTCCACAACTCACACACAACCAGTGTAACCTAAATTACTAGTCACTGGCTTCCCACCTCCCAGCAGGGGGTCTCTGTCTCCAACATGTGCAGCTCTCTCAGACAATAATGGGAATCTAATCATTTGGTCATAAAACGCTGCAAGTTTATGATAAAAATACGAAAGTTATAGTTCTGTGACATGCGTCGACTAAGCTTCATAGCCCATGTTTTTCACGGTTCCAGCGCCAACAGAACCAGAGAAATGTGTTTCCCCTGCACGGTGTGGAATAACTAGTTTGAGTTTGGTTGTGGATGAATGCCAGCGACAAGCTGGAAAAGATGATACTATGTGCGTTTCTATACGGGGTACCCTCTGTGAGTTATGTATATGATAAGTTTTTAGCCAGATTGTAACTGTGAGAGCAGGTGGGAGGACTGTCACAAGCCAGCCCCTTTAGTGACGTCACAAGCCCAGACTTATAAGTCTGCAACTGAGCCTCCCAGTTAGTTACTGCCTGGGAGCTGTTGCCACAAGACCTCATCCATGAATTATGATGTATGGCTCCACCCCCCAGCATGGTTTTACCTAAGATGATCTAAGCAATACGTGAGTTTAATTCTCTTCTTAACCCCCCTTTTATTTGTAACTGCATTGTACATATTTTTAATTGTCTTTGTAAATTCTTTTTATACCTTGTAAACACTGCCTATCTTTTTGGAGTAAAATAAAAAAAAATTACTAGTTTGTCTCTATGCTCTATAACAAATTTGCACGTGCCTGAAGTGAACTACGCTACTAAATTGGGATGGCCTCTGCCCCATATTCTAGAACCAGAGGCTGGTGTAGTGAGGGTGTGCTGGGCTTTGGGTATAGCTGGCAGTGACGGAGCGGGATTTATAAGCGTATTGCCTGGCTGCGGCTAGGAGTAGTTATAATCCCCTCACTGCAGCCTGCCTAATAGCCAGTACACGTCTAAGCAGGCCCGTCCAGCGACTAATTATCCTAGGTGCAGTTCCTAGGGCACCGGAAAGCTGCGAGTTCCAAAGCAGAACTGGAAAGTGGGATAAACATAAATCCCTGCAGTTCGTGACAATTTGGTGGCAGAAGTGGGATCCTAATCCATGACCCCCGGGTCTCCGTCCGTGCCGTTCCTGACACTGCCCTACAAATTTGTCCTGCACAGAGGTTAGCCCTCTCTGCCTAAGGCCTCTTTCACACTTCAGTCGTGCGATGTCAGTCAAAATCCGCCAAAGTGTGAAAAAAACGGATCCGACATTTTTTTGGCGGATCCGCTTTTTTCCCATTGACTTGCATTAGTGACGGATTTTAATGGATGGTAGTCCGTTTGATCCGTTTTTTGACGGATACGCCATAAATTTGGCGTCCGCATTTTTTGGAAAACGTTCAATGAAACGTTTTTTTTTGTGTGCGTCAAAATGGCGGACTATGACGGATCTGTTTTTGACGGAATCCGCCAGCGGATCCGTTCCCTCCATAGAAAATGCTGAGAACACTATCCGGGGTCTCTCTCTCCTCCGTGCCAGACATGCGTACCATGCATTTTCCGGGTTTAAAAGTTCATGACAGAACCGTCAGAAAACGGATCCGTTTGCATCTGTTTTTGCACTTTTCTGGCGGATCCGCTATTTTCACACTTTGGCGGATTTTAACTGACGTCGCATGACTGAAGTGTGAAAGAGGCCTTAGATGTGGAAACAGCCCTTGTGGGATGTGTTTTTAAATTATCGGGAAGAGAAGCAAGGGGGAGGCCTCCTGATGTGTATGCTAAGAAAATTCCTGTTCTGACCTATTTAGCTAGGGATCCTTCAGATGCTGCCTGACTTCTTTTGGGGCCCTGAAAGGGAACAAACAGGGTGATAGACTTTATGAATGCTTTGGTTGACTCTAAATACTGTAAGAGCCATTTCCTGACATCTAGGGTGTGAAATTCTATTTCCCCCTTGTTTTTAAAGTTATCACAAAATGATGGCAGAACTATCTCACGGGATCTGAGAAAGGTTTATATTAACTCGGGGAGGTACCGTGCAGCTGATAGGTTTGGTTATCATATACAGTGGTGGCCAAAAGTATTGGCAACCCTGCAATTCTGTCAGATAATACTCAGTTTCTTCATGAAAATGATTGCAATCACAAATTATTTGCTATTTTTATCTTCATTTAATTTGCTTGCAAGGAAAAAACACAAAAGACAATGAAGCAAAAATCAAATCCTTGATCATTTCACACAAAACTCCAAAAATGGTCCAGACAAAAGTATTGGCACCCTCAGCCTAATACTTGGTTGCACAACCTTTAGCCAAAATAACTGCGAACAACCGCTTCCGGTAACCATCAATGAGTTTCTTACAATGCTCTGCTGGAATTGTAGACCATTCTTCTTTGGCAAACTGCTCCAGGTCCCTGATATTGGAAGGGTGCCTTCTCCAAACTGCTATTTTGAGATCTCTCCACAGGTGTTCTATGGGATTCAGGTCTGGACTCATTGCTGGCCACCTTAAAAGTCTCCAGTGCTTTCTTTCAAACCATTTTATAGTGCTTTTGGAAGTGTGTTTTGGGTCATTGTCCTGCTGGAAGACCCATGACCTCTGAGGGAGACCCAGCTTTCTCACACTGGGCCCTACATTATGCTGCAAAATTTGTTGGTAGTCTTCAGACTTCATAATGCCATGCACACGGTCAAGCAGTCAAGTGCCAGAGGCAGCAAAGCAACCCCAAAACATCAGGGAACGTCCGCCATGTTTGACTGTAGGGACCGTGTTCTTTTCTTTGAATGCCTCTTTTTTTTTCCTGTACACTCTATGTTGATGGTTTTTCCCAAAAAGCTCGACTTTTGTCTCATCTGACCAGAGAACATTATTCCAAAACGTTTTAGGCTTTCTCAGGTAAGTTTTGGTAAACTCCAGCCTGGCTTTTTTATTTCTCGGGGTAAGAAGTGGGGTCATCCTGGGTATCCTACCATACAATCCCAATTCATTCAGACGCCGACGGATAGTACGGGTTTACACTATTGTACCCTTGGACTGCAGGGCAGCTTGATCTTGTTTGGATGTTAGTCAAGGTTCTTTATCCACCATCCGCACAATCTTGCGTTGAAATCTCTCGTCAATTTTTCTTTTCCTTTCACATCTAGGGAGGTTAGCCACAGTGCCATGGGCTTTAAACTTCTTGATGACACTGCGCAAGGAAGACACAGGAACATTCAGGTCTTTGGAGATTGACTTGTATCTTTGAGATTGCTCATGCTTCCTCACAATTTGGTTTCTCAAGTCCTCAGACAGTTCTTTGGTCTTCTTTCTTTTCTCCATGCTCAATGTGGTACACACAAGGACACAGGACAGAGTTTGAGTCAACTTTAATCTATGTTAACTGGCTGAAAGTGTGATTTAGTTATTGCCAACACCTGTTAGGTGCCACTGGTAAGTTACAGGTGCTGGTGATTACACGAATTAGAGAAGCATCACATGATTTTTCAAACAGTGTCAATACTTTTGTCCACCCCCTTTTTTAGGTTTGGTGTGGAATTATATCCAATTTGGCTTTAGGTCAATTCTTTTTGTGTTTTTTCATTGTAGACTAATTAAATGAAGATAATAATACCAAAGAAATTGTGTTTGCAATCATTTTCAGGAAGAAACTGAGTATTATCTGACAGAATTGCAGGGGTGCCAATACTTTTGGCCACCACTGTAAAAAAAAAACCTCCATTGCGGTTTTGAGCACAAACTCTTTCTTGTGGAAACGTGCGTAAGAGGGTACGCCTTTGTGGGTTTCTGTTATAGTTCATTACTCCAGGATTTGGGCACTAGCCGCTCTACAGTCATGGCCAAAAGTTTTGAGAATGACACAAATATTATATTATCACATGATCTGCTGCCCTCTGGTTTTTATGTGTGTTTGACAGATGTTTTTATCACAGACAGAAATATAATAATTGCAAACATATGAGTAAGAAAAGCTTATATGACAGTTAGAATGAGTTAATGCAGCAAGTCAATATTTGCAGTGTTGACCCTTCTTCTTCAGGACCTCTGCAATTCTCCCTGGCATGCTCTCAATCAACTTCTGGACCAAATCCTGACTGATAGCAGTCCATTCTTGCACAATCAATGCTTTCATTTTGTCAGAATTTTTAGGTTTTTGTTTGTCCACCCATCTCTTGATGATTGACCACAAGTTCTCAATGGGATTAAGATCTGGGGAGTTTCCAGGCCATGGACCCAAAATCTCTATGCTTTGTTCCCTGAGCCATTTAGTTCTCACCTTTGCTTTATGGCAAGGTGCTCCATCATGCTGGAAAAGGCATTGTTGATCGCCAAACTGCTCTTGGAGGGTGGGGAGAAGTTGCTCTTGGAGGACATTCTGGTACCATTCTTTATTCATGGCTGTGTTTTTAGGCAAGACTGTGAGAGCCGATTGATTCCCTTGGCTGAGAAGCAACCCCACACATGAATGGTTTCAGGATGCTTAACAGTTGGCATGAGACAAGACTGGTGGTAGCGCTCACCTTGTCTTCTCCGAATGAGGCGTTTTCCTGATGTCCCAAACAACCGAAAAGGGGATTCATCAGAGAAAATAACTTTACCCCAGTCCTCAGCAGTCCACTGCCTGTACCTTTTGCAGAGTATCAGTCTGTCCATGATGTTTTTTATGGAGAGAAATGGCTTCTTTGCTGCCCTCCTTGAGACCAGGCCTTGCTCCAAGAGTCTCCGCCTCACAGTGCGTGCAGATGCACTCACACCTGCCTGCTGCCATTCCTGAGCAAGCTCTGCACTGCTGGTAGCCCGATCCCGCAGCTGAAACACTTTTAAGAGATGCTCCTGGCGCTTGCTGGTCTTTCTTGGGCACCCTGAAGCCTTTTTGGCAACAATGGAACTTCTCTCCTTGAAGTTCTTGATGATGCGATAGATTGTTGACTGAGGTGCAATCTTTCTAGCTGCGATACTCTTCCCTGTTAGGCCATTTTTGTGCATTGCAATGATGACTGCACGTGTTTCTTTAGAGATAACCATGGTTAACAGAAGAGAAACAATGATGCCAAGCACCAGCCTCCTTTTAAAGTGTCCAGTGGTGTCATTCTTACTTAATCATGACAGATTGATCTCCAGCCATGTCCTCATCAACACCCACACCTGTGTAAGGCTACTTTCACACTTGCGTTTTTTTGCGCTGCGTTTTGAGCGCACATGAAGCGCATTAAAAAAACGCATGCAAACGCTTGTAAACGCTGCAATATTTAGTCGCATCAGAATGCGCATTTCGACAAAAAAACGCAGCGTTTGTCTGCGATTTCATGCGTTTTTGCATGCGTTTGCGTTTTTTTTGGCGCATGCGTTTTCTATTTGTCACATTATCATCTCTGTCTCCATCATCTCTGGCTCTATAATCTCTGGCTCCATCATCTGTCTTCATCATCTCTGGTTCCATCTGTCATGTGTGCACTGCCACGAAGATCGTCGCGGTTGCACATTTTGATTTCTCACAGCTGAGTTGCTGTTTCTTTGTGTTTGGCAGCTAGGGAGTTAATTCTGTCTGTGCTCGGTGCTGGGACTGGGTGCAGTTTCTCCCGGCTGCAATTGATTATTTGTTGATTGGTTTCCTTTAAATTCCTGGTTGTCTGCTTTGGGAGTTGCCAGTGAAATCCTTCATGCAGACCACAGATAGGAATGAATCTGTATAGACTTAAGTTGAGAGCTCCTTAGCTGTTTTAAGCTCAACTTGCCTAGAGTTTATTTCCCAGACCATTTATGTTCCTTCGGTGTTTGAGTGTGTATGCAAGTGAGTGCTATCCTGTCTGTCTTATATGTCTAATCTGTGTATTTAGCTGAGATCAGCCCATATCCCTTTGGTGGTAATCAGGATCCTTCTTAGGACTGATTACAGGGTTCAGGGTCTGACAGGAGACAGGGTTAGGCTGGAGACTTGGACCTCTGAACCATTATCAGTACCTCCAAGGTAAGGGATTAGTTAGGACCCCAGTGTAGGGTCAGGTTAGACCCCGGTCCTCCTCTTTCCTGTTACAGCTCATCAAGTCCTCAAGATTAACCCTGAGTTCAACTATATCGTTTCTGCACATCTAGTCCTCAAGATTAACCCTAAGTTCTGCAGAGATTGTGTCAGGTAAATCTATTTTATACTTACATTCTGATGTTGCTAAACTATATGTTGTATAGAGTGTGGTTCCTGTATAAATAGTTTACTGACATTGTATTCATATCACTAGACAGCGTGACACCATCATCTCTGGTTCCATCATCTCTGGTTCCATCATCTCTGGTTCCATCATCTCTGGTTCCATCATCTCTGCCTCCATCATCTCTGCCTCCATCATCTCTGCCTCCATCATCTCTGCCTCCATCATCTCTGCCTCCATCATCTCTGCCTCCATCATCTCTGCCTCCATCATCTCTGCCTCCATCATCTCTGCCTCCATCATCTCTGCCTCCATCATCTCTGGCTCCATCATCTCTGGCTCTATCATCTCTGCCTCCATCATCTCTGGCTCCATTATTTACAGAAAAATCGCATGCGTGCAAAAGCGCTGACGAGCGCAAAGCCATGTGCATGCCAGCGCCCCCCTAGACTGCAATGTTATTTTTTGCGCATAGCATGCGCACACGTGCGCACGTGTTTTTTTAAAGCGGTTGGGCGGAAAAAAAAATGCAACATGTAGCGTCTGGCGCATATGGGCGCACACCGGGAAAATGCGCAGCGCACGACAAACGCACATGAACGCGTGCAAGCGCTAGACCCTGCGCCCGCCATGTTAAAGATAGGGGAACATTGCGCATGCATCCGATAGCGCAAGATGCGCTGCGCAAAAAAAACGCAAGTGTGAAAGTAGTCTTAATGGAACAATCACTGAAAACAGGTTAGCTGGTCCTTTTAAGGCAGGGCTGCAATGATGTTGAAATGTGTTTTGGGGGATAAAGTTCATTTTCTAGCCAAATATTGACTTTGCAAGTAATTGCTGTTAAGCTGATCACTCTCTATAACATTCTGGAGTATATGCAAATTGCCATTAGAAAAAGTGAAGCAGTAGACTTTGTAAAAATTAATATTTGTGTCATTCTCAAAACTTTTGGCCATGACTGTATTATTATTAGGAGTAGTGACTGTTTGCGGACCCCCCTATTTGTGAGATATGCCCTGTGAACCAGGATTTATTAAAGCACTGCCACTTTAATTTAACACACTTATTTTTGTGATATATGTACTTCATGGACAGTATTTTGTATGCACTGTCACTTTATTTTGCCTGCATTTT
This sequence comes from Oophaga sylvatica, assembly GCA_033576555.1. Classification (NCBI taxonomy): domain Eukaryota; kingdom Metazoa; phylum Chordata; class Amphibia; order Anura; family Dendrobatidae; genus Oophaga; species Oophaga sylvatica. The sequence continues at coordinate 407,157,300 of JARQOD010000005.1, forward strand.
CATATGATGGAGACCATTTGATATATCACTTACAGTTTAGTATTAATAATTTTCATAGATACCTGAGGTTCTCTTTTTAGGCTTTGGCATACTAACATATAGCTGTGTATCTGCTTAGGATCCATATATTAGTATCATGTCTATTTTTCCACATGGGCATATTAGGTATCATATAGCTTCTCATATGTACATTAAACTAATCTCTTGAGTGGTTTGGGACTATCTAAAGATACATTTACCTTATGATCATTTCTCAGTATGACATCTCTTACTTGTTTTTATGTAATTGTTAATTGTTTCAATAAAATGTGTATTTTATTTGATTTTTTGTCTATGGGAGTATCTCTGTAGGTTCTGATGTTAGTTCATACTCCGTGTCTGAGCACACGTTGCGGATTTTTAGCGTTTTTGCCGCAGTTTTTCGCGGCGAAAACGCTTGCACAATGCAACTCATTATATCCTATGGGATTCTGCAATGCTGTGCACATGTTGCGTGTTTTTCCGCGGCGGAATCGCATCGCGGAAAATCCGCAGCATGCTCATTTTTTTTTTTGCGGAATCGCGGCGTTTCCGCCGCCATAGGAATGCATTGAACCGCTTACTTTCCGCATGTGGCTATGCCCACCATGCGCAAAGTAAGCGGTTCAAGTGCGGATGGTACCCAGGGTCGGGTCTGGAGGAGAGGAGACTCTCCTCCAGGCCCTGGGTACCATATCCCTGTATAAACAATAATTAAAATAAAAAAATATTGATATTCTCACCTTCCGGCGCCCCCCGCAGCTTTCCCGCCTCTCAGCGACGCTTCCGGCCAATCCCGTTCCCAGTAATGCATTGCGAGAATCACCCCAGATGAGGTAGTGGTCTCGCGTGATGCTACGTCATCTGGGGTCATTGTCGCAATGCATTACTGGGAACGGGATTGGCCGGGAGCGTCGCTGAGAGGCGGGAAGGCTGCGGGGGCCTCCGGAAGGTGAGAATATTTTTGATATTTTGATGCGGCATAAATAGTAAAAAGTAGGTCACACTTGTCAAACACTATGTTTGACTAGTGTGACCAACCTGTCAATCAGTTTTCCAAGCGATGCTACAGATCGCTTGCAAAACGCTAGTTTTTAGCGGGAATACGCATACCTATAATACGCGTATTTCCCGCGGCAGGGAGGTGCGGAATTGCCGCGGAAATTTCCACGGCAATTCCGCAACGTGCGCACATAGCCTAATTATGCATTCTAATAGAGGTTTGGATGGGGCTCTAAGGACTAGGTTTAGGTCCCAAGGAGCGGCTCATATTCAGCTGTTTGTGGGCTTTCTTGTGCATCATCTTTAGAAGAGGCTTCCTTCAGGGATGACAGAGATGCAGACCAATTTAAGGCCCCTTTCACACATCCGTATATTTCCGGTACCGGAAAAACCGGTACAGGACATATCCGTGTCCACTACGTGAGGCACATGTGTGCCATTAGTACCACACGGACGGCCACAGGAGGGGAAGTAGCGCTACAGTAAGCGCTGTTCCCCTGCGTGTGGTGCTGAAGCCGGCTGTCATTCTCTCCTGCTCTGCGGCAACACTGGTATCATTTTAACCCCTTAGTGACAAAGCCAATTTGCAGCTTAATGACCAGGCCAATTTTTACAATTCTGACCACTGTCACTTTATGAGGTTATAACTCTGGAACGCTTTAACGGATCCCGCTGATTCTGAGACTGTTTTTTTCATCACATATTGTACTTCATGTTAGTGGTAAAATTTCTTCGATATGACTTGCATTTATTTATGAAAATAACGGAAATATGGTGAAAATTTTGCAATTTTCGAACTTTTAATTTTTATGCCCTTTAATCAGAAAAATACCATATTTTTCAGACTATAAGACGCACCCCAAATTTTCAGTAGGAAAATCGGGAAAAAAATAATGTGTCAAATGGGGGTCCGTCTTACAGTCCGAATTCAGCTTACCAGCGAAGGGATCAGCACAGGTAGAGGAGTGGTCACTGGGGTCGTTCGGTGGTCCAGGCTGGTGTGGTGGTGGTGCTCTGTGGGGTGGCTGTGTTCTGTGGGGTGGCTGTGCTCTGTGGGGTGGCAATATACTCACCAATCCGGTGGCGGTCCAAATGCAGCTTCCCTGTGGTGCGGTGGCGGTGTCGGGGCAGCAGCGGGGCTCTGGGCAACGAGATCTTGTCCTGAGATCTCGGGAGACGAGATCTTGGGAAGAGTTCTAGTTGCTGAGATTTGAATTAGTATGCGGCGGCCATCTTTCTGGAGGCCCCTGGCGGCCATCCTTCAGGACGGCACCGCGTCGCAGCAGCTGAGCTGCGGGGGGGCTTTCCGGCTAGGATGAAATGCTGGTGGAGCCCCCCACGCAGCACAGAGCCCCCGCTGCTGCCCCGACACCACCAGCGCACCACAGGCTGCATCGGGACCGCCACCGAAGGCCCCTGGCGGCCATCTTTCAGGATGGCACCGCGTCGCAGCAGGGGAGCTGGGGGGGGCTTTTGTGCTAGGATGAAATGCCGGCGGAGCCCCCCACGCAGCCCAGAGCCCCGCTGCTGCCCCGACATCACCACTGCACCACAGAGAAGCTGCATTGGGACCGCCGCCACCGGACTTTTAGGTATGTTGCGACCATAAAACGCACCCCCATTTCCCCAAAAAACATTTTACTTCAGAACCATTTTTTTTTTATTTTCACAACTGTAAAAAGAGAAAATTAATCATAAAATTTGTTGTGCAATTTCTCCTGAATGCGCCGATATCCCATATGTAGGGTTAAACAACTGTTTGGGCGCACGGCATAGCTTGGAAGGGAAGAAGCGCCGTTTGACTTTTTCAATGCAGAATCGGCTGGAATTGAGATCGGACGCCATGTCGCGTTTGGAGAATCCCTGATGTGCCTAAACAGTGGAAACCCCCCACAAGTGACCCCATTTGGGAAACTAGACCCCACAAGGAACTTATCTAGATGTGTGGTGAGCACTTTGAACCCCCAAGTGCTTCACAGAAGTTTATAATAGAGCCGTGAAAATAAAAAATCATATTTTTTCCACAAAAATTATCTTTTCGCCCCAAAATTTTTATTTTCACAAGGGAAACAGGAGAAATTAGAGCCCCAAAGTTGTTTTGCAATTTGTCCTGAGTACGCAGCTACCCCATATGTGGGGTTAAACCACTGGGTGTACGGCAGAGCTCGGAAGGGAATGAGCGCCGTTTTGAAATGCAGACTTTGATGGAATCGTCTGCGGACGTCATGTTGCGTTTGCAGAGCCCTTGATGTGCCTAAACAGTAGAAACCCCTCACAAGTGACCCCATTTTGGAAACTAGACCCCCAAAGGGGCTTATCTAGATGTTTTGTGAGCGCTTCGAACCCGTGAAAATAAAAAATCATTTTTTTCACAAAAATTATTTTTAAGCCCCCATTTTTTATTTTCCCAAGAGCAACAGGAGAAATTAGACCTGCAAAGTTGTGGTGCAATTTGTCCCGAGTACGCTGATGCCCCATATGTGGGGTTAAACCACTGTTTGGGCGCACAGCAGAGCTCAGAAGGGAGGGAGCACCGATTGACTTTTTGAACGCAAAATTGGCTGGAATCAATGGTGGCGCCATGTCGCATTTGGAGACCCCTAGATGTAACTAAACAGTGGAAACCCCATGATTCTAACTCCAACCCTAACCCCAACACACCCCTAATCCCAACCCAAACCATAACCCTATTCACAACCCTAACCACAACTCTAATCCCAACACACCCCTAACCCTAACCATAACCCTAAACACAAACCTAACTCCAACACACCCTAACCCTAATCCCAACCCTAACCCTAATCATAATCCCAACACTAACCCAAACTCTAACCCTAAAACTTTAGCCCAACTCACTTTAGCCTAACCCTAAAACTTTAGCCCAACTCACTTTAGCCGAACCCTAACCCTAAAACTTTAGCCCAACTCACTTTAGTCTAACTCTAACCCTAAAACTTTAGACCAACTCACTTTAGCCTAACCCTAACGGGAAAAAGGAAATAAATACATTTATTTTATTTTTCCCTAACTAAGAGGGTGATAAAGGGGTGGGTTTAGTTACTATTTTTTATTTTGATCACTGTGATAAGGTCTATCACAGTGACCAAAATGAACCAATAGGAAAAATCTTCCTATTGTTGCCAGGTGCCAGCCGGCAGATCGCGGCGGGCGCACTGCGCATGAGCCCGCCCTATTTTGACAGGAAGAAGATGGCAGCGCCCACCTGAGGCAGAGGGCCCAAGGACCACCAGAGGGTAAGGGGGGGGGGAGAGAATCGGGGACCAACTCACTTTAGCCTAACCCTAACGGGAAAAAGGAAATAAATACATTTATTTTATTTTTCCCTAACTAAGGGGGTGATAAAGGGGTGGGTTTAGTTACTATTTTTTTATTTTGATCACTGTGATAAGGTCTATCACAGTGACCAAAATGAACCAATAGGAAAAATCTTCCTATTGTTGCCAGGTGCCAGCCGGCAGATCGCGGCGGGCGCACTGCGCATGAGCCCGCCCTATTTTGACAGGAAGAAGATGGCAGCGCCCACCTGAGGCAGGAGGGCCCAAGGACCACCAGAGGGTAAGGGGGGGGGAGAGAATCGGGGACCCTATTTCTCTCTCCTCTGATGCGCGATCACATCAGAGGAGAGAGAAATTAAATGGCACATTGGATTTTTTTTTTTTTTGCGGTCGTCGTTATATGGTTAATAACGGTGATCGCAACCCCGAATCATGTTCTCTGGGGTCTCAACTACCCCCGGCAGCTGAGACCCGGAAGAAAGTCCGAATCTGGGGGGCGCTATTCACTTTTTCCACAGTGCCGTGAATTCACGACTCTGTGGTTTAAGTACCCTTAACTACCGCCGTTAACAGGCATATCGGCGGTCGATAAGGGGTTAATCAGTATAACGGCGCCGACCTGACAGTGTCTGTATGTTACTGTGTACAATCCTACTGATGGGTTCCCTTTAACCTCAGCAGCAATGCTCGCAGCACTCATACGTCTATTTTGAAAAGACAACCTCTGAATATGACACTGCGTGCATTAACTATACTTCTTTGGTTGAGAATGGAGAGGCCAGTTCTGAGTGGAACGTATCTTCTTACACAGCTGTATGGTCTTGGCCAACAAGCTGCAGCTCAGTATCAGGGTTTTTTGGAATTCTTTTTATAGTTTAGGTCATCTGTGTAGAGCAACAATTCTTTTTTTGCGTATCGTCAGAGAGTTCCTTGCCATGAGGTACCATGTAAAGCTTCCAGAGACCAGTATTCGAGATGAGAGCGATAACATCAAATTTTACACACCTGCTCCCCATTCACATTTGACACCTTGTAACACTAATGAGTTTCAAGACATTGGGTAGAGAAAATGACTAACTTGGCTATTTTCCCTTAGGGGTGTACTCACTTTTGTTGCCAGCAGTTTAGACATTAATAGCTGTGTGTTGAGTTATTACAGTTAAAGATCACACATTTCCTTTGTATTTAGGAAAAAAAGTCATTTTTTCATTTTAAAAAACACAAAAAGGAAAATGGGCCAATTCAAAAGTTTGGTCTCTCTGCATGGTTACAAGCTGTGATACTTTCAAAAGCGGGTGCTATTAGGTACTAAACACGTTTTCTAGCCAGACAAGAGTCTTTCAAATCTTGTTTGAGGGATTTTCATTCATTCTTCCTTGGAAAGTTTGTGTGATTCCTGGGTCATCTTGCATGAACTGCTATTTTGAGGTCTAGCAACAGATATTCAGATCAGGGGACTGTGAGGGCATTGTAAAAGTCTAAGTTACTTACCGTTAACGGTATTTTTCGAAGTCCATGACAGCACTACAGAGAGAGGGGATCCGCCCCTTAGGAACAGGAAACCTACAGATATAAAAGGGCGGCACCTCTCCCACACATCAGTTGGATTACAGAGCATAAGAGGACATCAAGGTTAAATGGTATACAGCAAAAAAATTTCATGCATCACACAGTAACATTAATCAATTGTTTATTACATGTGGACTACATAAGCGGAAGAAGTGCACATAAAACCTGGGTGGGAATGTAAGGGTGCTGTCATGGACTTCGAAAAATACCGTTAACGGTAAGTAACTTAGACTTTATTCGAACGTCCATGACAGCACTACAGAGAGAATTACAGAGAGTAATAACTACTTAGGGAGGGACTACTGCCTGCAGCACCCTTAGTCCGAAAGAAAGGTCTGAGGAAGCACCCAAATCTAATCTATAATGAGTGTAAAACGTGTGTGGAGAAGACCACGTAGCTGCCTTACATATCTGGTCAATCGAGACTTCTGCCCTTTCTGCCCATGAAGTCGCCACAGCTCGAGTGGAATGCGCCCTCAGCCTCTCAGGTGGCTGCTTGTCCCTCGAGGTGTATGCCAGAGAAATTGCTTCCCTAATCCATCTGGCCAATGAGCTCTTTGTTAATCTACGGCCTTTGTTAATTCCTTGAAAAGAGACAAACAATGCATTGTCCCGTTTCCAGGGATCAGTGACTGCCAAATATTGCAGCAGACATCTTCTAACATCTAAAGTATGAAGTTTCATCTCTTTTTGATTAGATGGATTAGGGATGAACGAAGGGAGAATAATTTCCTGTGTTCTGTGGAAAGCGGAAGACACCTTAGGTAGGTATGCCGGATCCGGTCTAAGTATTATCCTGTCATTCAGGACCTGAGTGTAAGGAGATAGTCTAGATAGTGCCTGGATGTCACTTACCCTCCTAGCCGAGGTTAATGCTACCAAGAAAGCGGTCTTAAGGGAAAGAATTTTTATTGATGCTGCTGATATAGGTTCAAAAGGGGGCTCTGTTAAAGCAGTGAGAACAAGATTTAAGTCCCATGGCATGATTCTCACCTTCACTATGGGTCTCGACCTACCCGCAGCTTTAATGAATCTACTGACCCAGTAATTATTTGCGATGTTGCAACTAAAGAGTGCCCCCAAAGCTGAAACTTGCACCTTAAGGGTGCTTGTGGAGAGACCTAAGTCCAGACCCTTTTGTAGGAATTCTAGAATCTGGGTTATCGGTGTTGTGTCCCCTGCTACAACCGCCGAGCTCTGAAGAAATTTCTTCCAAATCCTAGCGTAGATCCTAGTTGTAACCTCTTTTCTGCTTTTAAGGAGAGTATTAATTACATTAGCAGAAAACCCCTTATCTGTCAGCAGCGACCGTTCAAAATCCACGCCGTCAGGTGGAGGCCCGCTACTCGAGGATGGTAGACTGGACCCTGGGAGAGCAGATCGGGAATGTCCGGCAGGACCCACGGGTCGGCTATCGACATGTTTCTGAGACATGAAAACCATGCCCTCCTGGGCCAAAAAGGAGCGATTAATATTATCCTTGCCCTGTCCTTCCTGACCTTCCTCAATACTAGGGGGAGTAAGGACAGGGGAGGGAAGGCGTAGGCTAGACTGAAATCCCACTGTAATAGAAGAGCGTCCACTGCCAGAGGGCGTTCTTTGGGATTCAGAGAGCAGAACTGTCTCACTTTCCTGTTGCTTTTGGTAGCAAAGAGATCTACATCCGGTAGACCCCATTTCCGCACAATTAGGTCGAAGATGGAAGTCTTTAATGACCACTCTCCTTGGCTCAGGAGATTGCGGCTTAAGAAGTCCGCCTTGGTATTTTCTTCTCCCCTTATATGTAGAGCCGTTAGAGAAAGAAAGTGTCGTTCTGCTATCTGAAGTAGGCGCCTTGCCACTTCCATGAGAGGACCGGAACGAGTACCACCCTGGTGGTTGATGTATGCGACTGTGACCCGATTGTCGGAGAGCACTCGAACGTGGTGACCCTGTAGATAGACAAGGAGTTTTTTAATCGCTAGCTCTACCGCTGCTAATTCCTTCATATTAGAAGACATTTGAATTTGATCCTGCTCCCATGAGCCCTGAACCATAACGTCCCCATATGAGCCCCCCACCCAGAGGGGCTAGCATCTGTTGTGACTATTCGGGATATGTCATATTCCCAGGGAACCCCCTTAGACAGGTTTGCCTCATTCTTCCACCAATCCAGGGATCTTATAGCAGCGTGGGACAAGGATAGCTGGCCTTCCAGGTAACCACCTAGCAAATTTTGATACAGCAAGACCTCAGCTTGCAGTGCCCTTGTGTGAAATTGGGCCCACCGAACCGCGGGAATGCAGGACGAGAGGGAGCCCAAAAGAGACATAGCCTTCCTAAGCGACATGGAGGGGTTACTGGAAGCGTTTAGGACCTGGTACCGTAAACGAATTAACTTGTCTGACGGTAAACTACAGTTCTGATTTTGTGAATCCAGAATTAGCCCTAGAAATTGCTGAACCCTCATCGGATTCAAACGAGACTTTTTGGTATTTATTAGCCATCCCAGCCGCTCTAAGGTAGAAATCGCTCTTTTCAGTTGCTCTAGGCAATGCTCTGCCGTCTTTCCTATAATAAGAAAGTCGTCAAGGTAGGGGACTATAAGCATATTTGATTCACGTAAGTGGGCCATGACCTCCGACATAACCTTAGTGAATACTCGTGGGGCAACCGCCAAGCCAAAGGGAAGGGCGCTAAATTGAAAATGTCGCAGTGATTCCCCCATCTGGATTGCTACTCTGAGGAAACGCTGATGCTCCATATGGATCGGTATGTGGTAATAAGCGTCTTTCAGATCTAACACCACCATAAAGCAATTTTCAAACAGAAGCTTTATTGCTGAGCTGACCGTTTCCATTTTAAATGGGTGAATAATCAGGAATTTATTGAGGGCTTTCAAATTAATAATTGTTCTAAAAGACCCATCCAGTTTATGGATCAAAAACAGAGGGGAGTAAAACCCCTTACCCCGCTCTGCTTCTGGCACCTCCACTAAGACATTCTTAGCGCAAAGCTCCTGAACCTCCAACTCTAGAGCGGCCTGCTCCGATGGGGATGATCTGAGTGGGGTAATTTTAAAGTTATCCCAAGGTACCGAGGAGAATTCTAACCGCAGCCCTGTAGCTATGATGTTAAGGATCCAGCTACTGTTTGAGATTTCCGACCAGGCCGGATAGAAGGCCTTCAATCTGCCTCCTACCGGCATCGCTAGTCATTGCGAGGGTTTTTTTTGTTTCCCTAGGTGGACCTCTAAACATAAACCCTGTACCTCTTCGCCTCTTTTCATCCCATTTGGCTTGTTCCCTGGACAACCTTCAGTAGCTGAACCTCCTTCTGCTGAAAGGTCTTTTATAGGAAGGGGTTGATAGACTGGGAAACTTTTTCTTGTCGTCCCCTGCCTTTTCTAAAAGTTCGTCCAGGACCGGGCCAAAAAGATATTCGCCGTCACACGGAATGGAACAGAGGCGAGATCTGGCTTGAATATCGCCCGGCCAACATTTCAGCCATAATGCCCTTCGTGCTGCATTAGACAGCCCTGCCGCTCTGGCAGCCATTCTTACTGAGTCCGCTGAGGAATCAGCCAGGAAAGCCGCCGCATTCTGAATTATTGGCAAGGTCTTCCGAATTGTCCCCCTGGAGGTTCCATCTGTTAACTGGGAAGCTAACTGGTCTAGCCAGACCATCAATGACCTGGCTGCGCAAGTGGCTGCAACTGCCGGCCTCAGGGCACCTGCCGACATCTCCCATGTGCCTTTCAAGAAGGAATCTGCCTTCCTGTCTAGTGGATCTTTCAAAGACCCCATATCATCAAATGGGATGGAGGATTTTTTAGAAGCCTTCGCCACTGCTGCATCCAGCTTCGGGGCCTTATCCCATTTACCCGTCAGGGGATCTTCAAAGGGATATCTCCTTTTAAACGCTTGGGGTAAGGAGCCTCTTTTTTCAGGCTTCTTCCACTCTCTGTCTATAAGGCCTTGGATGCTACTGTTTAGTGGAAAGGATCTCCGTTTTTTTGGATCTAGACCACCAAACATCAGATCCTGTACTGAGGGCTCTGGTTTCGCCTCCTCTACCCCCATGGTGGACCTAACTGATTTGACAAATTTGTCCATCTGGTCCAAGGGAAAACAAAAACGGGTAGCGTCTTCCGTAGAAGACGAGGAGGAAGCCGAAGAGGAAGGCGAGGAGGGTCCTGACACAACTTCACCCCTATCATGGGCGGCAGGCGACTCTGAATCAGATAAGACTGGTACATTTCTACGCCTGGAAAATTCTCCGTGTCTTGAGGACGCTTTCAACTCTGCTCTTATTATCTCCTTCAGGCTTTCGGTGAAATCTGGAGTCTCCTCCGCTATCTAAAAAGGGAAGGGGCATAGGGGGGGGTTTACTATGTCATTCCATGCCCCTGCCCTTCCCCTTAAAAATGCCCTACCGTCTGTTGCATGCACGGCTGGCACAACCTCTTAGGGCAAGCGTCAGGCAGAGGGCAAGCGCAAAAGGCACATTCCCTGTGCTTGCTTTTCACCGAACACTTCTTCCCCTAGTAACAGACAAAATGGGGAAAAAACTGTATTACTGGGTATTCTAAATCTGACGATCTCTTACCCAGATTGTACAGCAGTAGGTACCGGATCACGGGGAGGGGGCTTTTTCCCAGCTGCGGAACTTCTGCGGCTGGTGCTCCTGGCCATTGAAGAGGAGCGCTCTGTCTGCTGCTGCTGGCTCTCCTGTTGCACCGAGGGAGCATCTACAGTGTCCATCGTAAAAAAATGGGGCAGAAGCGCTTTACCTCTTTCCTAGGCTCCTTATATCCTCCCCCGGATATCCGGATCAGCAGGTCTGGCCAGGGGTCCACCCCTCCTACTCCCCACCCCACGGCCCCCCCTGCACCTCCCCGCCGTCCCCACAGCAGGCGCCGTCCGATGATGCAGCCGCCAAAATTTTCAAAAACGCCGGCCGGCGTCTCACTTCCGGTTCCGGTGGTGGAGACTCCGCCCCCTTTTTTCCTCCGCTCGCACGGACCGATGGAGGTAAGCATAATCCCCCGCTGCATCGCCCCCCCGAGCGGAGATCTCCCCCGACCCCAGCCGCGCTGCTGCAACAGCGGCGCACGACTGAATTTTCAAAAACCCCGCCGCGCCGTCCATAGCAGTGACGCGCGGCGGGAAATTCAAAACCGCCCGCCGCGCCGTCCATAGCCGTGACGCGCGGCGGGAAATTCAAAACCGCCCGCCGCGCCGTCCATAACAGTGACGCGCGGCGGAAATTCAAAAAAACCCCGCCGCGCCGTTCACAGCAGTGACGCGGCGGGAAATTCAAATTTTAAAATTTTTTTTTTTTTTAAAAAAAATCACGGCTGCACCCTCAAGAGGCCCCCACCATGACAGGACCACAGGAGAGGACAGGGAGAAGGCATCGGGACCAGGGAGAGGGGGCGAATACTTACCTACCGGCGCTGGCTGGGAGACAGAGATCCTCTGGATACTGCTCCACCTGCTCCGCACACTGCCGTGGAATCCTACCCGGACCCACCGTGGCGCTTCCAGGGGCTCCGCACCGGCCGAGGTAGGAGATTCCCCCCCGCTACCTGGGTCGACCGGCCGGCCTGGGTCCTCCTGAAGATCTTCATCTGTAGGAAACCCGTCCTTTAGGAACAGGAAACCAACTGATGTGTGGGAGAGGTGCCGCCCTTTTATATCTGTAGGTTTCCTGTTCCTAAGGGGCGGATCCCCTCTCTCTGTAGTGCTGTCATGGACGTTCGAATAAACCTTCAGCTTGCACCTTATGAGGTAGTCTAAGGTAGTTTTCTTTTGATGACTCTTCCACAAAGGCCATATTTGTGCCAGGGTGTCAGAACAGTAGATCAATGTAGCACAACTCCAGAGTCTGCTAAATCTTTCTGAAAGTCTTTTGCAATCAAGTGGGGGTTCTGATTTGTCTCTCTAGCAATTCTACGAGCAAGCTCTCACTGAAATTTTGCTTGGTTTTCCAGACCTTGTCTTGACCTCCACAGTTACTGTTAACTGCCATTTCTTAATTACATTTCAAACTGAGGAAAGGGCAACAACTTTGCTATCTTCTTAAAGTCTTCTCCTGCTTTGTGGGCCTTCAGCATTTTCATATTCAGAGTGCTAGGCAGCTGCTTAGAAGAACTCATAGCTGCTGTTCTTTGGCACAAGGTTAGAGGAGGCTGGGTTTCTATAAAGCTGGTAAATTGGCATCACCTGGCCTTTCCTAACGATGGTAGTGAACAAGTCATAAATAACAGGCTAATTAAGGTCTGACACCTTGGTAAAAGCTATCACGATTTCTTTTTTTTGTAATGTTAAAATTACTATATGTTTGACTAGACTAAAATACAAAAGAAATGTGTCATCTTATAATTTAGACTTATTATAGATCATTTCATCTTCAACTTCCTTAACTGTTCACAGGAGGCAGGGGCGTACAATAGAAAGGCTACAAACAAGTTCTTTAAAAAAAGGGGGTAAGGTATTCGTTTTGGTGCCCACCACAAAAAGTAAGCTGCTGGCCAAATGGCAAGGGCCATATGAAATCCGAGAAAAGGTTGAGGAGGTGAATTATAGGGTATATCAGCCCTGGAAAAGGAAACCTGAGCAACTACATCACAACAATCTGTTATAGGAGGGTAAACACCGGGAATGTTTGGATACGGACGCGACTACGGTCATATCGGCTGTTGACCCTCTGACAACAGCCCAGGAAGCGGCCGGTAATGAGGTAAAGATAAGCAACACTATTTCTAAACAGTAGTGATGGAACTACCGACGTATTCTCAGAACTGCCCAGCCGTACAATCTGTGATCCACCATGACATTGTCACCAATCTTCAACCGTACCGTGTGCCAGAGGCTAGCCATCGCAACTAAGGTGAAACAACTGCTCTAGCTAGGAATTATAGAGTAGTCCAGGAGTGAGTGGAATATTCTCATTGTCATGAATGATACAGCTGTCGGGTGACCTGGGATTAAGGACTCCTTTTCTGACCCTAGTACTAGGGGGTGCCCTAGCTCACAATGTTCCTTGGGATACTTCAGATTGCAAAGACGCCGGCGCCTCTGCCCTTGCCATATCTCCTACAATAGCCCTCCATTTGGTCTCTTCCCCCCACCCAGGGAAGAGGGGGTGCTACTGTGCACCTCAGTACACCAACCTGACAAACAAGGAAACAAAGACAAGGGGTAACTGAGAAATTCACACACACCAAATATTCACTCACAAATAACAGAGGAATCCACCATGTGCAGGAAGGGAAAGAAACCCAAATAGGGAAGGATAAGGAATTACCAAGTGTACAAACCAAACAAAAGTCGCATATAACTCCTCCAGCAATCCTTCTCATACCAACTTCTCTCCCTCTTTTAGCCATGCCGCACAAAGCCAACTCTGACGAGGATTAGTAATAACGCCCAGATTATATAAGGAAAAGGAGTGGCTAACCCAACACAGCTGAGCACAGGGATTATCAACATGGCCTCTGGCTCCGGTCCATTGCGGTAACCCACGTGACACCCATTGTACGGATTTCAAAGCCGGACACATTGTTACGATTTAGAAACAATTTGCAAAACTTGAATGAAGTGTCAACATTTTACCTTTATCCAATGCCCAAGGTAGATGAGCTAACAGAGACTGAGGCAGGCCCAGTATTTCACGACGCTCGATCCGACAAAGAGTTACTGGCAAGTGCCTCTGACAGTCAGCTGTGGCTGTAATTACAATGCTTTCCAGCGGAGATTCAGTATGTTTCTATGCACATCCTGGGGAACAAGCCACACTCTCGTATATCATCCTACTCACTTCCTCACAGTAAATATAAATATATATATTTATTTACGAAATACAGTTTTGCACTATGAATTTAATTTAGAATAAAAATGCATATTTTAAGGAGATTATTTAAACATAATGTCATTCTTACATCTATATATTTAGTTTAAAGCAATTTTATATTTACAAGAAATATATAAAAATAAATAATTCAAAACAACTTACCTGCACCCGAATCCCATGGTAGACACAAAGCCAAAACAGCAAGAGAGCACAAAGAAATAGTGATTGAAAAAGGTCATCCAGCATACCAGGGAACCAACTATTGACCAGAAATGTGAGGGGAAAGAATGGGTCTGGAAAGAAACAGAAGAAAAGTTGCCAGCAAACTGTTCATGGTTTTAGTCTACCTGCCACACTAAGCCATCTTTCTTCACAGATCACAAAATTAACCCTTTCACCTCGAAGCCTGTTTTCACCTTCCTGACAAGGCCAATTTTTACAATTCTGACTACTGTTACTTAATGACGTCATAACTCTGGAATGCTTCAACGGATCCCGGTGATTCTGACACTGTTTTCTTTTGACATATTGTACTTTGTGATGGTGGTAAAATTTCTTTGATATGACTTGCGTTTATTTGTGAAAAAAACTGAAATTTGTCAAAAATTTTGCAATTTTCAAACTTAATTTTTATGCCCTTAAATCAGAGTCATAACGGACAAAATAGTTAATAAATAACATTTCCCACATGTCTACTTTACATCAGCACAATTTTGGAAACAATTTTCTTTAGTAATTTATAAGGGTTAAAAGTTGCAAAACCATTTTTTTAGGGACCCCCACACATCTTTGAGGTGCCTATATGACAGAAAATACCCAAAAGTGACACCATTCAAGTTATCCCCTCAAGGTACTCAAAACCACATTCAAGAAGTTTATTAACTCTGCTTCACAGGAATTTTTGGAATGTGGAAGAAAAAAAACACTTGCTTTCTCTCACAAAAAATTTCCTTTAGACCTAATTTTTTTTTTTTTTTTACTTTCGCAAGGGTAACAGGAGAAAAAGGACCATACTATTTGTTGTGCATAATTAGCGGACGCCATATCATGTTTGGAGAGCCCCTGATGTGCCTAAACAGTAGAAACCCCCAGCAAGTGACATGATTTTGGAAACTACAACAGGGAACTTATCTAGATGTGTATTGAGCACCTTGAACCCCCAGGTGCTTCACATAAATTTATAACGTTAAGCCGTGAAAATATAAAAAAATAAATAAAAAAAAAATCACATTTTCCCCCAGATAAATAGTTTTTAGCTCCAAATTTTGTATTTTCATAAGGATTACAAGATAAATTGCTCCATAGAATTTGCTGTGCAATTTCTCCCGAGTACACCGATACCCCATATGTGGAGGAATACTACGTAGGTGCACGGCAGGGCTTGGAAGGAACGAGTGCCATTTGACTTTTGAATGCAAAATTTGATGGAATAGTTAGCGGACGCCATGTCGCGTTTGAAGAGCCCCTGATGTGCCTAAACAGTGGAAACCCCCCACAAATGACACCATTTTGGAACCTTACCTAGATGTGTATTGAACACCTTGAACCCCCCATTTCTTCAAGTGCTTTACAGAAGTTTATAACGTTAAGCAGTGAAAAAAAAAAAAATCACATTTTTCCCAAAAAATCCTTTTTAGCTACAAATTTTATATTTTCACAAGGGCAAAAGGAGAAAATGGACCCCAAAGTTTGTTGTGCAATTTCTCCTGAGTTCACGGAAACCCCATATGTGGTCGAAAACGACTTCTGAGGTACAGTGCAAAGCTCAGAAAGTAGCGCCATATTACAGTGCAGATTTTGCAGCACATGTTTGAGGGTGCCATGTTACATTGGCAGAGCCCCTGAGGTGCCAGAACAGCAGAAGCCAGCATAAGTGACCCCATTTTACCAATTAAACCTCTCGATGAATTCATCTAGGGGTCCAGAGATTATATTGACACCACAAGTGTGTCACAGACTTTTATACCATTGGGCAGTGAAGAAAAAATAATTTACAGTTTTACCACCAAGATTGCGTGTTCGCCCCAAGGTTGATATTTTCGCAATGGGAAATGGGTAAAAATAGCACCAGAATTTGTCCCACAATTTCTGCTGAATGTAGAAATACTCCATATGTGGCTGTACAGTACTATTTTGCCATACAGAGTGACTCGAGAGCGCTATTTGCCTCCTGGAGCGCAGGTTTTCCTAGACAAGTTTGCAGATTCCATATAAAGAGCCCCTAAGTGTTAGAAAAGCTGAATCACCACTCAAGTGACCCCATTTTGGAAATTATAACCCTGTGGGAACTTATCTACAGATGTAGCGACGATTTTAACTCCATGGGGGTTTTCCAGAAACAGGCAGCAGTGGATGTTGCGGAGTGACCAGTACGTTGCAGTCACCCATACATTATGCCCAGCTCATGCTTCTTGAGACACGCACCTGAAAATTAGGCGGGCTCTCATCACTACAGAAATGCCAAACATGTGGATGCTATATGTGGTTTAGGCACACTGGGGCTCAGAAAGGAGGGGCATTTGGATTTGGGAGTGGAGAATTTTCTTAATTTCTTTTGGGGAGCGAGCAGCTATTTAGCTTTTCCAGAGCCTTTGTGCTACCAGTAACGTGGAAGCCCCCTATATTTCCATTAATAGATGACATATAAGAGTGGGGACGTGTTTTTTGTGGATTGAGTGGAAGCTTTTATTGGGAACATTTTACATAACTTTTGGGATCACAGTTATACGCTGAGCACTTACTTTGGGGTTTCCATCTAAATCTCTGAGTGACGTGATTCAGATGAAACTACCTATGGATCCATTCACTATAATGAGGCAGCAGTTACTCTGGACTCCGTCTGACCTCTGTTCCGTGGTGTCCTTTTCAGAAGTGCACAAAACTGTGGCCGACGGCACTTTTATGCAATCCTAAAAAAAGGCGGACACCGCCAGATCACAGGTCAGACGGCGTCCACAGTGCCTCTATCTGCCTCTTTATAGGGAATTTTCCGCTGGAGGTTCTGTCTGAATCTCGTGTTTCAGAGATTTACACGGAAACCCCGGTGTAAGCGCTCAGCGCAGGATAAATGTGCGCCAAGCCTTACTGCGATCTTTGGGAGGCACAACGAAAAAATTAACAGTAGGTGAAGAATTGGTTTTATTTATTTTTTACGCCATTCCTCGTATAAGTGATTAGGAGACTGTAGTGATATTGGAAAAAGATTATTATGTTAAAGAAGCTATCTCCCTCTAGATAGTAAAATATTCAAAGATTTAAGGACAAATTAAGAACCTTTCTGAGAAAAAAAACATTGAAAGGGGTGTTTTGACAAAAAAAAGGGCAGAAAATCTGCTTCCAGAATATCCAGAAATTCCACACTGGTATAGTATCCCCAAAAAATACAAATCTATTGCTCAACCTCCTGGCCGCTCTATTATATCGGGAATAAATTCATTGCTAGAAGTATTACCCCAATATGTAAACTGGTTATTGAAACCATTACTACCACAAATACCATCATTCATAAAAGATTTGGGTGATTTTTATTAGCTTTAAAAGACATTGCTTGGCAGTCAAGTTTTTATTTGACATCTATTGATGTTGAAAACTTATATACTCGTATTCCACAAAAAAATAGTAGTTACATACTGATAACGGTATTTCTCGGAGCCCATGACAGCACCATGGAGAGAGGGGATCCGCCCTTCAGGGACAGGAACCTACAAATAAAAGGGCGGCACCTCTCCTCCGCCCCCCAGTTGGTTACAGAGCATCAGAGGGTCTCAAAGTTAGTTAAATAAGAGAAATAAATACATAACATTATAATATTGCTTAGCATCAAGTAACAGTGCCTAAACAAAAAAACACTCTACGAACAGTAAAAAAAGTGCTCACCGCACACGTGATGGGGGGGGGGGGTGGTGAATAAGCGGGTGCTGTCATGGGCTCCGAGAAATACTGTTATCGGTAAGTAACTACTATTTTCTCTCTCACCCATGACAGCACCACGGAGAGAATTACAGAGATTGGTAGCTTAGGGAGGGACCACAGTCTGAAGGACCCTTCTCCCGAAGGTCAAGTAAGATGCAGAGGCTAGATCTAGACGATATTGTCTGAAAAGGTTGAAGGTAATGACCAGGTGGCCGCCTTACAGATCTGTTCTATTGATACCTCAGATCTCTCAGCCCATGTGGTCGCCATAGCTCTAGTGGAATGGGCTCTCAATCCTTCCGGGATGGTATTCCCACTGGAAGAATAGGCCAGGCAATCGCATCCTTTATCCACCTTGCCAGGGTACGTTTGGACGCTTTGAGTCCCTTCCTGGGCCCCTGAAAACACACAAAGAGAGAACCTTCCTACATCCCTTGGTGGCCTCTAAGTACTGTACTAGGCACCTCTTTACATCAAGGGTGTGAAATCTCTCTTCTCCCTATTCCTAGGGTTTGGGCAGAAGGAAGGACTACCTCTTGGGTTTTATGAAAATGAGACGCTACTTTAGGCAGGTAGCCGGGTCAGGTTTAAGGACGACTCTGTCTTCTAGAATCTTTGTGAATGGTGGAACTGCAGATAAGGCCTGAATATCGCTTACCCTACGAGCTGATGTTAGTGCTACCAGTAGGGCAGTTTTTTGAGATAGTATTTTCAAGGGAGCTGACTCAATGGGTTCGAACGGGGGCCCTGTTAACACTGATAATATCAGATTAAGATCCCATAACGGCAGATTTGGGCTATCTATCGGTCTAGATCTAGCTGCAGCTTTTATGAATCGTGCTACCCAGGGGTTACCTGAAACATCATGGTTATATAGGGCACCTAAAGCTGCTACCTGCACCTTTAATGTATTTACCCCTAAGCCTCGCTCAAGGCCCCTCTGCAGAACTTCAAGAATTTTGGTGACCTGGACCCCATCCTGAACTTTTACCCCGGAGGTGAATATGATTTTTTTCCAAGCTCTTGTCGTGACTGATTTTTTACTTTTCAGTAGCATATTTATTAATCTTTCCGAAAACTCCCTCCCCCTCAGTAGTGACCTCTCAAAATCCATGCTGATAAATGGCGGTTTGCTGCCCGAGGGTGTGATATTGGGAGATCTGGTAGGATCCAGAGTTCGGAGATCGATAGTATCCTCAGGCAGGAAAACTAAGTTCTTTTTGGCCAAAAGGGGGCTATCAGTATCATCTTTGTCTTGTCCTCCCGGACTTTCCTTATGACCACTGGGATGAGGATAATCGGGGGAAATGCAGAGGTCAGATTTTGTGTCCAAGGAATCATAAAGGCATCCAAGGGCCCGAGGATTCCCCCTGGGATCTAGAGAACACAATTGTTCCACCTCCTTGTTCCTGAAATCTGCGAATAGATCTATGTCCGGGGTTCCCCACATTTCCACAATCTGAAAAATTGACTGATTTAGGACCCACTCGCCCTGATTCAACCGAGTGTGACTCAGAAAGTCTGCTTTTTTGTTGTCTTCCCCGCGAATATGTTACGTGGAGAGGGATAGTAGGTTCTCCTCTGCAAGGCTGAGGAGTTCGAAGGAGGCATTCATTAAGGTCCGGGATCTCGTTAACCCCTAGTGGTTTATATAAGCCATCGTCACTTGGTTAACCAAGAATATGCGAACATGGTGACCCTGTAGTGAAGGTAAGAAGTGTGATATCGCATGATGTACCGCCCACAGTTCTTTCTGATTTGAGGAGGCTTCTAGCTCTTGACGTTTCCACTCCCCCTGAGTAACTCTGTTGTCCATGTGCGCACCCCGTTCCTTGGGACTTGCGTCTGTGGTGACAAAAATATATTTTTGTTACCCAGGGGACCCCTTGGATAGGTTATCTATATTTCCCCACCAGGCTAGGGAATGAAGAGTTATTAAGTTTAGGGTTATGTGACCTTCTAAATAACCTCCTAATGCTGACTGATTTGCTAGTATGTCCCATTGAAGCTCCCTCGTATGTAGCTGTGCCCACTGGACCGCCGGTAAGCAGGTGGAAAGGGACCCCATCAGTGACATAGCCTTCCTTAGAGTCATGGATGGGTTATGGCTCTTGTTACCATTTGTACAAGTTTCCCCTTCTTGTGGCTTGGGAGTCGGCATTCCTGTTTTTTTTTGAGTCCAGTGTGACTCCTAGAAATTCCTGCACTTTGCTGAGTTCCAGCTTGTATTTTTCCAAGTTCAGGAGTCAACCGAGGTTTTGTAGGGTGTTTATCACTCTGTCCCTTTGCTCCCTGCAGCCTTGGGCAGAGTCGATCGCTATCAAGAAGTCGTCTAAGTATGGGACTTTTAAGATGTCCTGCTCCCTCAGATGGGCCATCACTTCCGCTATTAGTTTTGTTGACACCCATGGGGCTATAGATATCACGAAGGGCAGCACTCTGTATTGGAACTCTCTTATTTCCCCCTCTATGAAAACTGCTAGCCTGAGAAATCTGCGGCAATTCCCATGAATGGGGATGTGATAGTACGCGTCGTTGAGATCTAGTACAGTCATGAAACAGTTTGGGAATAGGATTTTGATGGTGGACTTGATCGATTCCATCTGAATTTTTGATTTTGGACATATCTGTTTAAACTTCGTAGATTTATAATTGTTCGGTATGTGCCGTCCTGTTTGGATACTAGAAATAGTGGGGAGTAGAACCCCTTGCTCCTCTCCTGAGGGGGAATCACTTGAAAAACAGCTTTTCCTAGTCATTTTAGGACTTCCACTTCTAGGGCTTTTTGCTCTCTTGTGGAAGATCTTAGTGGGGTTATCACGTATTTTTGAGGTGGGAGGGAGAGAAAGTCTATCCTTAGGCCCAACTCGATTAGATTTAATATCCAGGCACTGTTCGAGATTTTCTTCCAGGCCTGAAGGAAAGAGGTTAATCATCCCCCCACCTTGGGCGAAATGTCACTTACAGGATTTCTTGTCCCGGGCAGAATTGCCGAAGAGGAACCCTCTATTCCTCTTTCTTCCCTCCTAAATCTGTTCTGCCCTCTCGGTGGCCTTTTACGAAAAATGTTTTTGTTCCGAAAGGAACGCTTAAACGGCAGAGAACCCAGGTTCGGAAAACCCTTTTTAGTATCCCCTGCTTTCTGGAGGATGTCGTCCAGTGTCTCGCCGTATAGGAATTTCCCATTACATGGGATTGAACACAGTTTAATTTTGGTCTTTAAATCCCCTGGCCAACATTTAACCCCTTTCTGACATCAGAAATACTATCCCGTCCATGAAATCCGACCATCTGACCATGGACGGGATAGTACGTCATAGGCGATCAGCTGCGCTCCCGGGGGGGGCGCAGCTAATCGCCGCCGGGTGTCAGCTGATTATCACAGCTGACACCCGGGACTGTGTGTCAGGAGCGGTCAAGGACCGCTCCCGGCACATTAACCCCTGGCACACCGCGATCAAACATGCACGCTCCCCTGAGACCCTCAGAACAGCACGATGTGTCGCGCTGTTCCGAGGGACTCTCCTCCCTCCAAGGACCCGGATCCAAGATGGCCGCCGGGTCCTGCAGAGAGGCGGCTTCCTCAGTGCCTGCTGAGAGCAGGCACCGAGAAGCCTGCAGCAGTGCCTGTGCATCGCTAGTGTGACTGAGTGCTGTGCACACTGTCACACTAGCGATCTGACATTTTACAGTGATGTCCCACCCTGGGACAAAGTAAAAAACTGAAAAAAATAAAAATAAACATGTTTTAAAAAAAATTCCAAAATCATAAAAAAAAAACATTCCCCAAAAAATTCAGTTTCCTGTAAATAAAAAAAAACAAAACTATAAAAGTACACATATTTGGTATCGCCGCGTCCGTAACGACCCTCCCCCTATAAAACGGTCCCACTAGTTAACCCCTTTAGTGAACCCCTTAAAAAAAAAAAAAACAAAGCAAAAAAATTAATGCTTTATCATCATACCGCCGAACAAAAAGAAAAATAAAAAAGTTATAGCTCGCAGAATAAAGCGATGCAAAAATAATCATTTTTTATATAAAATTGTTTTTATTCTATAAAAGCACCAAAACATAAAAAAAAGATATAAATGAGGTATCGCCGTAATCGTACTGACCCGAAGAATAAAACTGCTTTATCAATTTTACCACACGCAGAACGGTATAAACGCCACCCCAAAAGAAATTCATGAATTGCTGATTTTTGTTCATTCTAACCTCCCAAAAAACGAAATAAAAAGCGATCAAAAAATGTCTCGTACCACAAAAAATAAGACCTCACATGACTCTGTGGGCCAAAACATGCAAAAATTATAGCTCTCAAAATGTGGTGATGCAAAAACTATTTTTTGCAACAAAAAGTGTCTTTTAGCGTGACAGCTGCCAATCATAAAAACCCGCTATAAATAGTAAATCAAACCCCCTTTATCACCCCCTTAGTTAGGGAAAAATAATAAAATTAAAATTATTTGTTTATTTCCATTTTCCCATTAGGGTTAGGGTTGCGGCTAAAGTTAAGGTTGGCACTAAAGTTAGGGTTAGGGTTGGGATTAGGGGTGTGTTAGGGTTTGGTTTGTGGTTAGGGTTGGGACTAGGGTTAGGGGTGTGTTGGGGTTAGGGTTGGAGTTAGAATTGGGGGATTTCCGCTGTTTAGGCACATCAGGGGCTCTCTGTTGTGAATGTGTTAGAAATGAATTCTGAGCAGAAGCTCCCTCTGGTGGTTACAAACAGTACTGAACTATTCAATGAAGATTGTGAAGATTGGCAATCAGGTGTTTCAGACTGGGCTTATATAAGGGAGGTTCCCTCCCATCAGGGTTGCCGGTGATCAATTGTTCTTGACTCAACTTTGGTTCCTGGTTCACTTGGAAGCTTGCTGTGTCTTGCCTACATCTTCTGCAAACAGATAAGATATTTTCTGCTTTTATTTTTGTGCTTGCTTTTTGCATTTTGTCCTGCACTTCTGTGGAGGTCAGCCAGGTTCCCTCCTGGGGCTTGTGCTCCTCTCAGTTTATCTGAGCCACTGTTATTTGTTCATTTGCCTTTTCCAGTTTTTTCAGTGGCTGCTGCTTAGTTTTGTTACACCAGAGAACTAATTTAGGTGGTAGAGGTCGCGTGATCTCAGGTGTTTTTGCAATTAGTGAGTTGGTATTTTTTTTAGGGTTTTTTGGATTGCAGTAAGTGTCCTTCCTATCCTTTTCTTTCTAGGAAGATTGGGCCCCAACGTTTGCTCATACTATTTTCTGTCTGTGTCTGTATTTCCTCTTGTCTAACCGCCATTACATGTTCGGGGGCTTCCTATGCTCTTTGGGGATCTGCTCCGGGGCAGATAGTTTTCCTCTTTCTATCTTTAGGGGTAGTTAGCTTCTCAGGCTGTGACGAGGCGTCTAGGACCAACGTAGGTACGCTCCACCGCTGCCTTTAGTTGTGGTGGTTAGTCAAGCTACTGCAATCCAGTAGATTCCAACCTCTCTGGTGTATTGCCTTTTTTGCCTCCTCTCCTCAGCTACCAAATCATAACAGTATCACCGGCAAAACTGAAAATTATATGGTACTCACAGAAGGGAAAGATAGTGTAAAAAAAAAAATTAAAAAAAGTTGTCAGAGTTGTCAGAGATATAAATATATATATATATTTTTTTTTACCCTCTTTCTCTGGGTGCTGAGAATTTTTTTTTCTCTCAATGGAGTTTGCACAGTTGTCCAGCCGTGTGGATCAGCTTGCCACTGAAGTTCGGAGTATTGCTACCTATCTTGCAGGGTTGCCGGTTGTGGAACCTAGGATCCCCATGCCAGATTTGTTGTTAGGGGATCGAGCTAAATTTCTGAATTTTAAAAATAACTGTAAGTTGTTTTTTGCCTTAAAACCTAAGTCCTCAGGGAACGCAGCACAGCAGGTTCAAATTGTCATCTCTCTCCTGCGCGGCGATCCTCAGGATTGGCCTTTTTCCCTGACACCTGGGGATCCTGTTTTGAGTAATGTTGATGCATTTTTTCTGGCTCTGGGGTTATTGTACGATGAACCTAATGTCACTGATCAAGCTGAAAAAGCCTTGTTGGCAATAAATCAGGGGCTTGAGGACGCTGAGTTGTACTGTCAGAGATTCCGAAGGTGGGCAGTCCTGACCAAATGGAATGATGATGCATTGGCAGCCCTTTTTTGGAAGGGTCTGTCAGAGAATGTAAAAGATGTTATGGTGGGTTACCCTGCTCCCTCTGGTCTCAATGATTCTATGTCATTGGCGATTCAAATTGACAGACGTTTGCGTGAGCGTAGAGGTATGCGTGGAATAGTGTTGCCTTGTGAACCAGCTTCTGAACCCATGCAGTGTGATAGAGTGGCTTCTGGGGCACAGCGTCATGAGTTTCGAAAACGCAATGGGTTATGTTTCTACTGTGGTGACGCCTCTCATGCTATTTCAGTCTGCCCTAAGCGGGGAAGACGTTTTGCACGCTCAGTTGTCTTGGGTAGTGTTCAGACTAAATTTCTGTTGACTGTTACCCTGATTTGCTCCCTGTCCACATTTTCTGCTCAGGCTTTTGTTGATTCGGGAGCAGCTATTAACCTGATGGATTTTGATTTTGCTAAACGTTGTGGGTTTCCCTTGATACCCCTACGGAAGTCTATTCCCCTACTGGGGATTGATTCTACCCCTTTGGCTGAGAATAAACCCCAGTTCTCTACTCAGGTGATAATGAGGGTTGAACCTGATCATCAGGAGAGTTGCAAATTTTTGGTACTGTATAATCTGCATGACATTATTGTACTAGGTTTCCCTTGGTTACAGTCTCATAATCCTGTTTTGGATTGGAAATCTGTGTCTGTAACCAGTTGGGGCTGCCAATGTGTTAATGCCAACACTCCTGTTTTTTCTGCCTCTCCCCAGGCTCAGGATGTTCCTGACTTTTTGACTGATTTTTCTGATGTGTTTAGCGAAAGTAAATCTGCATCCTTGCCCCCCCATAGGAGCTATGACTGCGCTATTGAATTAGTGCCTGGTACTAAATTTCCTAAGGGTCATCTTTTTAACTTGTCTGTACCTGAACATGACGCTATGCGGTCTTATATCAAGGAGTCATTGGAGAAGGGTCATATCAGACCATCCTCTTCACCCTTGGGTGCCGGTTTTTTCTTTGTGGCCAAAAAGGATGGTTCATTAAGGCCGTGTATTGATCGTCTCTTGAACAATATCACTGTGAAATATCAATATCCGTTACCCTTGATTTCTGACCTGTTTTCCAGGGTCAAAAGTGCTACTTGGTTTACCAAGCTTGACTTCAGGGGGGCGTATAACCTTATTCGCATTAAGCACGGGGATGAATGGAAGACGGCATTTAATACCCCAGAGGGGCATTTTGAGTACCTAGTGATGCCCTTTGGGCTCACTAATGCTCCTTCCGTCTTCCAGTCCTTCATGAATGACATTTTCAGGGATTTTGTGGATAAATTTCTGATTGTTTATTTGGATGATATCTTGATTTTTTCCAATGACTGGGACTCTCATGTGAAACATGTTCGGACTCTGTTCCAGATTTTGAGAGAGAATGCTCTGTATGTGAAGGGATCAAAGTGTCTTTTTGGCATACAGAGGATCTCATTTCTGGGATTCATTTTGTCCCCATCTGTTATTGAAATGGACCTGGTCAAGGTTCAGGCCATCTGTGATTGGGTCCAACCTACTTCATTAACGGCTCTTCAGAGATTCTTGGGTTTTGCCAATTTTTATCGTAAATTTATTGGTAATTTCTCTGTTCTTGTTAAACCATTGACTGATTTGACCAAGAAGGGTTCTGATGTGGTGAATTGGCCTCTTGAGGCAGTCTCTGCGTTTCAGGAACTTAAGCAGAGATTCACTTCTGCTCCTGTTCTACGGCAGCCTAATGTTTCTCTGCCATTTCAGGGGAGGTTGATGCCTCTGAAATTGGGGCAGGTGCCGTTTTGTCCCAAAAAGATCCAGAGACCTCTAAAAGTAACCCTTGTGCCTTTTTCTCTCGAAAATTTTCTCCAACTGAACGTAATTATGACGTGGGTAATCGGGAGTTATTGGCCATGAAGTGTGTTATGTTTCGGTAGCTGAGGAGTGCAGGTAAAAAAGGCAATGCACCAGAGCAGTTGGAATCTATGAGATTGCAGTACCCTGACTAACCACCACAACTAGAGGCAGCCGTGGAGCGTTCCTACGTTGGTCCTAGACGCCTCGTCACAGCCTGAGAAACTAACTACACCTAAAGATAGAAATAGGAAAGCTATCTGCCCCGGAGCAGAACCCCAAAGATAATAGAAAGCCCCCAAACATGTAATGGCGGTTAGACAAGATGAAATACTGACACAGAAAGAAAATAGTATGAGCAAATGCTGGGGCCCAAACTAACTAAACAGAAAAGGATAGGAAGGGTACTTACTGCAATCCCAGAAAACCCTGAAAGGCACCAACTCTACTAATTTCAAAAACACCTGAGATCACACGACCTCTTCCACCTAAATTAGTTCTCTGGTGTAACAAAATCAAAACAGCAGCCACTGAAAAAACTGGAAAAAGCAAAAGTACAAACATCAGTGGCTGAACAAAACTGAGAGGGCAGAAGCCCCTGGAGGGGACCCTGAAGGCCCCCACAGAAGTGCAGGACAAAATGCAAAAATATAGCACAAACACAAAAGAAGAAAATGTCTTATCTGTTAGCAGGAGATGCAGACACGACACAGCAGGCTACAAGGGAAACAGGAATAAAGGATCCAGACCAGAACAATTGATCACCGGCAACCCTGATGGGAAGGTGACTCCCTTATATAAGACCAATCAGTAACACCTGATTCCCAGTCCTCACAATCTTCACTGGACAGACTAGCACCGCTTGTAACCACCAGAGGGAGCCTCTGCTTAGAACTCATCTCAAACCCATTCACAACAGTACCCCCCCCTTGAGGAGGGGTCACCGAACCCTCATTTGAGCAACGAGGTCGGTCAGGATGAGTTCTACGATACGCACGGATAAGTCTCCTAGCATGGATGTCCGAAGCAAACACCCAAGAATTGTCTTCCTGACCATAACCTCTCCATTTAACCAAATACTGGAGTTTCCGTCTAGAAAAACGAGAATCTAATATTTTCTCAACCACATACTCCAGATTGCCCTCAACCAAAACAGGGTCAGGAGGCACAGCAGCAGGAACCACTGGCTCAACAAACCTCTTCAACAAGGACTTGTGGAACACGTTATGGATCTTAAATGTCCCTGGAAGAAGCAAACGAAAAGAAACAGGATTAATAATCTCCATGATCTTATAAGGTCCAATGAACCTAGGCTTAAATTTAGGAGATGCTACTCTCATAGGAATATTCTTTGAGGACAACCAGACCAAGTCCCCCACTTTAAACCGAGGACCATCAGTCCTATGCCGGTTAGCAAACCGCTGGGCCTTCTCCTGAGAGAGGGACAACCTCTCCACTACCTGGTCCCAAATCTGTTGCATACGCTCCACAACAGAGTCAACACCTGGACAGACAGAAGCCTCCGTCTGACCTGAAGAAAATCGAGGGTGAAACCCAGAATTACAAAAAAATGGAGACATCAAAGTGGCAGAGCTAGCCCTATTATTAAGAGCAAACTCAGCCAAAGGCAAAAAAGAGACCCAGTCATCCTGATCAGCAGACACAAAGCATCTTAGATAAGTCTCCAATGTCTGGTTTGTTCTCTCAGTTTGACCATTGGTCTGAGGATGAAATGCCGAGGAGAAAGACAATTGAACACCCAGTTTAGAACAAAAAGTCCTCCAAAATCTGGAAACAAACTGGACTCCTCTGTCAGACACAATGTTCTCAGGAATGCCGTGTAAACGAACCACGTGCTGAAGGAACAACGGCACCAATTCAGAGGAGGAAGGCAACTTAGGTAATGGCACAAGAAGTATCATTTTGGAAAACCTATCACGAATTACCCAGATGGTGGTCATTCTCTGAGAAACAGGAAGGTAGGAAATGAAATCCATAGAGATATGGGTCCATGGTCTCTTGGGCACAGGCAATGGCATCAACAAACCACTAGAGCGAGAGCAAGGCTTGGAGCGAGAGCAAGTCCCGCAGGACTGCACAAATTCCCTGACATCACGAGACAAGGTAGGCCACCAAAAGGACCGACTAACCAAGTCTCTGGTACCAAAAATTCCGGGATGCCCAGCCAATGCGGAACAATGAATCTCAGACATCACACTCTTTTTCCACTGGTCCGGGACAAACAATTTTCCAACAGGGCAGCGCTCGGCCTATCCTCCTGACACCCCTCCAGAGCAAGCCTCAAATTGGGCGAGATGGCGGAAAGAACTACACCCTCTTTCAAAATAACAGAAGGATCAGATAACTCAGGAGAGTCAGCAAGGAAACTCCTCGAGAGGGCATCCGCCTTAACATTCTTAGTGCCAGGAAGAAAGGAAACCACAAAATTAAAACATGTGAAAAACAAGGCCCACCTGGCCTGTCTAGGATTGAGTCGCTTGGCAGATTCCAGATAGACCAGATTCTTATGGTCCGTAAGGACCACCACCTGATGTTTGGCTCCCTCCAGCCAATGTCTCCACTCTTCAAAAGCCCACTTCATGGCCAATAACTCCCGATTACCCACGTCATAATTACGTTCAGTAGGAGAAAATTTTCAAGAGAAAAAGGCACACGGGTTACTTTTAGAGGTCTCTGGATCTTTTTGGGACAAAACGGCACCTGCCTCAATTTCAGAGGCATCAACCTCCACCTGAAATGGCAGAGAAACATCAGGCTGCCGTAGAACAGGAGCAGAAGTGAATCTCTGCTTAAGTTCCTGAAATGCAGAGACTGCCTCAGGAGGCCAATTCACCACATCAGAACCCTTTCTGGTCAAATCAGTTAATGGTTTAACAATAACCGAGAAATTACCAATAAATTTACGATAAAAATTGGCAAAACCCAAAAATCTCTGAAGAGCCTTTAATGAAGTAGGTTGGACCCAATCACAGATGGCCTGAACCTTGAACGGGTCCATTTCAATAACAGATGGGGACAAAATGAATCCCAGAAATGAGATCCTCTGTACGCCAAAAAGACACTTTGATCCCTTCACATACAGAGCATTCTCTCTCAAAATCTGGAATACAGTTCGAACATGTTTCACATGAGAGTCCCAGTCATTAGAAAAAATCAAGATATCATCCAAATAAACAATCAGAAATTTGTCCACAAAATCCCTGAAAATGTCATTCATGAAGGACTGGAAGACGGAAGGAGCATTAGTGAACCCAAAGGGCATCACCAGGTACTCAAAATGCCCTTCAGGGGTATTGAATGCCGTCTTCCATTCATCCCCGTGCTTAATGCGAATAAGGTTATACGCCCCCCTGAGGTCAAGCTTGGTAAACCAAGTAGCGTTTTTCACCCTGGAAAACAGGTCAGAAATCAAGGGTAACGGGTATTGATATTTCACAGTAATATTGTTCAAGAGACGATAATCAATACACGGCCTTAATGAACCATCCTTTTTGGCCACAAAGAAAAAACCGGCACCTAAGGGTGAAGAGGATGGTCTGATATGACCCTTCTCCAATGATTCCTTGATATAAGACCGCATAGCGTCATGTTCAGGTACAGACAAGTAAAAAAGGCGACCTTTAGGGAATTTACTACCCGGCACTAATTCAATAGCGCAGTCATAGCTCCTATGGGGAGGCAAGGATGCAGATTTACTTTCGCTAAACACATCAGAAAAATCAATCAAAAAGTCAGGAACATCCTGAGCCTGGGGGGAGGCAGAAAAAACAGGAGTGTTGGTATTAACACATTGGCAGCCCCAACTGGTTACAGACACAGATTTCCAATCCAAAACAGGATTATGAGACTGTAACCAAGGAAAACCCAGCACGATAATGTCATGCAGATTATACAGAACCAAAAATTTGCAGCACTCCTGGAGATCAGGTTCAACCCTCATTATCACCTGAGTAGAAAACTGGGGTTTATTCTCAGCCAAAGGGGTAGAATCGATCCCCAGTAGGGGAATAGACTTCTGTAGGGGTATAAAGGGAAATCCACAACGTTTAGCAAAATCATAATCCATCAGGTTAATAGCTGCTCCAGAATCAACGAAAGCCTGAGCAGAAAATGAGGACAGAGAGCATATCAGAGTGACAGTTAATAAAAACTTAGTCTGAACACTACCCAAGACAACTGAGCGTGCAAAACGTCTTCCCCGCTTAGGGCAGACTGAAATAGCATGAGAGGCATCACCACAGTAGAAACATAACCCATTGCGCTTTCGAAACTCATGACGCTGTGCCCCAGACACCATTCTATCACACTGCATGGGTTCAGAAGCTGGTTCACAAGGCAACACCATTCCACGCATACTTCTCCGCTCACGCAAATGTCTGTCAATTTGAATCCTAATGACATAGAATCATTGAGACCAGAGGGGACAGGGAATCCCACCATAACATCCTTTACATTATCAGACAGACCCTTCCGGAAAAGGGCTGCCAAAGCGTCGTCATTCCATTTGGTCAGGACTGCCCACCTACGGAATCTGACAGTATAACTCAGCGTCATCAAGCCCCTGATTTAATGCCAACAAGGCTTTTTCAGCTTGATCAGTGACATTAGGCTCATCGTACAATAACCCCAAGGCCTGAAAAAACGCATCAACATCACTCAAAACAGGATCCCCAGGTATCAGGGAAAAAGCCCAATCCTGAGGATCGCCGCGCAGGAGAGAGATGATAATTTGAACCTGCTGCGCTGCGTTCCCTGAGGACTTAGGTTTTAAGGCAAAAAACAATTTACAATTATTTTTGAAATTCTGAAACTTAGCTCGATCCCCTAAAAACAAATCTGGCATGGGAATCCTAGGTTCCACAACAGGCAACCCAGCAAGATAGATAGCAATACTCCGAACCTCAGTGGCAAGCTGATCCACACGGCCAGACAACTGTGCAAACTCCATTGAGAGAAAAGATCCTCCCCAGCACCCAGAGATACAGAGGGAAAAAAGAAAAAAAAATGCAACAAACAGAAAAATATCTCTGACAACTCTGACAACCTTTTTTCTCTCACAATATTTTTTCCCTTCTTTGAGTACCATAATATTTTCAATTTTTAGGCCAGTGATACTGTTATGTTTCGGTAGCTGAGGAGTGCAGGTGAAAAAGGCAATGCACCAGAGCAGTTGGAATCTATGAGATTGCAGTACCCTGACTAACCACCACAACTAGAGGCAGCCGTGGAGCGTTCCTACGTTGGTCCTAGACGCCTCGTCACAGCCTGAGAAACTAACTACACCTAAAGATAGAAATAGGAAAGCTATCTGCCCCGGAGCAGAACCCCAAAGATAATAGAAAGCCCCCAAACATGTAATGGCGGTTAGACAAGAAGAAATACTGACACAGAAAGAAAATAGTATGAGCAAACGCTGGGGCCCAAACTAACTAAACAGAAAAAGATAGGAAGGGTACTTACTGCAATCCCAGAAAACCCTGAAAGGCACCAACTCTACTAATTTCAAAAACACCTGAGATCACACGACCTCTTCCACCTAAATTAGTTCTCTGGTGTAACAAAATCAAAACAGCAGCCACTGAAAAAACTGGAAAAAGCAAAAGTACAAACATCAGTGGCTGAACAAAACAGAGGGCAGAAGCCCCGGAGGGGACCCTGAAGGCCCCCACAGAAGTACAGGACAAAATGCAAAAATATAGCACAAACACAAAAGAAGAAAATGTCTTATCTGTTAGCAGGAGATGCAGACACGACACAGCAGGCTACAAGGGAAACAGGAATAAAGGATCCAGACCAGAACAATTGATCACCGGCAACCCTGATGGGAAGGTGACTCCCTTATACAAGACCAATCAGTAACACCTGATTCCCAGTCCTCACAATCTTCACTGGACAGACTAGCACCGCTTGTAACCACCAGAGGGAGCCTCTGCTCAGAACTCATCTCAAACCCATTCACAACAGAAGTGGGCTTTTGAAGAGTGGAGACATTGGCTGGAGGGAGCCAAACATCAGGTGGTGGTCCTCACGGACCATAAGAATCTGGTTTATCTGGAATCAGCCAAGCGACTTAATCCTAGACAGGCCAGGTGGGCCTTGTTTTTCACATGTTTTAATTTTGTGGTTTCCTTTCTTCCTGGCACTAAGAATGTTAAAGCGGATGCCCTCTCGAGGAGTTTCCTTGCGGACTCTCCTGAGTTATCTGTTTCTGCTGTTATTTTGAAAGAGGGTGTAGTTCTTTCCGCCATCTCGCCCAATTTGAGACTGGCTCTGGAAGGGTGTCGGGAGGATAAACCCGAGCACTGCCCTATTGGGAAATTGTTTGTCCCAGACCGGTGGAAAAAGAGTGTGATGTCTGAGATTCATTGTTCCGCGTTGGCCGGTCATCCCGGAATTTTTGGTACCATAGACTTGGTTAGTCGGTCCTTTTGGTGGCCTACTTTGTCTCGTGACGTCAGGGAATTTGTGCAGTCCTGCGGGACTTGCTCTCGCTCCAAGCCTTGCTCTCGCTCTAGTGGTTTGTTGATGCCATTGCCTGTGCCCAGGAGACCATGGACCCATATCTCTATGGATTTCATTTCCGACCTCCCTGTTTCTCAGAGAATGACCGTTATCTGGGTGATTTGTGATAGGTTTTCCAAAATGATACATCTTGTGCCATTAGCTAAGTTGCCTTCCTCCTCCGAATTGGTGCCTTTGTTCCTTCAGCACGTGGTTCGGTTACACGGCATTCCTGAGAACATTGTGTCTGACAGAGGAGTCCAGTTTGTTTCCAGATTTTGGAGGACTTCTTGTTCTAAACTTGGTGTTCAATTGTCTTTCTCCTCGGCTTTTCATCCTCAGACCAATGGACAAACTGAGAGAACAAACCAGACATTGGAGACTTATCTGAGATGCTTTGTGTCTGCTGATCAGGATGACTGGGTCTCTTTTTTGCCTTTGGCTGAGTTTGCTCTTAATAATAGGGCTAGCTCTGCCACTTTAATGTCTCCATTTTTCTGGAATTTTGGGTTTCACCCTCGATTTTCTTCGGGACAGATGGAGGCTTCTGTCTGTCCAGGTGTTGACTCTGTTGTGAAGCGTATGCAGCAGATTTGGGACCAGGTAGTGGAGAGGTTGTCCCTCTCTCAGGAGAGGGCCCAGCGGTTTGCAAACCGGCATAGGACTGATGGTCCTCGGTTTGAAGTGGGGGACTTGGTCTGGTTGTCCTCAAGAAATATCCCTATGAGATTCTTAATCCTGTTTCCTTTCGTTTACTTCTTCCAGGGACATTTAAGATCCATAACGTGTTCCACAAGTCCTTATTGAAGAGGTTTGTCGAGCCAGTGGTTCCTATGGCTGCGCCTCCTGAACCTGTTTTGGTTGAGGGCAATCTGGAGTATGTGGTTGCCGGTGATCAATTGTTCTTGTCTCAACTTTGTTTTCTGGTTCACTTAGAAGCTTGCTGTGTCTTGCCTGCATCTTCTGCTAACAAATAAGATATTTTCTGCTTTTATTTTTGTGCTTGCTTTTTGCATTTTGTCTTGCACTTCTGTGGAGGTCAGCCAGGTCCCCTCCTGGGGCTTGTGCTCCTCTCAGTTTATCTGAGCCACTGTTATTGTTTCATTTACCTTTTCCAGTTTTTTCAGTGGCTGCTGCTTAGTTTTGTTACACCAGAGAACTAATTTAGGTGGTAGAGGTCGTGTGATCTCAGGTGTTTTTGCAATTAGTGAGTTGGTATTTTTTTAGGGCTTTTTGGATTGCAGTAAGTGTCCTTCCTATCCTTTTCTTTCTAGGAAGATTGGGCCCCAACGTTTGCTCATACTATTTTCTGTCTGTGTCTGTATTTCCTCTTGTCTAACCACCATTACATGTTTGGGGGCTTCCTATGTTCTTTGGGGATCTGCTCCGGGGCAGATAGCTTTCCTCTTTCTATCTTTAGGTGTAGTTAGCTTCTCAGGCTGTGACGAGGCGTCTAGGACCAACGTAGGTACGCTCCATGGCTGCCTTTAGTTGTGGTGGTTAGTCAGAGTACTGCAATCCAGTAGATTCCAACCTCTCTGGTGTATTGCCTTTTTTGCCTGCTCTCCTCAGCTACCAAATCATAACAGCTCTCCATATGTAACATGGCGTCTGATCTCAATTCCAGCCAATTCTGCGTTGTAAAAGTCAAACGGTGCTCCTTCACTTCTGAGCTCTGCCATGCGCCCTAACAGTAGTTTACCCCCACATATGGGTATCAGCGTACTCTGGACCCCAAGAGTTATTGTGCAATTTGTCCTATTTCTTCTGTTACCCTTGGGAAAATAAAAAACTGGTGGCGAAAATATCATTTTTGTAAAAAAAAAAAAATATATTTTTTTTGTTTTTACGGCTGTACATTATAAACTTCTGTGAAGCACTTGGGGCTTCATAGCGCTCACCACATATCTAGATAAGTTCCTTGTGGGGTCTATTTTCCAAAATGGGGTCACTTGTGGGGGGTTTCCACTGTTTGGGCGCATCAGGGGCTCTCCAAATGCGACATGACACCCCCAGACCATTCCATCAAAGTCTGCAATCCAAAACGTCACTACTTTCCTTCCGAGCCCCAACGTGTACCCATACAGTAGTTTTCTCCCACATATTGGGTATCAGTGTACTCAGGACAAATTGGACGACAACTTTTGTGGTCCAATTTCTCCTGTTACCCTTGTGAAAATAAAATATTGGGGGCGAAAAAATCATTTTTGTAAAAAAAAAAAAGGATTTTTTATTTTTACGGCTGTACGTTATAAACTTCTGTGAAGCACTTCGGGGTTCAAAGTGCTCACCACAGATCTAGATAAGTTCCTTGAGGGGTCTAGTTTCCAAAATGGTGTAATTTGTCGGGGGTTTCCACTGTTTAGGCAGATCAGGAGCTCTCCAAACACGACATGGCATCCAGCCAATTCTGCATTGAAAAAGTCAAATGGCGCTCCTTCCATTCCAAACTCTGCCATGCACCCAGAGGTTTACCCCCACATATGGGGTATCAGCGTACTCAGGACAAATTGCACAATATCTTTTGGAGTCTTGTTACCTTTGGGAAAATAAAAATTGGGGTGAAAAGATAATTTTTGTGGAAAAAAATATGATTTTTTTTAATTTTACGGCTCTACGTTATAAACTTGTGTGAAGCACTTGGGGGTTCAAATTGCTCACCAAAGATCTAGAAAAGTTCCTTAGGGGGTCTAGTTTCCCAAATGGGGTCACTTGTGGGGGTTTCCACTGTTTAGGCACATCAGGGGTCTCCAAATGCACCATGGCGTCCAATCTCAATTCCAGCCAATTTTGGTTGGAAAAAGTCAAATGGTGCTCCTTCCATTTCGAACTCTGCCGTGCGCCCAAACAGTGGTTCCCCCCCACATATGGGTATCAGCGTACTCAGGACAAATTGGACAACAACTTTTGTAGTCCAATTTCTCCTGTTACCATTGGGAAAAGACGGATTTTGGTAAGAACTTACCTGTAAAATCCTTTTCAGCGAAGGAAGGAAGAGAGACAGTATTCATTACTGATGGGTAGGCGGAGCCCAGATAGGATTGACACCTCAGATTAAAAAGAGTGTTGACCGGCCCCTCCAGCTCGGGCTCCTCCTACTCAGCTTTCTTCAGTCGTACCCAAGCTTAAGGAAGAGCAAAATCACCAGCGGAGCAACATAACCCCTTCTGAAGGACTTCAGAGAAAAACACAATAGTACAGGTTATGCATACGTTTGGCAAAAAATCACACAGTTCCAGGTACTACTCACTGGACCTGACCACTGCGATGAGCTGGTAATGCTGGAACAGAGCCGTAGCGCGTCGACCTCAGCCCAGATAAACGCTATCAGAGAAGGGTCACGCCGCATCTGTAAATACAACAACACACTTCTGCCATGGGAGGGAGCTGTGTCTCTCTTCCTTCCTTCGCTGAAAAGGATTTTACAGGTAAGTTCTTACCAAAATCCGTCTTTCAGCTGCAGAGGGAAGGAAGAGAGCCACAGTATTCATTACTGATGGGACGTCCCAAAGCAGTTCAAAAATAAGGGTGGGAAAAAACCAACAAAAGGCAGAAACCCAACAACCTAGATAAAAGCGCAACAGGCGCCAAATACAAGTTAATTAGAACTTTAAGCTACCGCTGCCTGTAGGACCCTACGTCCTAAGGCCGCATCAGCGGAAGCACTAACGTCCACCTTATAAAACTTTGTAAATGTGTGGACAGAACGCCAGGTCGCCGCACGGCAGAGCTGAGCTGCCGAAGCCTTGATAAAAGGCCCACGATGAAGCCACAGTCCTCGTGGAGTGAGCTTGAACCTTAATCGGGCAAGGTTCGCCTTTAAGTCGGTAAGCTTCCAAAATGGCCGACCGAATCCAACGAGCTATAGAGTCCTCGGAAGCTCGTTGACCACGCCTGCGACCTGCAGGAATTACAAACAGAAAATCTGACTTCCGAAAAACTTGAGTCATAGGCAAATAGAACTTCAAGGCCCGCACCAAATCCAATGTGTGCAAGGCCCGTTCCTTTGCCTTCCTCGGGCCCGGGCAAAGCGAGGGCAACACAATATCCTGGTTAACATGAAAATGCGACACCACCTTAGGTAGAAAGTCGCCCCGTGTGCGAAGCACTACTCGATCAGAGTAAAACTCCAGGAAAGGAGGCGAGCAGGAAAGAGCCGCCAACTCAGAAACTCTTCTCAAAGAGGTTACCGCCACTAAGAAGACAACCTTCCAAGAAAGAAGAGAAAGGCTAGCAGAAATCATAGCCTCAAAAGGCACATGTTGAAGAGCCTCCAAGACAAGGTTGAGCCGCCAAGGAGACACAGGCGCCTTCCGCGGTGGAAACTGACGGGTTACTCCGCGAAAAAAGGAAAGCACGTCTCTACGGGAGGCGATAGCCCTCCGAAACAGTAAGGACAGAGTAGAAACCTGACCTTTCAGGGTGCTCACTGCCAAACCTTTGTCCAGCCCATACTGTAGACAAATTGGGAATGGAAAGAACCCTTGGGTTCCTTGAAGAACCCGAACACCACGAAAAGAAGACTTCCCAAGTCTTGTGATAAATCCTAGCAGTAGCCGAACTACTGGCAGCTCGCAGAGTGGCAATGACTTTGGTGAAAAACCTCTAAGGGTCAATAGTTCGGTCTCAAGAGCCACGCCGTCAAACGCAGAGACTTCAAGTCCGGATGACGAGCGGTCCTGGGTTAACAGGTCCGGGCGAAGAGGAAGTGGGAATGGCGGCGCCGCCCAAAAGCGACACTAGTGTCGAGAACCACGTCCTCCTTGTCCAATCTGGGGCTATCAAAATAGCCGGAATTCTCTCCAGTCTGATCCGACGCAGCACCAGAAGGAGTAAGGATATCGGCGGAAACACATAGACTAGCTCGAAATGGTCCCACGGATCCACCAGAGCGTCTACCGCCACAGCCTTCGAGTCCTTGTACCTGGACATGAAGGTCGGTAGTTTGGTATTGAAACTGGATGCCATCAAGTCCACTTGGTGAGTTCCCCAACGAGAGCACAGCAGTGCAAAAAATTTTCGGATGAAAACTCCATTCTCCGGGATCCATCTTCTCGCGACTGAGGAAGTCCGCCGTGGTATTCTGGACTCCTGGGATGTGAATCGCAGAGATGGCTGGAACCCTGGTCTCGGCCCATATCAGGATCCGAGACACCTCCATCAAGAGCCTGGAACTCCTCGTCCCGCCTTGGGGGTTGATATACGCGACCGCCGTCGCGTTGTCTGTCTGCACTCGGACTGACAGACCGCTCAAAGAAACCGTCCAGTGTTGGAGCAAAGAAAAAATTGCCCTCAATTCCAGGAAGTTGATCGGTAGAACCGACTCTTCCGATGACCATACTCCTGGATCCAAGGATCGTTCCAGACACCCCCCAGCCCGTCAGGCTGGCATTGGTGGTTATGACCGACCACTTCGGAGGGAGGAAAGACTTTCCCAGGGATAACGCTCCTGGACGTAACCACCATCCTAGGGATTCTCGCACCCTGTGAGAGATGGTGACGCTGCAATCCAGTGAAACTTGCGATCGATCCCAACGACTCAGGATGAGCTTTTGGAGAGCTCTGGAATGAAATTGGGCAAACGGAAGTGCCTCCATGGTCAAAACCAGAAGACGCATAACTTCCGAAGGGACATTGCTATCGCAGACTTCATAATCTGTACATGTCGGAAAAGACATGCCTCCTTGTCTGGAGGTAGGGACACCACCGCCCGTACCGTGTCGAAATGCATCCCCAAAAACAGGATTGACTGCGACGATTCCAGAGACGACTTCCCCCAATTGACCAGTCACCCGAAATCCTCCAGGAGCTGAAGGGATAGATTGCGAGCCGTCACTGCCTCCTCCTTTGAGGACGCCACAATCGAAAGGTCGTCCAGGTAGAGACGAATCGTAAGTCCCCGTCTTCTTTGAAGACTTGCCATGAGATTTTAGACGCCAGAATCGTTGTAGAAATTCTGGGCGTTAAGGCCAAGCCGAATGGCCGAGCCACAACCTGGTAATGGTTGATCTATGGCAAAAACGAAGGAAGCGCTGGTGAGCTCTTCCGACGGAAACATGCAAATAAGCGTCGCGAATGTCGATTGACCAAAAAGTCGTTCTGCGACAGGGCTGCCATAACGGAGCGAAGCGACTCCATGCGGAATTTTCGGGTGTGGACAAGCCGATTCAATCTTTCCAGAATAGGGCGAAATTTGTCCTCCTTTTTGGGGACTACCAAGAGGTTGAATAAAAAATCCTCTTCCCAGTCCTCTGCGGAACTGATATCACCACACCCTTCTGCATTAGGGAATCGACCTCTCGCAGTAGAGAGGTAAATAGTTCGGCTCTGACGGAATGCAAGATTGGCAAAAAAAAACTGTCCGGGGGTCGAGAAAGAAACTCTATGAAGTAGCCTGCCAACACAACCTGTGTCACCCAGGCGTCCGACACACGGGAAACCCAAGTCGGTTTGAATTGGGAGTAAACGACCCCCCACTCGAGAGCGCTCGAGTGAGATTCAGATGTCAGTCCGCCTTAGCGGATTTTTTGCCAGCTTCTGTCTTAACAGAAGTTCTGTTTCCAGGGTATGCGGAATTTCTGAGAATTCCTTTTTTTTTTTTTTTTTTTTTTTTAAAAAAAGAGAGAGACGACCCAAACCCCCAGAGGGTTGGCCGGATCATCCCTTGAACCGAAAGGACCGCCGATAACTATCGGCACTAGTCCTGCCAGATGCAGAAGTCACAGCTCTGCGCTGCGGTAAAGCTGTTTCTTTTGCCTTTACCTTGGCAATCAGCTCCGTGAGGTCAGATTCAAATAGCTGACCACTTTGTAAGCTAAAGATAGCAAACCCTGCTGGAAAACCGCGTTCCACCGTCCAAGTCACAGTGCTCTTCTGACTGTGACTGCCGAGGATTGCGCCCTGGATAGCAGTGACGCATTATCCTTCAACTTGAAAAGCCCATCTACCTCGATAGAGGGGATCCATCTTGCCACGCCGTCCTTAGACGGCCCAACCGGCTCAGGGGAACTTAACAAGTACACCTAGATCCTTAATACAGAATCTATGATCAACGGCCTCGCAGATGGATATTGTTGCCATCTTCGTTTTTCTGTCCAGCGTGTCCTGCAGACTCGCCTTCCCTTACCAGGAAGATTTGCTAAGCTGGGATAAAGGGACATTCACTTCAGGAGAAGTCCAATTAACAAACAACTCCGTAGAAAAAAACGGATACAGTTTGTAAAGTGTCGCGACCCATGCGACTCCTGAAACATCCGGGCCGACTTACCAGGACGTCTAGTTACCTCCTCCGGTAACTGTAACGCCCTCATGGCTCCATAGAAATTTTAGTACGGCCCATGAGAGAGGCAGAGTGTCCCTGCCGATCCTCCTTATCCGAATCGGACTTCTTCGCTAAGCGAGAAAGAAGGCACCGATTTGTGTCGCTTCCTTGAGAGGATCTAGCTGACACTCCATAACCTAAAAGGTCAGACAGGCCATCAATAGAAACTAGTGAAGGCCTCCATTTTGACACCACTGGAACCTCCGACCGCCACGCATGAGTCGAGGTCTGCGTGTCAGATACGCGAGGCTGAACCGTAGCGGATCTGGGAGACAGTCTCTGACATGCCCTTGCACAGTATATGGCAGGTTAAACCTGTCAGTAACCAGAAACAGTGTTTCTTAAAGAAAACACAAACGCTGAAGGGTTAAAGCTCTAAAAGAGAGAGCTACCCCAGCTGTCCCCCATTAAGAGTTAACCGCCTAAGAAGGGGTTAAAGTAGCCGACTCCCCACAACCTTGATAATGAAAAGGGTGTGCGAATCTCAAGCGCCTCTTATAAGGTCGCAGCTGCAGGGCAGCTATGCCACACTAAACAGAGCAAGTTCCACAAGATCGCTAAAAAATTGCGCTGTTTTGTATAACGCAATGACCGCCAAAGTTGTCAAGGAGATCGCTAATCGCTTATGCGATGCTAATGAGATCGTCCAGATTGGCAGCTACTAGCGACATTAAAAATAATCACACAGACGATCGCATAGTATGCGTCGTTATTGGGATCGTTAGCGGGAACGCTAGTGGCAGTATTAATGTCGCAGACTCCCCACAACTTCTTTATTATTATTGAAAGAGTGTGCGAGCCCCCTTATGCGACAACAGCTGCAGGACCGCGCAGATCTGTCACTCAGTAGTGCCCCAGACGGCGCCTGCGCTGTGGGGGTGAAGGGGTTAAGCTTCTGCCCGGCGGGTAGAAGCGACTCACCCAGCTGGTCACGGTTCTTGCCGGGAGCGATCCGGAGAGCTTTCAGCCTGCTTCTGATCAGCAATGGCCGCCGCGCTCTGTCTCCGATGTGCTCCATGTAGAGGAGCCGGAAATGGAGACTGCCGAAAAAGCGCGCGCGCTCAGAGCGCGCGAAATTCAAAAATAAAAAGAGCGCGTACTCCTCTCCTTTCCCCCGTCCTGCAGGCATCCTCCTGCGGACATAGAAAAACTAGTCACCGGCATGTATACTGTACAGCGGCTGCCGCAGCAGCCGCTAAATCACTCACACACACTTTAATAAAAATGTGAGTACTCACCAGCCGAAGCGCCACAGGGACCCCCAGGGGTTTCTGGCGCTATGCCCATGCTTCCCCCCCCGGGCGGGGAACGCAGTGACCCCTGTGCGCGGTTTGCGTCCCCGCCAGGGAAGCTATTCCTCATCCCCCAGGGCCGGCAGGTTCTGCAGGGACCACCATCAGGGTAATTGCAGATTGCCAAGGGAGAGGTGGGGGTCCAGAAGCTGAGACCCCTGAGACCTCTAGACCACATTTGGTGATCCAAGTCTCTTGTCCGAATTAAAATAATAAAGTTTTCTGAGGAGCTGCTTCCAGCAGCGACCATCCTCTGGGACCTCAAATTTAAGACTGAAGAAAGCTGAGTAGGAGGAGCCCGAGCTGGAGGGGCCGGTCAACACACTTTAATCTGAGGTGTCAATCCTATCTGGGCTCCGCCTACCCATCAGTAATGAATACTGTGGCTCTCTTCCTTCCCTCTGCAGCTGAAATAAAAAATTAGTGACTAAAAGATAATTTTTGTGGTAAAAAAAAATAGGATTTTTTATTTTCATGCCCGGGCATTATAAACTTGTGTGAAGCACTTGGGGGTTCAAAGTGCTCACCAAAGATCTAGATAAGTTCCTTAGGGGGTCAAGTTTCCAAAATGGGGTCACTTGTGGGGGTTTCCACTGTTTAGGCTCATCTGGGGCACTGCAAACGGAACATGACCCCCATCAACGTCTGCATTCCAAAACGTTACTACTTCCTTTCCAAGCCCTGCCGTGCGCCCAAACAGTCCCCCCCCCCACATATGGGGTATCAGCATACTCAGGACAAATTGGACAACAACTTTTGGGGTCCAATTTCCTTGGGAAAAATCAAAAATTTGGGACTAAAAAATCATTTTTGTGGAAAATTGTTTTTTTTTTTTCACACCCAGGCATTATAAACTTTTGTGAAACACTTGGGGGTTCAAAGTGCTCACAACAGATCTAGATAAGTTCCTTAGGGGGTCTAGTTTCCAAAATGGTGTCACTTGTGGGGGGTTTCTACTGTTTAGGCGCATCAGGGGCTCTCCAAACGCGACATGGCGTCCAATCTCAATTCCAGCCAATTTTAGTTTGAAAAAGTAAAACTGCGCTCCTTCCCTTACGAGCTTTGCCGTGTGCCCAAACAGTGGTTTTCCCCCACATATGGGGTATTGGCGTACTCAGGAGAAATTGCACAACAACTTTAGCTGTCCATTTTCTCCTTTTACCCTTGTGAAAATAAAAAAAAAAAAGTTTGTAAAAGATCACTTTTGTGGCTAAAAAGTTAAATATTCATTTTTCCCTCCCACGTTGCTTCAGCGCCTGTGAAGCACCTGAAGGGTTAATAAAATTCTTGAATGTGGTTTTAAAGTAGAATAACACACGATTAAAAAGATGGATGTAAATAAACGTGGTACTGCTGAAACCGTCATGTCATCTTGTCCTGCAAAAAACAAGCCACGATACAGCGTCATCAGCGAAAAAAGACGGATTTTGGTAAGACCTTACCTGTAAAATCCTTTTCAGCGAAGGAAGGAAGGGAGACACAGTCATTACTAGTGGGTAGGCGGAGCCCACACAGGATAGAACACCTCAGATTAAAAAAAGTGTTGACCGGCCCCTCCAGCCTGGGCTCCTCCTACTCCAGTTCGACAGTCCGTACACAAGCTAAGGAAGAGCAAATATCACCAGCGGAGCAACATAACCCCTTCTGAGGAACTTCAGAGAAAAAAACAAGACAGGTTATGCATATAACAGAAAAAACCACACAGTCCCTACTGGTACTACTCACTGAACCTGACCACTGCGATGAGCTGGCAATGCTGGAACAGAGCATTAACGCACCGACCTCAGCCCAGATACTCGCTATCAGAGAAGGGTCACGCCGCATCTTAAAACACAACAGCACATTTCTGCCATGGGAGGGATCTGTGTCTCCCTTCCTTCCTTCGCTGAAAAGGATTTTACAGGTAAGGTCTTACCAAAATCCGTCTTTCAGCAGCAGATGGAAGGAAGGGAGACACAGTCATTACTAGTGGGACGTCCCAAAGCAGTCCAGAAATTAAGGGTGGGCAAAAAACCAACAGAGGCAGATTCCCAACAACTTAGATAAATGCGCAACCAGCGCTAAATACAAGTTAACAAGAACTTTAAACTACCGCCGCCTGCAGGACCCTACGTCCTAAGGCCGCATAAGCGGAAGCACTGACGTCCACCTTATAAAATTTCGTAAACGTGTGGACGGAGCGCCAGGTCGCCGCCCGGCAGAGCTGAGCTGCCGAGGCCCCTTGGTGAAAAGCCCACGATGAACCCACAGCCCTCGTGGAGTGAGCTCGAATCTTAATCGGGTAAGGTTCGCCCTTAATTCGGTAAGCCTCTAAAATGGCCGACCGAATCCAACGAGCTATAGAGTCCTTGGAAGCTCGTTGACCACGTCGACGACCTGCTGGAATCACAAACAGAGAATCCGACTTCCGAAAACTTTGAGTAATAGACAAATAGAACTTCAAGGCCCGCACTAAATCCAAAGTGTGCAAAGCCCGTTCCTTCGCATTCCTCGGCTCCGGACAGAGCGAGGGCAACACAATATCCTGGTTAACATGAAATTGTGACACCACCTTAGGTAGAAAGTCACCCCGAGTGCGAAGCACTACGCGATCCGGATGAAACTCCAGAAAAGGGGGCGAGCAAGAAAGAGCCGCCAACTCAGAAACCCTTCTCAAAGAAGTGACCGCCATTAGGAAGGCAACCTTCCAAGAGAGCAAAGAAAGGCTAACAGAGTCCATAGGCTCAAAAGGCACATGTTGAAGAGCCTCCAAGACAAGAATGAGCCGCCAAGGAGACACAAACGCCTTCCGCAGCGGAAACTGACGGGTCACTCCGCGAAAAAAGGAACGTACGTCCCTACGCGAAGCGATAGCCTTCCGAAACAGCAATGACAGAGCAGAAACCTGCCCCTTCAAAGTGCTAACTGCCAAACCCTTGTCCAGCCCGTACTGCAAAAAGGCCAACAAATTGGGAATGGAAAAAATCCTCGGGTTCCTTGAAGAACCCAAACACCACGAAAAGAAGGCTTCCCAAGTCTTGTGATAAATCCTAGTAGTAGCTGGACCTCTGGCAGCTCGCAGAGTGGCAATGACTTCGGCTGAAAAACCTTGACGGGTCAAAATTTCGGTCTCAAGAGCCACGCCGTCAAACGCAGAGACTTCAGGTCCGGATGGCGAACGGGCCCTTGAGTTAACAGGTCTGGGCGAAGAGGGAGTGGAAGTGGAGACACTGCCAGAAGCGACACCAGCGTCGAGAACCACGTCCTCCTTGGCCAATCCGGGGCTATCAACATAGCCGAGATTCTCCAGTCTGATCAGACGCAACACCAGAGGAAGTAAGGATATCGGCGGGAACACAGATTAGCTCGAATTGGTCCCACGGAGCCACCAGAGCATCCACCGCCACAGCCTTCGGGTCCTTGTACCTGGACATGAACGTTGGTAACTTGGCATTGAACCTGGATGCCATCAAATCCACTTGGGG
Source organism: Oophaga sylvatica (assembly GCA_033576555.1). Classification (NCBI taxonomy): domain Eukaryota; kingdom Metazoa; phylum Chordata; class Amphibia; order Anura; family Dendrobatidae; genus Oophaga; species Oophaga sylvatica. The sequence goes on from JARQOD010000005.1 coordinate 407,201,521, forward strand.
AGTTACCCAACGGGAGCACAGCAGTGCAAAAATTTCCGGATGAAGACTCCATTCTCCGGGATCCATCTTTTCACGACTGAGGAAGTCTGCCGTGACATTCTGAACTCCAGGAATGTGAATCGCAGAGATGGCTGGCACCCTGGCCTCGGCCCATACCAGGATCCGAGACACCTCCATCATGAGCCTGAAGCTCCTCGTCCCACCTTGATGGTTGATATACGCGACCGCCGTCGCGTTGTCCGTCTGCACTCGGACTGGTAGACCGCTTAAAGGGACCGTCCAGTGTTGGAGGCAAAGAAAAATTGCCCTCAATTCCAGGATGTTGATCGGCAGGATAGACTCTTCCGACGACCATTCTCCCTGAATCCAGAGATCGTTCCAGACACCCCCCCAGCCCGTCAGGCTGGCATCGGTGGTTATGACCGACCACCTCGGAAGGAGGAAAGACTTCCCCAGGGATAACGCTTCCGGACGTAACCACCATCCTAGAGACTCTCGCACCCTGTGGTAGATGATGACACTGCAAGTCAGCGAAGCCTGCGATCGATCCCAACGGTTCAAAATGAGCATTTGGAGAGCCCTGGAATGAAATTGGGCAAACGGAAGTGCCTCCATCGACGCCACCATCAAACCCAGAAGGCGCATACACCTTCGTAGGGACATTGCTGTCGAAGACTTCATAACCTGTACATGTCGAAGAAGACCTGCTTGCTTGTCTGAAGGCAGAGACACCATTGCTCGTACCGTGTCGAAATGCATCCCCAAAAACAGGATCGACTGCGACGGCTCCAGAGACGACTTCTCCCAATTGACCAGCCACCCGAAGTCCTCCAGGAGCTGAAGGAATAGATTGCGAGCCGTCACCGCCTCCTCCTTTGAGGACGCCACAATCAAAAGGTCGTCCAGGTAGGGAAGAATCGTAACCCCCTGTCTTCGAAGGATCGCCATGAGAGGTGCCAGAATTTTTGTAAAAACTCTGGGCGCTGAGGCCAACCCGAATGGCAGGGCCACAAACTGGTAATGGTCCTGACCTATGGCAAAACGAAGGAAACGTTGGTGGGCCCTTCCGACGGGAACATGCAAATAAGCATCGCGAATGTCGATTGACACCAAAAAGTCGTTCTGCGACAGGGCCGCCACCACCGAGCGAAGCGACTCCATGCGGAATTTCCAGGTGCGGACATGTCGGTTCAATCTTTTGAGATCCAGAATGGGGCGAAATTTGTCCTCCTTTTTGGGGACTACAAAGAGGTTGGAATAAAACCCTCTTCCCCGGTCCTCCGGCGGAACCGGTACCACCACACCCTTCTGCAGAAGGGAATCGATCTCCCGCAGAGCGGCCAATAGCTCGGGCTCTGACGGAATGCGAGATTGACAAAAACTGTCCGGGGGTCGAGCAAGAAACTCTATGAAGTAGCCTGCCAACACAACCCGCGTCACCCAGGCGTCCGAAACACGGGAAGCCCAAGTCGATTTGAATTGGAGCAAGCGACCTCCCACTCGAGTGAGACCCTGGCGTCAGTCCGCCTTAGCGGGCTTTTTGTCAGCTTCCCGCTTGTCTTGACGGAAACTCTGTTTCCAGGGAGTGCGGGGTTTCTGAGAGGTCTTTTTTCCCGAAAAAGATGGACGACCCGATCCCCAAGAGGGCTGACCGAACCGTCCCCTGGACCGAAAGGACCGCCGACTACTACCGGCACTAGGCCTGCCGGACGCAGAAGTCACAGCTCTTCGCTGCGGTAAAGCCTTTCTTTTGCCTTTGCCTTGACAATCAGCTCCGTGAGGTCAGATCCAAATAGCTGACCACCCTTGTAAGCTAAAGATAGCAAACCTTGCTTGGAAACCGCATCCCCGGTCCACTGTCTAAGCCACAGTGCTCTCCTGACTGTGACCGCTGAGGATTGTGCCCTGGACAGCAGTGACGCAGTATCCAAACCTGCATCACTGCCATATCGGGCTGCATCCTCCAACAACTTGAAAAGCCCATCTACCTCGGATAGTGGGGATCCATTTTGCCACGCCGTCCGTAGACGGTCCAACCAGCTCAGGGAAGCTTTACAAGCACACATGGACCCTAGTACTGCTCTGAATCCATGACCCGCGGCCTCGTATATGGATTTCGCCGCCATCTACGTTTTTCTGTCCAGTGGATCCTGCAGACTCGCCTTCCCTTTAACAGGAAGTAATGAGGATTTGCTAAGCTGGGATAAAGGGACATCCACTTCAGGAGAAGGAATCCAATTATCAATCAACTCCGTCGAACACGGATACAGCATCTCAAAAAACCGCGTCCCCTGAAAACGTTTATCTGGACACAGGCGTTCCTTCTCCACTGCCCCATTAAGTTCATCCAGAGATGGTAATGCTGATCGCGACCTATGCGACTCCTGAAACATCCGGGCCGACTTACCAGGACGTCTAGTTACCTCCTCCGGTAACTGTAACGCCTCCCTCATGGCTCCAATAAAAGCCTCTGTACGGCCCAAAAGAGAGGCAGAGTGTCCCTGACGATCCTCCTTATCCGAATCGGACATCTCCCCATCCGAGCTTGAAGGGGAACCCTCCATACCAGAGATCTCCGAGTAGCTACGCGGGAAAGGTGGCACCGGCCTGTGGCCCTTCCTGCCATGAGAGGATCTAGCTGACACCCAATAACCTAAAAGGTCAGACAGGCCATCAATAGAACGAGTGAGGGCCTCCATTTTGACATCACTGAAGCCTCCGACCGCTGCGCTTGACGCCGTCGAGGTCTGCGTGTCAGATACGCGAGACTGATCCTGTAGCGGATCTGGGAGACGGTCCGCACCTCCTGGACCCTGATCTGACATGCCCTCACACAGTATATGGCAGGTTAATCCTGTCAGTAACTAGAGCAGTGTGGTTTCTTAATGGGACGTAAAAAGAACGCTGAAGGGTTAAAGCTCTTAAAGGGAGAACTACCCCAGCTGTCCCTCACTTAAGGGTTAACCGCCTATTAGGGGTTAATGTCGCAGACTCCCCACAACCTCTTTTAAAAGAAAAGGGTGTGCGAGCCCCAGACAAAAAAAGGGCCTCTATATGAGGCCACAGCTGCAGGACAGCGCAATCTGCCACCTAATTGTTACTCAGAAAGGTGCCCTGAGCTGTGGGGGTGAGGGAGTTAAGCTTCTGCCCTGACAGGCAGAAGCGACTCACCCAGCTGGCCACGGTGCTGCGTTCCTTCGGTCTGTCGGGAGGAGAGGAGAGTGAGGAGCCAGAGGTAGCCTCAGTAATGGCCGCCGCGTTGTGAGAGAGAAGCCGGAAGAGAAGAGTGCAGGAGAAATCGCGCGCTCAGAGCGCTTCCTGCCCGAGAAGACCGGGAAAGCGCTAAGCCACGCCCCCCGCCGGCTTCAAAAAAATGCGCGCAAACTCCTCCGCTCTCCTCTTGCTCCCATGTCCTGCAGGCATCCACCTGCGGACAAAAAAAAAAACACCAGTCACCAACATAATACATGTAGCAGCGGCTGCCGCAGCAGCCGCTGAAGCACTCACACACATTAAAAAATGCAGAGTACTCACCCAGCTGAGCGCCACAGGGACCCCCAGGGATTTGTGGTGCTATGCCCATAGCTTCCCCCCAGGGCGGGGAACGCAGTGACCCCAGAAGCGCGGTTTGCGTCCCCGCCAGGGAAGCAACCCTCATCCCCCAGGGCCGGCAGGGTTCTGCAGGGACCACCTTAAAGGGTAATGCAGATCTGCCAAGGGAGGGGTGGGGGTCCAGCAGCGCTGAGACCCCTGAGACCTCAAGACCACAGGGGTCCAAGTCCCTGTCCGATAAAAATAAAAAATTCTTCTGAGGAGCTGCTCCAGCAGCGACTATCCTCTGTGACCTCAAATATTAGACTGGAGAGCTGGAGTAGGAGGAGCCCAAGCTGGAGGGCCGGTCAACACTCTTTTTAATCTGAGGTGTTCTATCCTGTGTGGGCTCCGCCTACCCACTAGTAATGACTGTGTCTCCCTTCCTTCCATCTGCTGCTGAAATACAAAAGTTATATCTCTCAGAATAAAGCAATATAAAAATAATTATTTTTTAATTAAAATAGTTTTTATTGTATAAATGCACCAAAACATAAAAAAAATGAAACAAATGAGGTATCGCTGTAATCGTACTGACAAGACGAATAAAACTGCCTTATCAATTTTACCACACGCGGAACGGTATAAACGATCCCCAAAAAGAAATTCATGAATTGCTGGTTTTTGTTCATTCTGCCTCCCAAAAATCGTAATAAAAAGCAATCAAAAGATGTAATGTGCCCGAAAATTGTACCAATAAAACAGTCAACTCATCCCGCAAAAAACAAGACCTCACATGACTCTGTGGGCAAAAATATGGAAAAATTATAGCTCTCAAAATGTGGTGATGCAAAAACTATTGCAATAAATAAAACTATTATTTGCAATAAAAAGCGTCTTTTAGTGTGTGACAGCTGCCAAACATAAAAACCCGCTATAAATAGTAAATCAAACCCCCCTTAATCACCCTCTTAGTTAGGGAAAAATAATAAAATAAAAAAAATGTATTTATTTTCATTTTCCCATTAGGGTTAGGGTTGGGATTAGGGTTAGGGGTGTGTTAGGGTTGGAGTTAGAATTGGGGGATTTCCACAGTTTAGGCACATCGGGGCTCTCCAAATGTAACATGACAGACGCAGACCATTCCATCAAAGTCTGTATTACTAAACGTCACTACTTCTATTCCGAGCCCCGACGTGGAGAAAAACTTTTGGGGTCCAATTTCTCCCGTTACCATTGGGAAAATAAAAAATTGGTGACTAAAAGATCATTTTTGTGGGAAAAAAATATGCTTTTTTATTTTCATGCCCGGGCATTATAAACTTGTGTGAAGCACTTGGGGTTTCAAAGTGCTCACCACAGATCTACATAAGTTCCTTAGGGGTCTAGTTTCCAAAATGGGGTCACTTGTGGGGGGTTTCCACTGTTTAGGCACATCAGGGGCTCTGCAAACTAAACATGACACCCATCAAAGTCTGCATTCCAAAATGTCATTACTTCTTTTCCAAGCCCTTTCGTGCTCCCAAACAGTATTTCCCCCCACATAAGGGGTACCCGTGTACTCAGGACAAATTGGACAACTATTGGGGTCCAATTTCCTTGGGAAAAATCAAAAATTGGGACTAAAAATCATTTTTGTGGAATTTTTTTTTTCACACCCAGGCATTATAAACTTTATTGAAACACTTGGGGGTTGAACGTGCTCACAACAGATCTAGATAAGTTTCTTAGGGGGTCTAGTTTCCAAAATGGTGTCACTTGTGGGGGTTTTCCACTGTTTAGGCACATTAGGTGCTCTCCAAACACGACATGGTATCCAGCCAATTCTGCGTTGAAAAAGTCAAACTGTGCTCCTTCTCTTCCGAGCTCTGCCATGCACCCAAACAGGGGTTTACCCCCACATATTGGGTATCAGCGCACTCAGGAGAAAATGTACAATAACTTTTGAGGTCTTATTACCCTTGAGAAAATAAAAATTGTGGTGAAAATATAATTTTTGTGGAAAAAATATGATTTTTTAATTTTACGGCTCTACGTTATAAACTTGTGTGAAGCACTTGGGGGTTCAAAGTGCTCACCACAGAACTAGATACGTTCTTTAGGGGGGTCTAGTTTCTAAAATGGGGTCACTTGTGGGGGGTTCCCACTGTTTAGGCACATCAGGGGCTATCCAAATGCGACATGGTGTCCAATCTCGATTCCAGACATTTTTGGTTTGAAAAAGTCAAATGGCGCTCCTTCCCTTCCGAGCTCTGCCGTGCGCCCAAACAGTGGTTCCCCCCCCACACATGGGGTATCAGCGTACTCAGGACAAATTGGACAACAACTTTTATGATCCAATTTCTCCTGTTACCCTTGGGAAAATAAAAAATTGGTGACGTAAATATCATTTTTGTGAGGAAAAAATAGGATTTTTTCTTTTCATGCCCGGGCATTATAAACTTGTGTGAAACACTTGGGGGTTCAAAGTGCTCACCACACATCTAGATAAGTTCCTTAGGGGTCTAGTTTCCAAAATGTTGTCACTTGTGGAGGGTTTCCACTGTTTAAGGAACATCAGGAGCACTCCAAACGCGACATGGAGTCCAATCTCAATTCCAGCTAATATTGGTTTGAAAAAGTCAAACGGCGCTCCTTCCCTTCCAAGCCCTGCGCCCAGACAGTGGTTTTCCCCCACATGTGGGGTATTGGCGTACTCAGGAGAACTTGCACAACAACTTTTCCTGTCCATTTTCTCCTTTTACCCTTGTTAAAATAAAAAAAATGTTTGTAAAAGATCATTTTTGTGACTAAAAAGTTAAAGGTTCATTTTTTCCTTACAAGTTGCTTCAGCTCCTATGAAGCACCTGAAGGGTTAATAAACTTCTTGAATGTGGTTTTGAGTATCTTGAGGGGTGCAGTTTTTAGAATGGTGTCACTTTTGGGTATTTTCTGCCATATACACCCCTCAAAGTGACTTCCAATGTGTGGTCCCTAAAAAAATGGTTTTGTATAATTTGTTGTAAACATGAGAAATCGCTGGTCAACTTTTAATCCTTATACCTTCGTAAATAAAAAAAAAATTTGGTTCCAAAATTGTGCTGATGTAAAGTTGACCTATGGGAAATGTTATTTAGTAACTATTTTGTGCGACATATTTCTGTTTTAAGGGAATAAAAATTCAAAGTTTGAAAATTGCAAAATTTTCAAATTTTTTGCCATATTTCCATTTTATTCATAAATAACCGCAAGTTATATCGAAGAAATTTTACCACTATCATGAAGTACAATATGTCACGAGAAAACAATCTCAGAATCGTTAAGATCCGTTGAAGCGTTCCAGAGTTATAGCCTCAAAGAGACAGTGGTGAGAATTATAAAAATTGGCCCGGTCATTAACGTGCAAACCACCCTTGGGGGTTAAGGGGTTAAAGGATTCTGCTGTTATATTAAGCAAAACTTATTTCCAACTCTACTTGAATTCTAGTTGCACAGCTGAAATCTAGTTACATTCATTTTGTTGAAATCTCGTTATCACTCACATTGAAGTCTAGTTTATTTAAAGGGATGGAGAATTTGTTTCACACAACTGTTGATACAGTAAAGATGTATATCTTTGTACCGTGTTAGCCAGTAGATAGAAAAATATTTAGAGTTGAGAGTCCTCAGTGGTTGATACCTTTTAATGGCTAACTGAAAAGATGGTAACAAATTGCAAGCTTTCGAGACTACTCAGGTCTCTTCATCAGGCATAGACTAATACAACATCTGAATAATCACATATTTATACACAAAATAGCACAGAAAAAATGCAATAGGTAGGACAAGTGACGTGAAGCAGAATAGTCATTATGGCAGAGGGATGAGCATAAATTTTGGAACAGTTTATAGATAAGGAGTGTGAAAGTTTTATTACCCTCTGATTGGGGTCTGGTAATGTTTTGTGATGTTTTCACAGGGTATTTGGAGTAAATTCCTTAATTGATGTAGTAGGCCATAAATCCATGTGATAGGTTCATTCCAGCATTAAGAGTGTCAAAGGTCACCATCAATTTGTATTCGTAAATTCTTCTTTGTCTCAGAGATGTGAAATTGCCTCTGAGTACAAGTATTTTCATATCTAGCAAGCTATGATCAGGGGAGCAAAAATGTTTTGCCACAGGTAGATCCATTCTTTTTTCTCTTATTGTGTGGCGATGAGAATTCATCCTTGTTCTCAGTTTTTGCCCGGTCTCCCCCACATACAGACCCCCAGTTGGACATTTAGTACATATAATTAGGTACACCACATTAGATGTGATGCAGCTGAAAGTACCTGGTATCTTGTAGTCCCGATGGGAGTTGGGGATCTTTATCTTGTCCGTGGTCATTATAAATGGACAAGTTTTGCATTTCTTCTTGTTGCAAGGAGAGGTTCCTGCCGCTGTTGGGGAGGACAGGGAACTTCTGACAATGATGCTTCTTAGATTTGGGGGCTGCCTAAAACACAGTAGAGGGGGATCTGGAAATATGGATTGTAATCGGGCATCTATTTGTAGTAAAGGTTGTAGTTTCCGTGCAGCTCCCCTTAGCACCTCCAGATTTGGATTGTAGGTGACCACTAGAGGCACCCGGTTATTTTCTTCTTTAGCTTTGTAATGTAGCAGGTGATTCCTTGATATTCTGGTGGCTCTTGTAATTTGGTTTTCAATTGTTCTTGGATGGTAGCCCTGATTTAAAAAGGTCTTTCTAAGGCGACCAAGGTGTTCATCTCTATCCATGGGGTTGGAACATATACGGTTGTATCTGATGGCTTGGCTGTAGACAATAGAGTTTTTTATGTGTTTTGGATGGAAACTGTCCCATTTAAGGTATGTTGGACGGTCGATTGGCTTCTGATACAGGGATGTCTCTATTTCATTGTTCTTTAGCTTAATAATGGTGTCCAAAAAGTTAATTTCAGTGCTGGAGTAGTTGAGTGTTAAGTTGATGGTGGGATGAAATTGATTGAACTGTTCATGGAACGTCTTTAGCTGTTGCTCAGACTCCGTCCAGATGATTAAGATATCATCAATGTAGCGGTAGTAGGCCAGAGGCCTGATGGGACATGAGGACAGAAAGTCGCTTTCAAGCTTGGCCATGAAAAGATTTGCATACTGAGGAGCCATTTTACTTCCCATAGCTGTGCCAGTCTCCTGTAAATAGATCTTGTTGTCAAATTCAAAGTAATTGTGGGTGAGGATGAATTTTGTGAGTTTCACCACAGAATCAGCATCATTCCCGGTGTTTTTCATGAAGTCTTTGCAGGCATTTAATCCATCCTGGTGTGGGATATTAGAGTACAAGGATTCCACATCCATGGTGGCCAGGATGGTTCCTTCTGGTAGAGGACCTATTGCTGCTAGTTTATTCAGTAGGTCAGTTGTGTCCTGAATGTAGCTGGGTGTATCCTTTACCAGGGGTTTAAGAATGCCCTCTACCCATCCAGATACCTGCTCAGTAAGGGTGTCCACACATGAAATAATCGGCCTCCCTGGATTTCCGGCTTTGTGGATTTTGGGAAGCATGTAGAACTTCCCTGTTCTTGGACTCTCTGGTATCAGGTCATCGGCTCTTATGGATTTGTCAGACAGACAAGATACCAACTTGCTTAGTTCCTTGTAATAGTCCTGTGTAGGGTCCGACTCCAGTTTTCTGTAGTAGCGTGTGTCCGTAAGTTGTCTGTTTGCTTCCTTCATATAGTCTGATGTGTTCATCATGACTATTGCACCTCCCTTGTCAGCAGGTTTAATGATGATTTCGTCAAATTCAAAGTAATTGTGGGTGAGGATGAATTTTGTGAGTTTCACCACAGAATCAGCATCATTCCCGGTGAGTCAAATTCAAAGTAATTGTGGGTGAGGATGAATTTTGTGAGTTTCACCACAGAATCAGCATCATTCCCGGTGTGATTCTTCAGATGTTGTATTAGTCTATGCCTGATGAAGAGACCTGAGTAGTCTCGAAAGCTTGCAATTTGTTACCATCTTTTCAGTTAGCCATTAAAAGGTATCAACCACTGAGGACTCTCAACTCTAAATATTTTTCACACAACTGTATAATCTATCTATATAACTGTCTCATTCTGTCTGTAACGGAAATCCTGCGTTGCAGATTGGTCATGCCCAGCCGGACGGACCAATCAGTGACAGGCACAGTCCGGCTGCGAATTGGCGCAGGATTTGAACCATGCACGCCACCGCTATTGTCGGGAGATTAGCGGCGCTAGCTGCTGATCTCCAGACGGTAGCCGCAGGTCATCTCCATGTACCTACTCACCTTCCGTCCATGCATCCCTGTCCCGGCGCGTCTGCTTCATCCTGTACTGAGTGGTCACGTCGTACCGCTCATTAAGGTCATGAATATGGACGCAACTCCACTCCCATAGGCGTGGTGTCCATATTCATGACCTTAATGAGAGATACCACGTGACCGCACCACACAGGAAGAAGCTGACACGCCGGGATAGAGATGCAGGGACGTGCAGCAACGGTGTGAGGTTAAGTATGATGGGGGAGGACGGGGGACCCCAGCCAAGCATAAAAGGATGGGACAGGGGAGCCATGTACACAGGATGGGAAAGTGGGAGCGGAGCCATGTATACAGGATGGGAGGGTGGAGCGAAGCCACGCTTACAGGATGGGAGGGTGGGAGCAGAGCCATGTATACAGGATGGGAGCGGAGCCATGTATACAAGGATGGGAGGTTGGAGCGGAGCCATGTATACAGGATGGGAGGGTGGGAGAGGAGCCATGCATACAAGGAAGGGAGGGTGGAGCGGAGCCATGCATACAAGAAGGGGAGGGGGGAGAGGAGCCATGCATACAGGATGGGACAGGGGAGCCATGCATACAAGGATGGGAGGGGGGAGCGGAGCCATGTATACAGGATGGGACAGGGGAGCCATGTATACAAGGATGGGACAGGGGAGCCATGTATACAAGGATGGGACAGGGGAGCCATGTATACAAGGATGGGAGGGGGGAGCCATGCATACAAGGATGGGAGGGTGCGAGCGGAGCCATGCATAAATAAACTACATACATATTCGAGAATATTCTATGCGTTAGAATCGGGCCACCATCTAGTATTAATTATATGAGGCTACAAATTCTAACAAGTCTTGTACTCAACATAATTCACTGAACCTGTAATTTCCCAACATATAGAGGATTTTGACATCATTTTGAAATACACAAACACTGTCCCTTTGATTGACAATTTAAAAGGGTTGTTACTAACATAACCAAACTCACAGCAAATATCAAGTTAGATGCCCTATAAGTCTTTCCAAACAAATTTCACTGTTCTTGCTATTATTGCCCCTTTATCTGACTACTTAGAGGGATAACTAAAAAAATCAACTAAATTTATAGCATTAACCCAAAAGAGAGACTTATGTCTTGCCAAAACAATGGAACAAAGAGTGAATCTAAAAAAATCTTCTCAGAAAAACAAACAGCTCCAATCACAATCTTTTTCCAGACCACCTGAAGACTCCCCAAACCCACTAAGCCCGACAAAATCAAGATCTATGCAAAAAGGGTATGACTTCATCTACTATATAACCGTCTAATTCTGTCTGTAACGGAAATCCTGCATCGCTGATCGGTCGCGCCTGGCCGGGCAAGACCAATCAGCGACAGGCGCAGTCAGGGCACGAATTGGCACAGGATTTGAACCACGCACGCCACCGCTATTGTCTCCCGATGGTAGCCGCGGGTTATCTCCTGCTGCATGGAGGTCAGCGGCCACGCAGGCGGGAGATGACCGACGCCAGCCGGTCATCTCCCGGCTGCTCGCAGCAGAAGTACCCCGACCGACGGCCTCCACGTACACCCCACCAGCAGCAGCCTCTATATACCCCAGCAGCAGCAGCCTCCACATATACCGCAGCAGCAGCAGCCTCCAAGTATACCCCAGCAGCAACCTCTATATACACCCCAGCAGCAGCCTTTATATACACCCCAGCAGCCTCTATATACAGCCCAGCAGCTCTATGCTCTAAGTTCTATGAGCAATAACATTTAATGATAATGTACAGTACAGACCAAAAGTTTGGACACACCTTCTCATGCAAAGATTTTTCTGTATTTTCATGACTATGAAAATTGTAAAATCACACTGAAGGCATCAAAGCTATGAATTAACATATGTGGAATCATACATTACACTTTACAAAAAAGTGTGAAACTAAAAATATATGTCTTATATTCTAGATTCTTCAAAGTAGCCACCTTTTGCTTTGATTGCTGATTTGCACGCAGAAAAGGTGAATGGATGGACTCTACATGCCTGGTTCCCACCGTGAAGCATGGAGGAGGTGGTGTGATGGTGTGGGGGTGCTTTGCTGGTGACACTGTTGGGGATTTATTCAAAATTGAAGCGTTGAGCGGTCCAGCTCACCCCAAACCATCTCGATTGGGTTCAGGTCTGGTGACTGTGGAGGCCTGGTCATCTGGCGTAGCACCCCATCACTCTCCTTCTTGGTCAAATAGCCCTTACACAGCCTGAAGGTGTGTCTGGGGTCATTGTCCTGTTGACAAATAAATGATGGTCCAACTAAACGCAAACTGGATGGAATAGCATGCCACTGCAAGATGCTGTGGTAGCCATGCTGGTTCAGTATGCCTTCAATTTTGAATAAATCCCCAACAGTGTCACCAGCAAAGCACCCCCACACCATCACACCACCTCCTCCATGCTTCACGGTGGGAACTAGGCATGTAGAGTCCATCCGTTCACCTTCTCTGCGTGCAAAGCAGTAATCAAAGCAAAAGGTGACTACTTTGAAGAACCTAGAATATAAGACATATTTTCAGTGGTTTCACACTTTTTTGTAAAGTGTAATGTATCATTCCACATGTGTTAATTCATAGTTTTGATGCCTTCAGTGTGATTCTACAATTTTCACAGTCATGAAAATACAGAAAAATCGTTGAATGAGAAGGTGTCCAAACTTTTAGTCTGTACTGTACATATTTTACCCGGAAAATCCTGTGTATTCATTGCATTATTCTTACATCTTCATAAATAAACTACATACATATTCTAGAATACCAGATGCGTTAGAATCGGACCACCATCTAGTACCTAATAAAACGGCACATCAATATAGAAGCTTTACTAAACCAAATTCACAAAGAAGAATGCTACCACAACTGCCCAAAAACAAAACTAATTTATCCCAACCAGACCCAAAAGACAAGAACCCAATACTTCCAATAGCCTTTAAAGGGAACTTGTCACCCCCCCACCCCCCGGGCGTTTTTAAGTAAAAGAGCCACATACAGCAGCACTAAGGCAGCAGTCTGTGAAGGTGGCTCTTTTTTTCTGGTCCCCTGCAATGCTGCAATATACACTTTTAAAGCTGGTCCCCATACCTTAAATGTGTCCCTGCGGCATGGCCTCTTCCCGATTCATCCTCCCCCCAGCCGTCCATCAAGCCCCCTTCAGCGTCACCGCGCCTCCTCTAGACTTGTTTTGATTTCATTTAGTTTCTGTGTGGCACCTGCGCTGTTGTAACTTTCCCCAGATCCCTCCCCGCAGTGTGTTATCATTATAGATGAGCGACTTTGCCTTTTCTAGGGTCGAGTCGGGTTTAGTGAAACCCGACTTTCTCAAAAGTCGAGTCGAACGAAGTCGGCTGACTAACGGAAATGGTCGGGTTGGAGTCGAAAATCCGACCCCAATGCAAGTCAATGGGGAATAAAAGTCGCCAGAAAGTGGAGGACAGTAAACACAACTACAGTGCCCATTTCAATGCCAGCGACATCAATTCTTATTACTTAAGCTTGTCAACCTTAATTAACTTTATAATAATAGTAACACATTGAAAACTGGGGGTTATTTGGCTAAAGTTGTGGGGGGGGGAGCTAGCACTAGCTCCAGGTTTTCATGGGCCCCGGGAAAGAGTCTCAGTGGGCCCCTTTAACACATACCACAATTCATAATGCTCCGATACGGCAGAGAAATATATGTATAGTACAATGACAAATACTTCACTTCTTACATATGAGTGATATCTATTTTAAATTCTACAATAGCTCAAAAAACGGACAGTATAGTCCTCCATACAGTATTATGGGCACAACATAGTGCGCCATACAGAATAATGAGCCCCATATATTGCTCTATACAGAATGGGCTCCATATAATGCTCCATACAGAATAATGAGGCCCATATATTGCTCCATACAGAATGGGCTCCATATAATGCTCCATACAGAATAGGCCCATATGTTCTCCACATGATGCTCAATATATAAAGGGCCCTATATGATGCCCCATAAATAATGAACCTCATATGATGCTCCAGTATATGATGAACCCCATATAATGCTCCAAATATAATGGTCCCCATATATAATGCTCCATATATAATGGTCTCCATGTGATGCTCCATATATAATGTGCCCCATATGATGCGCCATATATAATGGGCCCCATATGATGCTCCAGTACATGATGTGCCCCATGGATGATGCTCCAGTGTATAATGGGCCCTATCTATGAAGCTCAAGTGTATGATGGGCCCCATATATAATTCTCCAGTGTATAATGCTCTCCATATATTGTTCCAAACATTTAAAAAAATGAAATACCTCTCCTCGCTGGGCACTGCTCTGCTCTGGACTCCTCTGCGTCGCCATCTTCCAGCTCTCTGCACTGTGACTGTTCAGGAAGAGGGCGCACAGACGTGACGTCATTGCGCTCTCTGACCTGAATGTCACTGTCAGGAAACGCGGAAGACGTCACAGAGGTGGAGCAGGGAGAGGTAAGTATTGCAAGTGCTGGGGCCCTGAGTAAGCGGGGGGGGGCACACTCGTGGGCGCTGGCACTGGCACAGGGCCCCTCATAGTACGCCGGTGTCTCTGATGGTACAGATCTCCTCCAGACACAACCGTAAAAAAAAAAAAAAAAAAAAAGAGACAAAATAAAGAATATCCAATCTCAAATCAAACTAAAGGAAAACCTCCAAAATAATCGAGCGCATCCATCCCCAGAAATGCACTTAGAATTACTAAAATGAAGACAAAATTTAAAAGAAGCCATTCTAGATGATTATGATGTAGTAATTAAAGCCTCGAAAGTTAAAATTTACTCAGAAGTAAACAAGCCCACAAAATTCATGATGCAAAAACTAAAATGTGATAGGATTCGAAATAGAATCAACAAAATTAAAAATAACTTGGGTATCACCAAGAAACATCCCAAAGACATAGCAGACTACTATTACAATTTATGAAATCTCAATCTTGATTCATCGTCTCTCCTACCAGATACCAAAACTATTCAAAACTTTTTCAAAGACCTACAACTTCCAAAAATAAGTCCATCAGATTTGAGTTCTTTAACATCACCCATTACCTCTACTGAAATATCTGAAACTATACATAGTCTTAAGTCACAAAAATCTCCAGGTCCCGACAGATGTTAAGGAGTATTATAAAACTTATGCAGAAATTTTAGCCCCACATGTTGTGAATGGGTTTGAGATGAGTTCTGAGCAGAGGCTCCCTCTGGTGGTTACAAGCGGTACTAGTGAGGATTGGGAATCAGGTGTTACTGATTGGTCTTATTTAAGGGAATCGTTTTCCCATCGGGTTGCCGGTGATCAATTGTTCTGGTCTGAATCCTTCTTTCCAGTTTCCCTTGTAGCCTGCTGTGTCGTGTCTGCATCTCCTGCTATCAGATAAGACAATTTCTTATTGTGTGTTTTTGCTATATTTTTGCATTTTGTCCTGCACTTCTGTGGGGGCCTTCTGGGTCCCCTCCGGGGCTTTTGCCCTCTCAGTTTGGTCCAGCCACTGTGTTTTGTACTTTTGCTTTTTGCAGTTTTTTCAGTGGCTGCTGTTTTTGTTACACCAGAGAACTAATTTAGGTGGTAGAGGTCGTGTGATCTCAGGTGATTTTGAAATTAGTAAGTTGGTGTTTTTCAGGGTTTTCTGGGATTGCAGTAAGTACCCTTCCTATCCTTTTCTATTTAGATAGTTTGGGCCCCAGCGTTTGCTCATACTATTTTCTTTCTGTGTCAGTATTTCCTCTTGTCTAACCGCCATTACATGTTTGGGGGCTTTCTATTATCTTTGGGGTTCTGCTCCGGGGCAGATAGCTTTCCTGTTTCTGTCTTTAGGTGTAGTTAGTTTCTCAGGCTGTGACGAGGCGTCTAGGACCATCGTAGGAACGCTCCACGGCTGCCTCTAGTTGCGGTGGTTAGTCAGGGTACTGCAATCTCATAGATTCCAACTGCTCTGGTGTATTTCCTTTTTCACCTGCACTCCTCAGCTACCGTAACATAACAGTATCACCGCCATAAAAATTGTATGGTACTCACAGAAGGGAAAAAATATTTTGAAGGAAGAAAAGTTGTCAGAGATATTTTTCTGTTTGTTGCATTTTTTTTTTTTTCCCTCTGTATCTCTGGGTGCTGGGGAGGATCTTTTCTCCCAATGGAGTTTGCACAGTTGTCTGGCCGTGTGGATCAGCTTGCCACTGAGGTTCAGAGTATTGCTGCATATCTTGCTAGGTTGCCTGTTGTGGAACCTAGGATTCCCATGCCAGATTTGTTTTCAGGGGATCGAGCTAAGTTTCAGAATTTCAAAAATAATTGTAAATTGTTTTTTGCCTTAAAATCTAAGTCCTCAGGAAACGCAGCGCAGCAGGTTCAAATTATCATCTCTCTCCTGCGCGGCGATCCTCAGGATTGGGCTTTTTCCCTCACACCTGGGGATCCTGTTTTGAGTGATGTTGATGCATTTTTTCAGGCTTTGGGGTTATTGTACGATGAGCCTAATGTCACTGATCAAGCTGAAAAAGCCTTGTTGGCATTAAATCAGGGGCTTGATGACGCTGAGTTATACTGTCAGAGATTCCGTAGGTGGGCAGTCCTGACCAAATGGAATGACGACGCTTTGGCGGCCCTTTTCCGGAAGGGTCTGTCGGATAATGTAAAGGATGTTATGGTGGGATTCCCTGTCCCCTCTGGTCTCAATGATTCTATGTCATTAGCGATTCAAATTGACAGACGTTTGCGTGAGCGGAGAAGTATGCGTGGAGTGGTGTTGCCTTGTGAGCCAGCTGCTGAGCCCATGCAGTGTGATGGAGTGGTGTCTGGGGCACAGCGTCATGAGTTTCGAAAGCGCAATGGGTTATGTTTCTACTGTGGTGATGCCTCTCATGCTATTTCAGTCTGCCCTAAGCGGGAAGACGTTTTGCACGCTCAGTTGTCTTGGGTAGTGTTCAGACTAAGTTTTTATTAACTGTCACTCTGATATGCTCTCTGTCCTCATTTTCTGCTCAGGCTTTCGTTGATTCTGGAGCAGCTATTAACCTGATGGATTATGATTTTGCTAAA
>JARQOD010000005.1:407218505-407269669 GCA_033576555.1 Oophaga sylvatica
GATATACTGTGCTTGATAGACCACTTTTTGGATTCAGATTGCGATTTTTTGGAAGGTTTTTAAATTTTCCACTCAATTGTACCTCTATTTTAAAATTTTTAAAATTTTGTAAACTTTTTTGTAATATTTTAAAAAAAATTTGAATTTTTTAAATTTTAATTATTGCCTAAAGTCTCTATTTGGGCGGGAAGCCTAATTTTTTGTGTAAAATTAATGAAAAGGAGTTCCCCTGTTCCATTTTGGAACTATTTTTTAAACATGTCACCCAAGTTGGGGTTTAAAAAAAAAAAAAAGCTGTAATGTGAACATTCACAATGCCATGCTCTTCAGGGGTTTCTGTGGATTAGTGGGCAGTTTTCTCCCCTATGTTACACGACGCTCGCTTTACTTAGCATTCTCAAAAGGGGAAATTTTGACTCCAGTCTTCTTCAGGGCAAAAATTTTACAACAAAAACGAGTTGAAAAAAAGCCCTTAACCCTATTGTTCTACAAACCTATAATACAGAATAACCCCCTTCATGCCAAGTCCAAGAAGTTAGACAATGTTTCTGATTGTTTGGAGTGGAATAGATCTGCACAACACAAGAAGAATGTGAATCTAAGTGTGAGGAGGAGGAAGGGCAAGCAGACAAGAAAATGATCACGTGTGACTTCTCTCCTCCGTTACTAGGTGTTTGTAATAACAGAGGATGTAGTTTAGGCTCACAGAGCGGAGCCATTTTGTTGGGGACTGCCAGTGATACTGACAAGTAGGCTGTCACTGAGGACGACCGGCAGCATCTATTCTGTTAGTCCATGCTGCTCGCTGTATTATAAACTGAGCACAGATACGTGGAGAGTATCACACACTGGGATTATTCACAGCACATGACACACTGCATGTATCTAGATACAGGGCTGAGTGTAGTGTATCGCATTATGGGATTAGATACACCGGTCTGGGGCATATCGCACTTGATGAAATTAGATACACCAGTCTGGGGCGTATCGCACATGATGAAATTAGATATACCGGTCTGGTAGAAACTTTGATTTAAATCACTGATTTAAATCAAGCCTTACTGACTAGTGATTTAAATCGTGATTTAAATCGTGATTTAAATCAGTTTGATTTAAATCAAATCCACCCTGCAATGAACTAATGCTATTTGTGTTTGTATGTAACCCCTCCACATGTACAGAACCATGGAATCAATGGTGCTATAAAAATAAACAACAACAAAGATTCTCCTATACTTTGCAATGTTAAATACAGACAGGACACATATAGCACATAGATGCCTGCCATCGTGCACATGCTGGGCTGCTTGGTGAACTGGGCTGCTTGCTGCAGTTTTGACAAAATCACTGTTTTATCTGCTGCAGATCTACCAGTTATCTGAATGCTGAGCTCTGTATAACCCTCAATCACGCCACTGAATGTGCTTATGCAGAAACCTGCCAATCAGTGGTGGGGCACAGCTGAACTACATGGCAGTAGGTTTACTAGTCATCTAGTAATAAAATGACAGTTTTATCAGGAGGAGATCAAACCTGCAGCAAGAAGCCTAGTTAAAGACACTTTGCTGGAAACAGGGTCTCAGTCCCTACATTATGCTGCTTTCAGATTGGTGGCAAAAACCTGATGAGATTTCCCAACGTATAAATCCATTCAATATCCATATCCGATACAATGCATAAGCCATTTGAAAAAAAAACTTGCAAATGTCAACCTAGCTTATTTGTACTGTATTAAAAAACTAATATCCGAACGTAGAATACTTTTTTTTTTTAAAGGGGGTTTTCCCAAGAACAAATTTTTCAATCAATAGATCTTAGAATAATAATAATTTCCACAATGTTAAAAAAAATGTTCCTGTGCTGAGATAATCTTATAAATATGCCCCTGCTGTGTGCTGTGTAATGGCCGTGTCTCACCGTACAGGAACATTCATGGTCTGATCATACCACAGGTCCTGGTCGAGGAGGAAGCAAAAGAGAGTATACAGACAAGACAGCATGAGTGTCACAGCTGATTCTTTCTGTGGGGCAAAACATTGCTTAACCCCTTGCCGACCCATGATGCCTACGTCGGCGTCATGGTATAAATCGTGTTCCTGCAGGTCGGGTGACCGGGGTCCCTGAAAGGTCACCCGACCCGCAGGCAAAAGACCCTTTGTGCTTCACCACAGGGGGGGTGGCTTAACCCCCACGTGGCTACGATCGCTCTGATTGGCTGTTAAATGTGAAACAGACAATTAGAGTGATTTGTAATATTTCACCAATGAAATTTGGTGAAATATTACAATCCAGCCATGGCTGATGCTGCAATAGCATCTGCCATGGCTGGAGAGCGAGATCCGACCTCCCCATACCGAGTGATGGCGGCGATCGGCCGCCGCCACGATTGATGGCAACGATCGGTCGCCTCCGTCACTATCTGCTCCCCTCCTCTCCCCCTCGCCTTCCGATACCCCCCTCACCTCCCCCGGTGTCTCCGAAGTCCCTGTGGCCATTCCGATGTCCCTCTGGGATGCTTCATGGGCGCCGCCATCTTGGAAAATGCGCAGTGCGCCTGCTGGCCGGCAGATTCCATTCATTTATTTTGATCACTGTGATAAACTCTCACAGTGATCAAAATAAAAAAAAAAAAAAGTAAATAACCCCCCCCCCTTTATCACCCCCATAGGTAGGGACAAGTAATAAAATAAAGAAAATATTTTTTATTTTTCCATTAGGGTTAGAACTAGTGTCAGGGTTAGGGCTGGAATCAGGGTTAGGGCTGGAATCAGGGTTAGGGCTGGAATCAGGGTTAGGGCTGGAATCAGGGTTAGGGCTGGAATCAGGGTTAGGGCTGGAATCAGGGTTAGGGCTGGAATCAGGGTTAGGGCTGGAATCAGGGTTAGGGCTGGAATCAGGGTTAGGGCTGGAATCAGGGTTAGGGCTGGAATCAGGGTTACGGCTGGAATCAGGGTTACGGCTGGAATCAGGGTTACGGCTGGAATCAGGGTTACGGCTGGAATCAGGGTTACGGCTGGAATCAGGGTTACGGCTGGAATTAGGATTAGGGTTAGGCTTGTGGTTAGGGTTAGAGTTGGGATTAGGATTAGGGTTGTGGTTAGGGTTTGGATTAGTGTTAGGAGTGTGTTGGGGTTAGGGTTATGGTTAGGGGTGTGTTGCGGTTAGGGTTGGAGTTAGAATTGAGGGGTCTCCACTATTTAGGCACATCAGGGGGTCTCCAAATGCGACATGGCGCCACCATTTATTCCAGTCAATTTTGCGTTCAAAAAGTCAAACAGTGCTGCCTCCATTCCGAGCTCTGAAGTGCACCCAAACTGTGGTTTACCCCCACATATGGGGTAACAGCGTACTCGGTAAAAATTGCACAACAACTTTGGGGGTCTAATTTCTCATGTTACCCATGGGAAAATAAAAAAATTGGGGACTAAAAGAATGATTTTTGTGGAAAAAAATGATTTTTATTTTCACGCCTCTGCGTTATAAACTTCTGTGAAGAACTTGAAGATTCAAAGTGCTCACAACACATCTAGATGAGTTTCTTGGGGGGGGTCTAGTTTCCAAAATGGGGACACTTAGGGGGGTTTCCTCACATTAGGCACATCAGGGGCTCTGCAAACGTAACATGACGCCCGCTGACCATTCCATCAAGTCGGCATTTCAAAATGTCACTACTTCCCTTCCGAGCCCCGACGTGTGCCCATACAGTAGTTTTCTCCCACATATGGGATATCAGCGTACTCAGGACAAATTGGACAACTTTTGGGGTCCAATTTCTCCTGTTACCCTTGGGAAAATAAAAAATTGGGGACTAAAAATCATGTTTGTGGAAAAAATATGATTTTTTTATTTTCATGCCCAGGCGTTATAAACTTCTGTGAAGCCCTTGGGGGTTCAAAGTGCTTCACCACACATCTAGATAAGTTCCTTGGGGGGTCTAGTTTACAAAATGGGGTCACTTGTGGGGGGTTTCTACTGTTTAGGCACATCAGGGGCTCTGCAAACGTAATATGACGCCCACAGACCATTCCATGAAAGTTGGCATTTCAAAACGTCACTACTTCCCTTCCGAGCCCCGACGTGTGCCCGCACAGTGGTTTCCCCCCACATATGGGGTACCAGCGTACTCAGGACAAACTGTACAACAACTTTTGGGGTCCATATTCTCCTGTAACCATTGTGAAAATAATAAATAGGGGGCTAAAAAAATCATTGAGTTAAAAAATATATTTTTTATTTTCACGGCTCTGCGTTATAAACTTCTGTGAAGCACCTGGGGGTTGAAAGTGCTCACTATGCATCTAGATAAGTTCCTTAGGGGGTCTAGTTTCCAAAATGGGGTCACTTGTGGCGGGGTTTTCTACTACTTAGGGACATCAGGGGCTCTGCAAACGCAACATGACGCCCGCAGAACATTCCATCAAAGTCTGCATTACAAAATGGCACTCCTTCCCTTCAGAGCTCTCCCATGCGCCAAAATAGTGGTTCCCCCCACATATGGGGTATCGGCGTACTCAGGACAAATTGCACAACAACTTTTGTGGTCCAATTTTTCCTGTTACCCTTGTGAAAATAACAAATAGCGGGCTAAAAAATCATTTTTTGAGGAAAAAATGATTTTTTTTTTATTTTCACTGCTCTGCATCAAACTTCTGTGAAGCACCTAGGGGTTCAAAGTGCTCACTATGCATCTAGATAATTTCCTTGGGGGGTCTAGTTTCCAAAATGGGGTCACTTGTCGGGGAGCTCCAATGTTTAGGCACACAGGGACTCTCCAAATGCGACATGGCAACAGCTAAATATTTCAGCATATTTTCCATTTAAAAAGTCAAATGGCGCTCCTTCCCTTCTGAGCCCTGCCGTGCGCCCAAACAGTGGTTTATGAGCACATATGAGGTATCGGTGTACTCAGGAGAAATTGCCCAACAAATTTTAGGATCCATTTTATCCTGTTGCCCATGTAAAAATGAAAAAATTGATCCTAAAAGAAAATTTTTGTTGGAAAAATTAAAATGTCCATTTTTTCCTTCCAAGTTGCTTTAGTTCCTATGAAGCACCTGAAGGGTTAATAATCTTCTTGAATGTAGTTTTGAGTAGTTTGAGGGGTGCAGTTTTTAGAATGGTGTCACTTTTGGGTATTTTCTGCCATATAGACCCGTCAAAGTGACTTCAAATGTGAGGTGGTCCCTAAAAAAAATGGTTTTGTAAATTTTGTTGTAAAAATGAGTAATCGCTGGTCAAATTTAACCTTTATAATTACCTAACAAAAAAAAAATTTGTTTCCAAAATTGTGCTGATGTAAAGTAGACATGTGGGAAATGTTATTTATAAACTATTTTGTGTCAACATATCTCTTTGGTTTAACAGAATAAAAATTCAAAATTTAAAAATTGCGAAATTTTCAAAATTTTCGCCAAATTTCCATTTTTTTCACAAATAAATGCAAAAATTATCAACCTAAATTTACCACTAATAAGAAGCACAATATGTCATGAAAAAACAGAATCGCTAGGATTCGTTGAAGCGTTCCTGAGTTATTACCTCATAAAGGGACACTGGTCAGAATTGCAAAAAATGGCCAGGTCTTTAATGTTAAAATAGGCTGGGTCATGAAGGGGTTAAAAACAAACAGCAAAAGCTTTGCCTCACAGAAAACATCAGCTGTGATCCCCTGCTGTCTTGTCGGCATCCTCTCTTTTGCTTCCTCCCCTGCACAGTAGCTGTGGTATGATCAGACCATGTCCCTCCAGTCAGACACAGCCAATACACAGTACACAGCAGAGACATTTACAAGATTATCTCAGTACAAGAACATTTTACAACACATCCAATTGTTGCTTGATGTGACAAACGTTTCATTTCATCATACAATTGGCAGTGCAGCCTTATATACATCTTCTGTAATGTAATCACACAGAATTATGGCTTCACTTACCATCTGTCTTGTCAAGTTCAATTCTACACATTAGCCATAGCTGCTGGTTGTATGTGGACATGACTGGAGACTGTAAAGTATATTGGCCAAACTGCAAAATTAAAGGTATAAAATAAAAAAATTCATCTGAGGTTTTAAAGTAGCAACATTGCATTGTTGTACATAAAAAGTCAGACCTTCATGGGGTTGTCCAGGTTTAGGAAAAAGGGACAGTTTTTCATCTTCTGAAACACGACCATTGATGGTCATGGGCTTTGTGTGGTAATTGAGTTCAGTAACGATTTTCTTTAATAAGATTAGCCCACTGATTGGTTGGACAACCCCTTTAAAAGCAATACTTAAAAAACAACTAATCAACTGAATCAAGCAAGCAGTGTAGTATTGAGAATTGGATTAAAGAGGTTGTTCGGGACTTTAACATCGATGGCAAATTCATAGGATAGGTCATCAATGTCTGATTGTGGGGGTGTGACACCCAGCTGATCAGCTGTTCCCGATGCTAGCAGTAGCTGGAACTGCTTAGTTGCGAAACTGAACAGCACAGATCCATCAATGGAATAGTGGCTGTGCTCAGGTACTGCACAACAGCCCACTATTGATTCACATAGCGGGTGGACATGTTGCACCAAGCTTTGGTCCCTATTCAGTTGACTAAGTTGTTCTGTTGAGCTCCGCAACTGAACAGGTCTAGCCAGCAACAGCGCAAGGAACAGCTGATCAGCGGAGGTACTAGGTGTTGCATCTTCACCAAATAGACATTGATGACTTATCCTAAAAATTGGCCATCAGTGTTAAAGTCCTGGACAACTCCTTAAATTTATTTTCTAAATTCATTTGCAGTTTTTACATTTTACC
Organism: Oophaga sylvatica; assembly: GCA_033576555.1. Classification (NCBI taxonomy): domain Eukaryota; kingdom Metazoa; phylum Chordata; class Amphibia; order Anura; family Dendrobatidae; genus Oophaga; species Oophaga sylvatica. The sequence continues at coordinate 407,225,293 of JARQOD010000005.1, forward strand.
TCCCACATTTCTATGCACTACTAAGTGTCAAAAGTCACTCTAGCCCATTTGGAAAATCAAGGCAGAAACCTGACTGTAACACAGCCATGGAGGACTGCACTCATTGTTTTCTGAGTAAAGGGCTTGGGAAATATGGAACCACAGAATGCTGCATGTAAAACAAAGAAGACCAGCTTACCTTAGATGAATTTGATGCTTCTGATCGATATGGTTTGGCTTCTATAACATTTGGTCCTGAAAAAAGCATATTCTAATGCTGAATAAAACACGTTCAAAACACGTACTGAATAAATCACGTACTTTCAGCATTATCGTTTAACAACTCCTCTTTACATCAGGCATTTTCTTTATACTTTTTTTTTTTTTACAAACACATACTTAATTTTTAACATTTTTTAAATGAAATAGACATAAGTTTAGGAATGCAAACTATTCGGGAAAATTAACAGTCAATGCACACATGAAGTCCCTGTATTCCCATGTGATTGCTTTCTCTATTTAGAGGGATCAACCAAAAATAGGGATTTAGGATGAAAATTAATTTCTATATAATAACTATTTTCTAATATACTGCACTTGAATTAAAATGTTTTATCTAGATTATCTTTTTTTCCCTACTTCCTTTTTGATGACGCTTTGTTTGACAATCCCAAACCCTGTTGGGATACTCAATCTCGCGTCAGTGACCTTAATTTCAGGGGTTGTGTTAATCCCTGAACAATGTGCAGAATGACAGCGCAATCTCTCGCTGGCTCAGATCAGCAGAACGAGCCAGCAACAGAGTGCACTGTTAGTGCGCGTAGTCAGAATATTCTGCGCACAGAAATCAGTGCTGATCTTGTAAGAGTGCACACTGTCATTATGCACATCGCACAGTGACAGAGAGCAAAGACTAGCCCAGTCCCTGAAATAAAAGTCACTGATGACGCTTCGATTCATGGATGGGGCAGGGGCTGTGAAACTGTCGGCAGCCTCTGCCACTGATGATGACTCATTTGAGTATCCCATCATCCGCAGGGATTCTAAAAGAAGCGAAATCAAATAGGAAGTAGGAAAAAAATGCAGTTACTGTGGATAAATGGAATCTGTCACCCCATTTTTGGAGTATGAGTTGCGGCCACCGCCATCAGGGGCTTAGCTACAGCATTCTGTAATGCTGTAGATAAGCCCCCGATGTCACCTGAAAGAGAAGAAAACCAAGTTAGATTATACTCACACAGGGGCGGTCCGCCATCCGGTCCGATGGGCGTCGCCGTCCGGTTTGGCGCCCCCCATCTTCTAGCGAAGCCATCCTCTTCTCTGCGTCCTGTCGCGGCTCTTGCGCAGGCACACTGATCTGCCCTGGTGAGGGCAGAGCAGAGTACTACAGTGCGCAGGCGCCGGGAAAGGTCAGAGAGGTCCGGAGCCTGCGCACTGCAGCACTCTGCTCTGCCCTCACCAGGGCAGATCAGTGCACCTGCGCAGGAGCCACGACAGGACGCAGAGAAGAGGATGGCTTCGCTAGGAGATGGGAGGCGCCGAACCTGACCGTGACGCCCATCGGACCGGACGGCGGACAGCTCCTGGGTTAGTATAATATAACTCGTTTTTCTTATCTTTCAGGTAACATCGGGGGCTTATCTACAGCATTAGAGAATGCTGTAGATAAACCTCTGATGGCGGTGGCCGCATCTCATACTCCAAAAATGGGGTGACAGATTCCCTTTAAGGTAGGAAAGGGGATTTTTAGTTCAAGTATATAAGAAAACAGTTTAGATTATGGCACTAAATAAGAATTTAAGATAAAAATTAATTACAGCAAGGCCCAGATCAAGTACATATATAAATATATATTATAAATCTATATCTACCGTATATACTCGCGTATAAGCCAAGATTTTCAGCCCATTTCTTACGGCTGAAAGTCCCCCTTTCGGCTTATACGCGAGTCATATACGCCAGGGGGTCAGTGGGGGAGTGTCAGATCATACTTACCCCCTCTCGGCGCGTCTCTGCAGGCCTCCTGCTTCTCCCACGGTCTCAGGCTCCTTCCTTCAGCGGTCACGTGGTACCGGTCATTAAAGTCATGAATATGCACATATTCATGACTTTAATGAGCTGTACCACGTGACCACTGAAGGAAGGAATAGCTGCCGGAGACCGTGGGAGAAGCGGGGCTGCAGAGACTGCGCCAGGACGGGGTGAGTATAAGCGATATTCACCTGTCCCCGGTCCACCGCTGCGCGCTGCTCTGACCTCCTCGTCCTATGGCTGTGATGTTCAGGCAGCCTATGCGATGACGTAGTTAGTGCGCGTCACGCCCTCTGCCTGAATGTCGCTGACAGAGGACCCGGAAGACGGAGCGGCGTGCAACGGTGGATCAAGGACAGGTGAATATAGCAGTTGCCAGGGCCCTGAGCCAGCGGTGACACTGGCACCTGGCCCCCATAGCGCGCCGGTGTCCCCACCTGCTCGGGACACAGGCACCTGGCCCCCAGCGATGAGAGGGGAGTATGTCTTTTTTTTTTTTTATTTGCAGCAGCATATGGGTAATAATCTATGGAGAATCTTATGAGGGCAATCTATGGAGCATCTTATGGGGGCATAATCTATGGAGCAACATATGAAGCATCTTATGGGGGCATAATCTATGGAGCAACATATGAAGCATTTTATGGGGGCATAATCTATGGAGCATCTTATGGAGCATCTTATGAGGGCATAATCTATGGAGCATCTTATGGGGGCATAATCTATGGAGCATCTTATGAGGGCATAATCTATGGAGCATTTATAGGGGCATAATCTATGGAGCAACTTATGAAGCATTTTATGGGGGCATAATCTATGGAGCTTCTTATGGAGCATCTTATGGGGGCATAATCTATGGAGCATTTTATGGAGCATCTTATGAGGGCATAATCTATGGAGCATCTTATGGGGGTATAATCTATGGAGCATTTTATGAGGGCATAATCTATGGAGCATTTTATGGGGGCTTAATCTATGGAGCAATTTATGAAGCATCTTATGGGGGCATAATCTATGGAGCATTTTATGGGGGCATAATCTATGGAGCATCTTATGGGGGCATAATCTATGGAGCATCTTATGAGGGCATAATCTATGGAGCATTTTATGGGGGCATAATCTATGGAGCAATTTATGAAGCATCTTATGGGGGCATAATCTATGGAGCATCTTATGAGGGCATAATCTATGGAGCATCTTATGAGGGAATAATCTATGGAGCATCTTATGGGGGCATAATCTATGGAGCATCATATGGGGCATAAAATATATGGAGCATCTTATGGGGCATAATCTAATGAGCATCATATGGGGCATAATCTATGGAGCATTTTATGGGGCATAATCAATGGAGCATCTTATGGGGACATAACCTTTATGGAGCAGCATATGGGGCATATTATTCTATGGAGCATACTATGGGGCCATTATTAACCTTTGTGCAGCATTATATGGGGTGTATTTTGTATGGAGCATCCTAGGGAGCATTATATGGGGCTCCTGATTCAATATGGATATTCAAAAACATTTAACCTACTGAAGTCTCAGTTAATTTTACTTTAATTGGTATCTATTTTTATTTACATATATGTATATACACACTGCTAAAAAAAAATAAAGGGAACACTTAAACAACAGAATATAACTCCAAGTAAATCAAACTTCTGGGAAATCAAACTGTCCACTTAGGAAGCAACACTGATTGACAATCAATTTCACAAGCTCTTGTACAAATGGAATAGACAACAGATGGAAATTATTGGCAATTATCAAGACACACTCAATAAAGGAGTTGTTCTGCAGGTGGGGACCACAGACCACATCTCAGTACCAATGCTTTCTGGCTGATGTTTTGGTCACTTTTGAAAGTTGGTTGTGCTTTCATTCGTGGTAGCAGGAGACGGACTCTACAACCCACACAAGTGGCTCAGGTAGTGCAGCTCATCCAGGATGGCACATCAATACGAGCTGTGGCAAGAAGGTTTGCTGTGTCTGACAGCCTTGTGTCCAGAGGCTGGAGGCGCTACCAGGAGACAGGCCAGTACACCAGGAGAAGTGGAGGGGGCTGTAGTAGGGCAACAACCCAGCAGCAGGACCGCTACCTTCGCCTTTGTGCAAGGAGGAACAGGAGGAACACTGCCAGAGCCCTGCCAAATGACCTCCAGCAGGCCACAAATGTGCATGTGTCTAAGTGCCCGACGTCCACAGATGGGGGTTGTGCTCACAGCCCAACACCGTGCAGGACGCTTGGCATTTGTCACAGAACACCAGAATTGGCAAATTCTCAACTGGCGCCCTGTGCTCTTCACAGATGAAGGCAGGTTCACACTGAGCACGTGACAGAGTCTGGAGACGCAGTAGAGAGAGATCTGCTGCCTGCAACATCCTTAAGCATGACCGCTTTGGCAGTAGGTCAGTAATGATAATGATGTGGTGTGGCATTTCTTTGGAGGGCCGCACAGCCTTCAATGTGCTTGCCATAGGTAGCCTGACTGCCATTAGGTACGGAGATGAGATCGTCAGACCCTTTGTGAGACCATATACTGGTGCGGTGGGCCCTGGGTTCCTCCTAATGCAGGATAATGCCAGACCTCATGTGGCTGGGGTGTGTCAGCAGTTCCTGCAAGATGAAGGCATTGAACCTATGGACTGGCCCACCTGTTCCCCAGACCTGAATCAGATTGAGCACATCTGGGACACCATGTCTCGCCCATCCACCAACGTCACGTTGCACCACAGACTGTCCAGGAGTTGGCGGATGCTTTAGTCCAGGTCTGGGAGGAGATCCCTCAGGAGACCATCTGCCGCCTCATCAGGAGCATGCCCAGGCATTGTAGGGAGGTCATACAGGCACATGGAGGCCACACACACTACTGAGCATCATTCTTAATTGTTTTAAGGACATTACATTCCACTTGAATTTTGTGGGTGACTCCAAATCCAGGCCCCCACTGGTTAATAAATTTGATTTCCATTGATGATTTTTGTGTGATTTTGTCAGCTCATTCAACTTTGTACAGAACAAAGTATTCGATGAGAATATTTCAATCATTCAGATCTAGAATGTGTTATTTGAGTGTTCCCTTTATTTTTTTGAGCAGTGTATATCTGTGTATCTATCTATCTAATCTAAAAAAAAACACTACACAGTAGGGCTGCCATTTACTCAACTGTGAACATTTGTTGAAAAAATACACCATTGATTATGGCTGGCTACAATTTGTGACAGAGTAACAATGTGTGACCATCGTAAAAGGAACTCCACAGTGTATACATGCTGCCTGACCCACAAGCAGTATGTATCAGGGCTGGCTGTATGATCGCAGCCAAGTGCTGTATGTCTGACTCTGACTTGGAGTGGTGTTTCAGAGAAGAACTTATTTTAAAAGTTACTGGGGAGCGAGCTGCCAGGAGACTAGTTAGACAGGTGGTGGCTTCTCCCTGCCAGTGGCTGACAGCTCTTTTCCAATACATGCAGTGAGATGCCTGTCACTACAGGGGAGGGGGCGAGGAGAACGGTCTTTCCTCTGAATCATTGCAGCATTTCAGTCAAACATGCTTGGCAGAGATCATAGTCAGTGCCCGATATCTGCTGCCTGTGGATTGGACAGCGTGGATCACCCATCAGGTTCACTTTAATCATACGACCCCTGTAAGAAATTGTCCAAAGCCCTTGATCAAACTTTATACACAGACATGAATGTATAAGAATATATAACTACACAAGTCACTTTTATACAGTGCTGAGAAAATAGGAAAGTTTTACCTGCTATTCCAATAAAAAGCGTTAATCCAAAGCACAGGAAAAATACAACAAACACCAAAACAAAGTAACGCTTTGAGAGTGTGTACAGGCGCATAGGGGCCAACCTGAAATAAACAGATAAATAGTATTAGTGACTATTAAACACCATAAGGAGCTATGATGTTAGACAGGGCTGTGGAGTCGGAGTCGGAGTTAGTTTTGGTTGGAGTCGGTAGAAATGTACCGACTCCAGCTTTAAAAAAAAATGTATTAATATTTCATAACTGAACTTTCATATGAATTTTATAAATGTTACTCAAATATATATGTTCTATCAAACAATGAACAACAGTGATAAGCAGTTCTGCTGGAGATAGAGACATTTCTTACTTCTTGTGTGTCACTGTTCTCCACTGCCCTTATCTAATCTTATACTTTGTTAACCTCAAGCTGCCCCAACCCCCCTACTTACAATGTATGAAACAAAGTAAAAATGTGTTGCAAATTCTTAGTAGTAAAGCTCCTCCTCTAGACTAGATGTTTACTAGGTGTGCATCTTCCAAGCATCTCACAGCTGCTACTCAGAAGAGGAAGACTGTCAGTAGTATTATCCTTTCAACAAACTTTGCATCAGTTAACTGTGAGTACATGAGGAATAATAGTATTACTGACCACTATATCAGTTGTACGACCTGGCAATATCTTTGTACAATTGTTTTTAGGAAAAACAATTGTCATTTGGATTGTGAATGCAGAATTAAAAACCTGAGAATGTCAAAGAAGCGTCACATTAAATCAGCTGTATTTGAACATTTCACCATCACTCAAGATAGAAAACATTATGTCTGTCAGTGTATGACAAATGATCCAGATGAAAACAAATGCTGTGAAGCCAAGATCAGTGCATATTCAGGCAAAGATAAAAATGCTCCTACCAGAGCTTCTAATCTAAAGAGACATTTACAGCGCTTTCATCCAGAAGTACTGAAAGCAGTGGATGAGAAAGACTGCATCCAAACCAATGAACCAGTGCCCAGCTCTTCCAGCCAAACAAAGGAGCAGAGAACTTTGCAGCCATCAGTTGCAAGATATTTTGTCAGTGACAAAGTTACTGTGACAATGACAGTAGATACATTTAAAAAACAGATCATAGAGCTTGTTGTAAAGGATAGTGTGCCTATTTCATTATTTTCACGACCAGCTTTTATGTGTCTGAATGGGGAAATGGCCCGCAAGCTTGGTGTTTCTCTGGAGAGAGAGAGTATTAGAAAATTAGTAATCGAAGAAGCTTTCAAATAAAAGGAAGAACTTAAAAAACTCTCAAGGGACTGCATAACAGTGTTTATTGCATATTTACCTACAAGGAGTTTAGAAAAGTTTATAAAAGTTATTTGCTATATTCTAATGGTATTCTAATAAATATAGTTTTTGCTCTAAGTGGTCTGATTACTTATAATATGATGGTAAGAAACTGAATAAGCACGATGTTAATATTTTACAACAGTAAATTTATTGTTACGAATTGGCCATTTATGAAGGAGTCGGAGTTGGAGTCGGAACCTGATAAAATCCAGGAGTCAGAGTCGCAACTGTGGCTTACCGACTCCACAGCCCTGGTTACACAGCATTTCTTACTAACTGGTGAGTAAGTCTTAGAGGTTTTTCCAAACATCCACTTTCCTATAAGAGCATTGAATAAAAATAATTGATGAAGCTCTCTGAAGTAGAATTCACCAACAGTTCAAAAAAGGCCTAGTGGGGGTCCTGGCCTACAGGGGCGTGGCCTGGCAGCTCATGGCACCAGCAGCATAATCCCGTAGCTCTGTGTTCCCCAGTTCTAAAGCGACTCACACAATGGCATACAGGCAAGATAACAAGCCGAAATCCCCTGCACCAGACTCCCCACCTCAGATGCCACAACCCAGGGGAACCAGACGTCAGAAACGGCCCTCACCTATGAAGGTGACGGACTTCTTCCCCAGGGACCCACACGCTGCTGCAGCAGAGAAGATGGCGTCGTCCAGGGCCTCCTCACACAGAGGTCCACAGGTACTATCTGAAGGGACAGGGGGAGACGCTGAGGCAGAATCTGCATATATACCACTTAATAAATGAACAATGGAGTCTTTACTGGCCTCTGAGGAAATCTCTGCAGGCTGACCTGAGGGTGATGGTGGGAGATCTTAAAGGAGAAATATCATCTCTGCGTGAACGCACAGACCACTTTGAATCCAAAATCACTTAACAGCCTGATTGATGAGCATGAAGCCCTAAAAGATGAGATGACTGTAGTCTGGAATAAGAACTGGGATCTGGAAGATATGTCCCGTAGGAACAATGTTAAGATCCGGGGAATCCCAGAGTCAATCTCAGACCGGGATCTGCCTAAGTTTTTATATAAATTCCTGGGGGAAGTGCTACCAGAACTGGAGCAACATGAACTAATAATTGATGACATTCACAGGGTACTCAAACCAAAAACCTTAAACCCCAGTCTCCCAAGAGATGTTTTGGCAAGAATACACTTTGCGGGCACTAAAAAAGCCTTTATGCAAGCTCTAAGGAAAAGGCCTGCTATCCCAGAGGAGTTCCAGAGTCTCTCTCTTTTTCCTGACCTATCAGCCGGGACACTCGCCCATAGAACCCTCCACTTCGGCTCTAATGAAGGAGGGATACTATACAGATGGGGCTTCCCAGTAAAGCTGGTAATCCATAGAGGAGAAGACACCCACGTCTGCTTATTCCCACCCCAGGCAGAGAAATTGCAACTCTCATGGGGAATTACCCTTGTGAAAGATCAGGAGCATCGGCAATCCCCAAATATCAACCATCCCCAGAAGAAGCTGAACCCAGAATGGGAAACGGTCTGACTATTACCCACTAACTTGAATGACATATGTGTGCTTGCACCTTTCTTTTTGCTTGTTATATGGAGCTGGGGATTCGTGTTCCACTTGTATTGACTGACCATTGTTTTGATCTTCCCCCAATATAGAAGGTTTCTATTACTGAACCTTTGATTGTTTTGTCTTTTTGCACTTTTTTTTCTTTTTCTTATTTTCTTTCCCTACACAAACTTTAAGGATGTACCATACTGCCCTCTCATGGTCATAGAATGTGTTTACCTTTTTGTTTGCAGGGCTTTCCTCCACTACAGTTTATTGTTCTTAATGAGGCCACTAATAGTTATTATGTATAGTCTGGTTAACTGAATTATTCCTTATATAGTGTATATAAGATCTGAGTATTAGAATAATGTCTCTTAATGTGAAGGGATTGAATTCCCCAGGTAAGCGATCCCACCTGTGGAAAGAGATCCGCAAAATGGCAGCAAATGTGATCTGTATCCAAGAAACTCATCTACTGGAACCAGACACACATAGATTAAAACAATGATAGATTCCCGCACAGATTTTTTGGCTTGCCACAATAACAAGCAAGCTGGTGTGGGTGTTCTGGTTAAAAACTCTGTCCCGTTTTCCCTTCATAACAAAATAGAAGACCCAGAGGGTAGATTTATTATCCTCCACCGCTCCCTAAATGGTGTCCTATTTACGATAGCCTCTGTTTATAGACCTAATTCTTCCCAGATTGGGTTCCTTAGATCCCTTTCTTCAAAAATTTAAAGACTTTGCTAAAGGTCTACAACTAATAGGGGGGATTTTAATCTCCCGATGAATAGATCACTAGTTCCCACCCAGAGCTAAATAGGAAGGAAATGGGATTCATCATTATAGAATTTTGTCTTCATGATGTATGAGATACACACATGGTTTAAAGAGGGATTATACTTTCTTTTCCCCCCAGGCACAAGTCTTAAAGTCGCATTGATCATTTTTTTTGTTGATAACCTCCTTCTCAGGTGTAAATCTGCTGATATTGGTATTGCGTCCTGTTCTGATCATGTCCCAATCTCTATACACATTGTAGATACCTTATTATTCCCAAGATCTTTTAAAAGGAGATTAAACGAATATTTGCATTGTAAACAAGAAACAGTCGATTTGGTTACAACACAACTCCAGGAATTTTTCTCCACCAATGACAATGGGGCGACCTCTGATGAGATAGTTCGGGAGGCTCATAAAGCCTTTGTTAGAGGGAGCTTTATAAAAGTGACAGCAGTGGAAAAGAGAAATAGAGAAAAGAAATTACGCAATCTATTAGACACCTTAAGTAATCTAGAAACATTACATAAAAAACACCCCTCAAGTAAAAATTCTCAAGAAATAATCCAAACTAGTCAACAGGGTAGGGGTTTACTACTATTCACTTATGAGAAAAATCTAAAAAAAATCCAAATCACAATACTATGCCAGAGACAGGGCGGGGAAACTACTTGCCAGAAGGGTTAATGAGAAGATGTGCAGAAGTAGAATAGACTTTTTGGGAAAAAAAAAGGATGGGTCTAGGACATTCCACCCAATTGAGATTGCTAATGAATTTAGGCAATATTGTAGTAAACTTTATAACTTAAAGGGTATGCTACACTAAACAGCGTCGCTAAAGAGATCGCTAAAATACGTCACTATTTAGCGATCTCGTTAGTGACGCCGGTGTGTGTGGCATGCAGCAACGACGTGGCCCCTGCTGTGCCCCTGCTGTGATCTCGTTCATCGTTCACAGCGTTCTGGACCGTATTTTTATCGTTGGCGTCCCGCTGGTGAGTATATATCGCTGAGTGTGGCACCTTTTTTTTTAGCGATGTGCGGTGTTTTTGTACCGCCAAAGTCGTTAAGGAGATCGCTAACCGCGATAGCGTCCTTAACGACATCGCTAAATTAGTGCGCTACTAGCGATATTAAAACGATCCCGCTAGCGATCACATTAGTATGCGTCGTTATCGTGATCGCTAGCGGGAGCGTTTAGTGTGGCAGTACCTTAAGGGAGGATGTGGATGTCCCTCAACCTTCAATGGAGGAAATTCGTAGTTATCTTCAAAAATTACACCTTCCTGCGGTCTCACAATCTCAACTTGTCCTTCTTAATGCACCCTTTACACTACAGGAGGTCCAGGAAGCAATCTCGACATCTAAAAAGAACTCAGCTCTCGGTCCTGATCGTTTGTCCAATCTATACCTTAACTAATTCGCATCTATTCTATCCATAAGCCCGCTGAACCTTGAAGCTAGTATTAGGCTATGTGCACACATTCGGGAATTGCGGCAGAAATTTCCGCGGCAATCCCGCACCTCCCTGCCGCGGGAAATAAGCATTTTATAGGTATGCGTATTACCGCTAAAAACTAGCGTTTTGCAAGCGTATTTAGCTTGCAGAATGCTAGCGTTTTCCAAGCGATCTGTAGCATCACTTGGAAAACTGATTGACAGGTTGGTCACACGAATCAAACATAGTGTTTGACAAGTGTAACCAACTTTTTACTATTGATGATGCCTATGCCGCATCAATAGTAAAAAGATCTAATGTTAAAATTAATAAAAAATCGTGATATTCTCACCTTCCGGCGTCCCCCGCAGCCTTCCTGGTCCTCAGCAACGCTCCCGGCCAATCTCGTTCCCAGGCGTCCTTAGCGACAATGACCCCAGATGATGCAGCATCACGCGAGACCGCTACATCATCTGGGGTCATTGTCACTAAGGACGCCTGGGAACGGGATTGGCAGGGAGCGTCGCTGAGGAGCAGGAAAGCTGCGTGGGCCGCCGGAAGGTGAGAATATCACTATTTTTTATTTTAATTATAGTTTTAACAGGGATATGGTACCTATGGCCTGGAGGAGAGTTTCCTCTCCTCCAGACCCTGGGTACCATCCGCACATGAACCGCTCACTTTGCGCATGGTGGGCAGTGGTTCAATGCATTCTTATGGCGGCGATTCCGGAGAAAGAATTAACATGCTGCGTTTTTTTCGATGAAAAAAACGCAGCATGTGCACAAAAATTGCGGAATGCATTCTACTAATAGGATGCTAAATGCATGCATTTTTTCAGCGCCGCAAAAAATCCTCCACGTGTGCACATAGCCTTACAACTCTTCCTAAACCAGAAAAGAGCCCCACTTCCCCTAGCAACTTCGACCCTATATCTTTTAAATTGTGATTTAAAACTATACGTCAAAATCATTGCTTAAAGACTAATGCTGGTTCTGCCTGACTTGGACGACTCGGATCAGGTTGGGTTTGTTCCGGGACGGCAGGCCAAAGATGGAGTCCGACACAGAGGCGGCCCTGGTGTGCTCCTGTCGCTTGATGCCGAAAAGGAGTTTGACAGGGTTCACTGGGGCTACCTGAAGGAGGATTTAAAGCGGTTTGGTCTGATAGGTCCAATTAAAGATGCAATTCTTTCCCTGTACTCAAACCCGCTTGCATCAGTTAAAGGGATCCTGTCACCTGTTTTGGCCGCTATAAGTTGCGGCCACTGCCTTTCAGGGCCTATCTACAGCATTCTATAATGCTGTAGATAAGCACCCGGTCCGACCTGAAAGATAAGAAAAATAAGTTTTATTATACTCACCTGGGGGTCGGTCCGGTCCGATGGCTGTTGCGGGTCCGGCGCCTCCCATCTTCTTGCGACGACGCCCTCCTGCTTGCTTCATCGCTCCCCGGCATCGCGCTCCTGCGCAGGTGTATTTTTCTGCCCTGTTGAGGGCAGAGCAAAGTACTGCAGTGCGCAGGCATCGGGAAAGGTCAAAGGCCCAGCGCTTGCGCACTGCAGTACTTTGCTCTGCCCTCAATAGGGCAGATCAGTACGCCAGCGCAGGAGCCTGATGCTGGGTAGCGATGAAGCAACAGGAGGACTGCATATCGAGATGGGAGGCGCCGGACCTGTGACACCCATTGGACCGGACCGCCCCCTGGGTGAGTATAATTAAAGTTAGTTTTCTTATCGTGCAGGTCAGATCGGGGCTTAGCTACAGCATTACAGAATTCTGTAGATAAGCCCTGAAAGGCAGTGGCCGCATCTTATAGCGGCCAAAACAGGTGACAGGTTCCCCATTAATGTGTCAAGTTTTCAGTCTGGAAGGTTCTCCATTTCGAACGGGACTCATAAGGGGTGCCCACTTTCACCAGTAATATTTGTACTGGTAACGGAACCCCTGGCGGCATCCATAAGATCCAACCCGAATATTCATGGAATTCAGATAGGGACTCTGTCCATAAGGTTGGTCTTTATGCTGATTACGTCGTTATCACATGAGTAAATGTTAGGACCTCTCTAGAGGTCATTATGTAGACCCTCTTGCATTTATCGAAGGTGTAGTTTTATAAAATGAATGTCACAAAATCCACGGTATACCGAGTGGGGATAAAAAAGGACCTGCAATCTGAACTTCAACGAAAATTTCCGTTTATTTGGAATGAAGATAATATGGTGTATTTGGGGATTAAACTAACCAAAACTAAAAAACTAGTACAACAGAATGTTAAGTCATTGTTGCAGGAAATTAATGCCAATTTGGATAGGCAGACCCTTCTGCCTTTATCTTGGTGGGCCAGAATTCAAGCGGTGAAAATGCGGATTTTCCCCCAAATCTTGTATGTGGTTAGGTGCATTCCCTTGGCCTTCCCTTCCGAAGAAATTCTTAAATTACAATCATTGCTGGTTAAGTTTATTTGAGCTAACAAGAAACCCAGAATAGCATGTAATGTAATGTACCACCATTATAATTTGGGAGGCAACTGAGAGCTGGTCCTCACTGACCTTTTTAGGCGCCTGCGCACTGCAGTACTTTACTCTGCCCTCAAGAGGGCAGATTAGTACGCCGGCGCAGGAGCTGCGACACGAAGCAAGGAGGATGACGACATCACATGAAAATGGGAGGCACCGGACCCGCAACACCCACCGAACCGGAACGCCCCGGTGAGTATTAATAAAACTTATTTTTCTTATCTTTCAGGTTAGATCGGGGTCTTATCTACAGCATTACAGAATGCAGTAAACCTCAAAAGGCAGTGGCTGCATCTTATTGCGGAAAAATGATGTGACAGGTGCACTTCAATGCTTCACTGGAACGTGGTGGGAGTCGACTAGTTGAATTTTGAAGTCCTCTTCCTGTATTAACCATGTGGAGCAGATTAAAAAGATTCAGTTAGATTGGTATATGTGCCCTTTGAGGATTGCATCTTATTCCTCCCAAGCTTCCTCCATGTATTGGATGGGGTGTCAATTATTGGGGATATTGGGCATATGTGGTGGTCCTGCCCTAAGATCCAGGTATTTTGGAGAGCGGTGGAGGATCTCATTAACTCTCTTACGGGTATTAGAATAAATCTATTGGGCCAGTTAGCAGTCGTTAATATTGGTATAGATGACTTTCCTTTTCCTGTAAGAACCTGTGTTTCTCATGTTCTTATTTATGCCAGACAATGCTTAGCACTTTGATGTGAAACTCCCAGGGTACCTACCTGAGGCCTTGTGCACACGTTGCGTTTTTAGATGCGTTTCCGCTGCGTTTTTCAACGTGCGGAAACGCATCCATCCCACAGCACAGTGCACATCCAATGTAATTCTATGGCAAAAGCAGGTTTGCTGTGCACATGCTGTGAAAAAAAACGCACCGATTTTCAGCGTTTTATTTTCTGCAGCATGTCAATTCTTTGTCCAGAACTGCAGCGTTTCTGCGCCCATTGACTTGCAATGAGTCGGTCACTTCCGCAGCAAAACCGCAGGTCTAAAAAAGATCTGCAGCTTTGCTGCGGGTGAAACGCTGCAGTTCAGGAGGAGGAAAGTGTGTGGGCGTTTATAGTGTGCGGCACTATGTGTGTGGGCGGTGACTGTGCGTGTATAGTGTGTGGGCTGTGACAGTGTGCGTGTAAGTGTGCCGCTGTCTGCGTGATCTGTGTATGTGCGGGCCTGTATGCGTGATCTGTGTATGTGCGGGGGTCTGCGGGCCTGTGTGTGTGTCTCTGCGTATGTAGGCATCGCTATGCCTGCTACAGTGACAGTGACTGACACAATAGCCAATGATGGGACAGTAGTAGTCCCATCATCCGGCTAATGTGTTGAATGTAAAAAAAAAAAAAAAACCCACATACATGACATACAACATATAACATACAGAACATACACATGACATACAACACATAACATAGAGCACATACTCACCAATCACCTAATCCCCGACGCCATCCATCTGTGTACCGCTCTGCCGCCGGGAGAGAATGACGTCACTACAGTTCATTCTCTCACGGCAATGCTGGGAGAGAAAATTCCCACGCAGCATTGCCATAAAATGAGACCATGAACTCAGGTAACCTCAGTGATGCACTGCAGGAGCCATTGTCTCCTATCAGTGCATCACTGGGAGGCCCTACAGAGCAGTGGCATCACCTGATGTCACCGTTCTATAGGGGAGACCGTCGTGGGACATTCGTTATTAATTGGACTGCGTCGGACAAGGAGTATACAGTTGTTTTATTTTTTTACATTTTTTTTACAGGAGATCGAGGGCGTCGCTTGGATCTGAGCGTATAATAAAGGTATGAAAACCGTGTTGTGTTTTATTTCGTTAAAATAATTTATTCTTGTGTGTTGTTTTTTTTAACCCTTGAAGATTAATAATGGATAGGCATCTTATTGACGCCTCTCTATTATTAACCGGGCTTAATATCACCTTACAATAGCAAGGTGATATTAACCCCTTATTACCCCATATCCCACCGCTACAGGGGAGTGGGAAGACGGGGGCTGAGTGCCGGAATTAGCGCATCGTACAGATGCGCCAATTCTGGTGCGGCTGGGTGCTGGTATTTTTAGCCAGGGGGGCGCCAATATCCATGGCCCCTTCCTAGGCTATGAATATCAGCCCGCAGTTGTCTGCGTAGCCTTTCTGGCTATAAATTATAGGGGGACCCCACGTCATTTTTTTTGGGGTCCCCCTATTTTAATAGCCAGTGAAGGCTAGCTGCGGGCTGATATTCATAGCCTGGGAAGATCCATGGGTATTAACCCCTTCCCAGGCTATAAATATTGGCCCCGGCTGTCGGCTTTCCCCCTCTGGCGCAGAAAATTGCGCGGGAGCCCACGCCATTTTTTTTCCTATTTTTTTTTTTATTAACTATTGCGTTAAGATTTTGTGTGTGTACGCGTGTGTGTCTAACTATTTATGTACCATTTTATCTATCTACCTATAAATCTTCCTGTCTATCTATATATCTATCTTTCTATATATATTTCTAACTATCTATTATCCATCTATCTATGTACAGTATTTTCTATCTATCTATCTATCTAACTACTGGTATCTATTATCTATCTATGGCCGGCGTCACACTTGCGAGTGTGATGCGAGTAAGTCACACGACTTTCTCGCATCAACACCCGGCATGGCCGCCCGCACACAATTCATGCCGGGTGTTGATGCGAGAAAGTCGTGCGACTTACTCGCATCACACTCGCAAGTGTGATGCCGGCCTATCTCTATCTGTGTGTGTGTAATGGAGTGTGGGTTGGACAAATGTAAAAGAGGAGGTTGGACAAGAAATTACATCACAAATCTTTTTTTTTTTTTGTTAAACAACATATCTTTATTTAGCTGTCAAAACCGCATACAAAACCGCATGAGAAAAACCGCGTCAAAACCGCGCCAAAAACCGCGCCTGCGGTTTCTGCCAAGAGGTGCGGTTTCGGCGCGGAAAAATCCGCAGGCAAATCCGCAATGTGTGCACAGGCCCTAAGGGGACACCCATTTAGGGAAAGTGCAGGGCGTACATTATCATAGGGCTAGTTGTGGACTGCCCTTGTGAGGGCGGGAGCTTGGGGGTTAGTCTATTGATAGCCCCTTAAGAAGTGACAGGGAATTGTCCTCCTGTTGGATGCATCAGAGATCCAGTGCCTTACATTTGGTTCCTGAGAAAGGCTCCTGCTCCCTCCTCATACTAATGGTGAGATCGTTCCATATATATTTTTTTGTCTATCTCCCATCAATTTCACATTTACAACATAATATTTATCGTGTGTTATACAGTACAGACCAAAAGTTTGGACACACCTTCTCATTCAAAGATTTTTCTGTATTTTCATGGCTATGAAAATTGTAGAATCACACTGAAGGCATCAAAACTATGAATTAACACATGTGGAATTATACATTACACTTTACAAAAAAGTGTGAAACAACTAAAAATATGTCTTATATTCTAGGTTCTTCAAAGTTGCCCCCTTTTGCTTTGATTACTGCTTTGCACACAGAAAAGGTGAACGGATGGATTCTACATGCCTGGTTCCCACCGTGAAGCATGGAGGAGGAGGTGTGATGATGTGGGGGTGCTTTGCTGGTGACAATGTTGGGGATTTATTCAAAATTTAAGACATAGTGAACCAGAATGGCTACTACAGCATCTTGCAGCGGCATGCTATTCCACCCGGTTTGCGTTTAGTTGGACCATCATTTATTTTTCAACAGGACAATGACCCCAAACACACCTCCAGGCTGTGTAAGGGCTATTTGACCAAGAAGGAGAGTGTTGGGGTGCTACGCCAGGTGACCTGGCCTCCAGTCACCAGACCTGAACCAAATCGAGATGGTTTGGGGTGAGCTGGACCGCTCACCGCTTCAATTTTGAATAAATCCCCAACAGTGTCACCAGCTAAGCACCCTCACACCACCTCCTCCATGCTTCACGGTGGAAACTAGGCATGTAGAGTCCATACGTTCACCTTTTCTGCGTGCAAAGCAGTAATCAAAGCAAAAGGTGGCTACTTTGAAGAACCTAGAATATAAGACATATTTTCAGTTGTTTCACACTTTTTTGTAAAGTGTAATGTATAATTCCACATGTGTTAATTCATAGTTTTGATGCCTTCAGTGTGATTCTACAATTTTCATAGTTATAAAAATACAAGAAAATCTTTAAATGAGAAGGTGTGTCCAAACTTTTGGTCTATACTGTATATGTGTTTCCGTGGTGACTTCCTTCAGAATTTGGAGGGTGTTTATATATACCCCCCCAATTGGTTGCACCTCGGTATGTTAATTACCACCTGATGAATACAAGTGGTTAATTTATCCTGTATCAAGTTGCTGGTCTCAGCCTTCACTATCTAAGGAGTGCTTATTTTTCTGATATAATGCCAGCATCTCCTATTAATTTTATTGGGTGACTTATTTTCTCACAAGTGATTTTATACAAATTCTATTAAAAGTTATGTTTTAGGTTCACCTTTGCTGTATACCCCGTATGATTTGGTGAATTTGGTCTATTGTTTCTCCGGCTGACACTGGAGTTTTGCTTTTTCTATGGCAGTTCTAATAACCACTCTGTCATCCAGGATGAAAGTATATGGTGGGTTAGCAGAGATAGCCTGCAATTCACTAATACGTCGTGCTGACGTTCGTGCTACCAGGAGACCCGTCTTTAGAGTCAGGGATTTTATGGAGATGGATGTAATAGGCTCAAACGGAGGCGAAGTTAGAGTATTGAGTACTAAATTTAGATCCCAGGGAGCTACCTTCAATCGCGGCTTAAAGGGTCTGGTTGTAAATGAGGCTCAAATTAACCTGTATACCCAAGGGTGGTTAGCAAGTTTTTGATCAAACAACACACCTAATGCCGCAACCTGTACTTTTAGAGTGCTGGTGGATAGTCCTTTCTCCAGTCCTTTTCGGAGGAACTCCAATACTTCGGATATTGGAACCTCTTGGGTTTTATCTGATAGGAAGTGTCCCGAAAATTCCAGGAATCTTTCCCAGACCTTCTGGTAGTTATCTCGTTACTTTCTTTTTGCTCGCAAGCAGGGTGGTAACTAAGAGATCTGAGAAACCTTTCATTAGTAGGAGTCCACTCTCAAGTTCCAGGCGGTGAGATGTACAGTAGTCTGTGTACCTGAGGGTGAAGCACCGGACCCTGGTGTAGGAGGTCTGGAAATTCCGGCAATATCCACGGGTCCGAGATGGACAAACGTCTGAGCCACGTGAACCATGCTCTTTTCGGCCAGAAGGGTGCTATCAAAATTACTCGCACCCCTCTGACGTCACTGATGCTGTGCGCTGTCCCGGCTGACCTGAACTGATTAGCCTGGGAAGCAATCAATTAAGCTTCCCACCTAATCACTTCCTCTCCTGTCAGCCGGGAGTGGAGCTCATTCGTTCGGGGGCTTACAGCTGTGCTGCCAGCATTAGCTGCGCTGCTTGCTGTAAACCAGTTAACAGTTTGTGAAGGATTACAGTATTGGACCTGACAGAGTGCGGGATAGGTAAGAATAATGTTGTTTTACTATTTTTTTTTTTTTTTTTTTTACAGGACAACAAGGGAATCGAAGGAATGAGAGAGAGAGAGAGAGAGAGAGAGAGAGAGAGAGAGAGATGCGACAGTGTTCTGGGCATTTTGTATGTATTTTCTATGGGAGCAACGGATCCGCTGGCGGATTCCGTCAATAGCGGATGCCAGCGGATCCGCCACTCATAGGCGACCATTATACAAAATGGCGGACGCGGCGGATCCGCCATAGTCTGCCATTTTGACGCACACAAAAAAAGTTGCATTGAATGTCTTTCAAAAATGGCGGATGCCAGATTTATGGCGGATCAGTCAAAAAACGGATCCAAAGGACGACCATCCGTCAAAATCCGCAACTAAGGCAAGTCAATGGGAAAAAAGCGGATCCGTTTTTTTTCACACTTTGGCGGATTTTGACTGACGTCGCACGACTGAAGTGTGAAAGAGGCCTAAGATGTATCATGTCCAGGAGTATTCAGTGCTCTTTGATATTTTACATAAAAGCTGTGAATGAGCAGGCAAGGAGCACAGGAGTAGGAGGTAGAGCAGATCTAGCCATAACAATACAAGCTGGCACATATCCGAGATGAGACTTTATTGAGGGATGTTGCTTGCATGCATGGAACTACATAGGAAACCACAAAACGCTAGTTTTTAGCGGGAATACGCATACCAATAAAATGCGTATTTCCCGCAGCAGGGAGTTGCGGGATTGCTGCGGAAATTTCCGCTGCAATTCTGAACGTGTGCACATAGCCTAAATGTGACTTTTTACAGCAGCAAAAGCTATGAGTCTTCAGAAATCTCATGCACATGCTTGTTTTTCCTGAATGAATTTGAGAACTGCAGCATGTCATTTTTTTCACCCACAGAAAATAAGAGAAAAAAAACCTGCTGCAAAAACACACAATCATTTTGTCAGTGTTTTTGTTGAATAAATTTAGCTTTATCTAAACATGCACTGTAGACAAAGCACACATGTAAGTTGCAACTAAAAAAAACGTTTAAAAAAAACAGCACAACAGGCATTTTGAACGTAGTGTTTTGTACTGCCAAGAGAGCAGGTTTTGGCTGCAGAAAAAATAACAGCATGTAAACGTAGTCTAACGGTATGTGCACACGCTGCAGATTTAGATGCGGATCCGCAGCGTTTTTGGACGCGCGGAATTGCATCAAATCCGCAGTCTACTGCACAGCCAATATGTCACAGCCGCCGCCTCGCCCCCACATACCTCCCCGCTCCAGCGTCGCGGCGTCTCTCCGGCCGGGACTCGCGGCATTCTCCTCCAGCGCTGACAGGTCCGCGGCTGACTCATCTCTGCGCTCTATGCGCATGCGCCGTAGGCCACGGGTCCTCTCCTCCTCTTAAACTCAGATGGTGCCCTGACCCGGAAGCACCGCCGGACCTATGGGAAGCTTTAGCCAGGTATATCAGGCCGCCCTCCTTTAGCGGAGGCGCCTGATCCTTGTGTTATACTGAGGGTTAGACTTGTGATCCCTCATCACCTCATTTACCTTCTCTTCCTGTTGTTTTTCCTTCAGCCCCGCCTTTTGTGTCCTGCTCCGTCCTGCTACCCGTGGTCCTCGTCCTGCAGTCCTACTCCGGTCCTTGTCTCCTGTGTCCCTGCTCTGTCCTGTGGTTTCGTGGTCCTCGCCTGCAGTCCTACTCCAGTCTTTCTCTATCCCACTCCGCATTGGTGTCCTGTGCTCTGTCTGTCCAGTGGAGGGGCTTTCCTGCTTCCCTAAGAGCTGCCCTTCTTGGTCCCGGCTATCGTGGTACTAGAACCCCTGGACCTGCTCCTAATGATCCCTGTATAGGGGTTGGCTCCACCTGGTCGCTCGCCCGGGGGCCCTCGGTGCCACGATCCAGAGGGTCCACTCATGGAGGCTTGCCCCGCCGAGCCGTAACAGTAAGATCAGGCAATGGATTCCGCTGGTACATCTGCTACCGCCCAAAAAGAGTTGCTCTTTTTGCGGGAGAACCAGGGAAGCATAATATCCGTTATGAAGTCCATGGGCTCTTGTTTGTCGGCCCTACAGGCCGCCGATCCGGGAAATGCTACTCAGCTAGCCAGTTTTCAACAAAAAGCTTGGTCAGCAGCGTGATACTCAAGCCCATATTTTAACCTATATGGCTTCTGTCGATGACCATTTGGTGGCTCTCCAGTCTGCCGCGGCGGCACAGACCTCGTCTCATGCCTCCTCTTCTCTTCCTTCTCCTCGCTAAGCCACCTCGGTTTAGTGGTGACCCCAAACTCTGAAGGGGGTTTGTAAACCAGTGTAGCCTCCACTTCGAATTGTTACCCCAGAAATACCCCTCTGATCGGGCCAAAGTGGCCTTCATTATGTCTCATTTGGAGGGGGAGGCCTTCATCTGGCTGAACCCTCTCTGGGAAAGGGACAATCCCATAGTTTCGAGCCTACCAGTCTTTTTGGATACTTTTTGCAGGGTCTTTGATGAGCCTGGCCGTTTAGCCTCCCTTACCGAGTCCCTCTTTAATCTCCATCTGGGTGCCCTCACGGTCGGACAATATGCTATCCGCTTCCGGACTCTTTCCTCTGAGTTAGGTTGGAATAACGCAGCACTGGTAGGTGCTTTCTGGCGAGGTCCCTTGGCAGGATAAAGGATGAGCCCGCGGGTCTGGATACCCCGACTACTCTGGAAGATCTTATTCCCCTGGCCACCCGCATAGAGTCAGCTAGATACAGGAGGTCCATTAGGCCGGTTCCTTCTGCCAATCGGTCCTCTAGTCCGTGTCCAGCCGGGACTCCTTCTGTTCCTCCTCCCAAACCTATGCAGGTAGATCGTCTCAAGTTGGCCGAGTTACGTCGGAGGGAGAGACGGCAAGGCCTATGCTTCTATTGCGGAGGGACTTCGCATTTCCTCCGTTCCTGCCCTGAGAGACCGGGAAACTCATCCACCTAGGCCAGGTAAAAGAGGCCTCCCTAGGTGCTAGTAATTTCTCTCAACCCCTCAGTATGTCAGTTCTTTTGGTTTCAGTGCAGAGGCGTGCGTCCGAGGTGGCCTACGTGGATTCGGGCTCGGCAGGTAACTTCATCCGGCGCGAAGAGGTAGACAAGTACCAGATTCCTGTGGTTACCCTACAGAATCCTCAGCTAATTGCTTCAGTGGATTGCAGACCACTACAGGAGACTGTCATTATGGTCTCTGAGGAGGTGGAGCTGCATTTTGGAGCCTTACATCATGAAAAGATGACCTTTTATGTATTCTCTAATTTGTCCCATGCGCTGCTCCTTGGACTCCTTTGGCTAAGGACATATCAGCTGGTTCTCGACTGGTCTTCGGGCAAAGTTCTGTCTGTTGTCCGTTGGGGACACTCGTACCATGCTCGGTGCCTGAATCCTATTCATCTTGCTGCCGCCTCACGGCCACCTCCTGATCTCTCGGAGCTTCCCTCTGCCTACTGCTCCTACGCAGACGTCTTTGATAAAAAGGAGGTGGAGACTCTTCCCCCGCATCGGCCTTTTGACTGTCAGATTGAACTAATCCCCGACTCCACTCCTCCTAGGGTAGGATCTACCCACTGGTGCCTGCGGAGACCTTAGCCATGTCCGAGTACGTCCGGGAGAACCTTCCCAAAGGATTTATACGGAAGTCTTCCTCTCTCGCAGGAGCAGTTTTTTTTGTTTAAGAAAAAGGACGAATCTCTTTGGCCGTGCATTGACTACAGAGGCTTGCATGGTATCACAATCAAGAATAGGTACCCTCTTCCACTCATTCCGGAGCTATTTGATCGCCTCTGAGGGGCTCGGATCTTCTCCAAGTTAGACCTTAGAGGAGCCTACAATCTGATCCGTATTCACGCTGGTGACGAGTGGAAGACCGCTTTTAACACTCGAGACGGCCATTACAAGTACCTAGTCATGCCCTTTGGTCTCTGCAATGCCCCCGGGGTGTTTCAAGAATTAGTCAATGAGATCTTCCGGGACCTCTTGTATTCTGGTGTCGTAGTGTACTTGGATGACATCCTCATATTCTCTCCTGACCTTTCTTCCCATAGAAGTGTTCGCCTGGTACTACAGCGTCTTCGGGAGAATCGCTTGTTTGCTAAGATTTAAAAATGTCTTTTTGAACAGACTTCTTTGCCATTTCTGGGCTACATTATCTCCAAAGCTGGATTGAGGATAGATCCCGAGAAACTGTCCGCTATCCTCAAGTGGCCTCGTCCTGTTGGTATAAGGGCTATACAACGGTTTCTCAGATTTGCCAATTACTACAGGCAATTCATCCCTCATTTTTCCTCAATAACCAAGCCAATTTCCACCCTTACCCGAAAGGAGACGAACCCCAATTCCTGGACTACGGAGACTGAGGAGGCCTTTCAGACTCTAAGGGTATGTTTCCACTATCAGGAAACAGTCCGGAATTGCTGCGTGTTTGATGCTGTGCGTTGGCGCAGCGTCAAACACGCAGCGTCCAGATGTTACAGCATAGTGGAGGGGATTTCAAGAAATCCCGTCTCCACTATGCTGTAAAACACGCAGACGGAAGACCTGCGTTTCCGGACATGCGGCGCGTCTTTTCGGACCGCAGCATGTCCTAGTCCCTTGCGGAGACGCTGCGTCACCGCAAGGGAAATAAAACAGGGCTATGCAGCCCTGCGATCTTTCCGGATGTGTTCCAGAGGTGTCCTGAACACATCCGGAAAGAGCGCGCGTTCAAAAGGGGGCGGGGCTTTGGGCAGTGCGGAATTTCCGCTCCGTCCAAAACGCTGTGGTTCCGGACCGTGGAACCACAGCCTTAAACATGCTTTTTCTACAGCTCCGGTGTTACACCGTCCCGAGGGCAGCAGACCCTTCATGCTTGAAGTGGACGCCTCCGCCACAGGAGCCAGGGCAGCGCTGTCCCAGAAATCCGCCTTCGGTCATCTGCTTCCCTGTGGATTCTTTTCCAAGGCCTTTTCCCCATCAGAGTATAATTACTCGATCGGCAACCGAGAACTGTTAGCCATAAAATTGGCCCTGAGAGAATGGCGTCATCTCCTGGAAGGGGCTGTCCATCACTTTGTAATTTACTCTGACCACAAAAACTTGGCTTATCTCCAGTCCGCCCAGAGACTCAACCCTCGACAGTCCAGGTGGTCCTTATTCATTGCCCGTTTTGATTGTGAGCTCCACTTTCGCCCCGGCAACAAGAACACCAAAGCCGATGCGTTATCTAGGGTCCTCCAGCCGACCTAAACAGTGGAGGAACCTTCACACATTATTGAACCCGCTAAAGTCATCACCGTGGCTCCTGTGAATCTGCTTTCTCCACCTACAGGCAAGACTCTCGTGTCTGAGGATGTAAAGAAAAAAAAAAGAAGGATCTTACTCTGGGGCCACTTCTCCAAACTTGCTGGTCATGCCGGGGCAAAGAAGACGCGCGCTCTCATTTCTCATCACTACTGGTGGCCTACTCTTTGCCAAGATGTGGTTGACTTCGTTGCCTCTTGTTCTTCCTGAGCAAAAAAACAAAGTGCCGTGACGGCCTCCGTCCGGCTTGCTATTTCCATTGCCAGCGGTTCCCTGGGAACAAATCGCCATGGATTTCATCAACGACCTGCCTCGCTCATCCATTTGTACAGTGATCCTGGTAGTTGTGAACCGCTTCTCCAAGATGGCTCATTTTATCCCTCTGACCGACTCCCCTCAGCTCCTGAGCTAGCCAAGGTCTTCATCCACCAGATCTTCAGACTCCATGGACTACCTCGACATATAGTCACTTCTTGGTTTTGGCAGGCACTTTGCAAGCTCTTGAATATATCACTAGATTTTTCCTCCGCTTACCATTCGCATTCTAACGGGCAGGTGGAGCGAACTAACCAGGCGTTGACAGGATACCTGCATCATTTTTCCAACGCCCACCAGAACGACTGGGTTGACCTTCTTCTCTGGGCTAAGTTCGCATATAACAACCATACTAGTGAATCCTCAAGCAAGTCTCCATTTCTTGTGTTTGACCGACATCCTGGTATTCCCCTATCTGTAACACCCGCTTCAGAGGTACCTGCGACCAACTCCTTGTCCACTGAGTTTTCCAAGATCTGGTCCGAGACTAAAATGGCACTCAAGAACAAGAAAGCCGGTGATCGGATGAAGAATTACGCTGACAAGAGGAGACTGGATCCCCCACCATATCGTACAGGAGAGAAAGTCTGTCTCTCATCCAAATATTCCCGGCTAAAGATGCCTTCATACAAGTTGGGTCCGCGGTACATCGGCCCTGTTGAAATCCTTGGACGAATCAATGATGTCGCCTACAAGTTGAGGTCGCCTGACTCGCTCGGAGTCCTTAACACCTTCCATGTCTCTCTCCTGAATCCTGTGGTACTAAACTGTTTCCACTCCGTACCCGACTCTGTTTCTTAGCCGGTTGGTATCTACAATATCTTTGAGGTAAGGGATATTTTAGCCATGAAAAAGGTCAGAGGGAAGACCTTTTTCCTTATTGATTGGAAGGGCTTTAGGCCTGAGGAAAGGTCCTGGGAACCCCGGGAGAATATCAATGCTCCCCGCATCCTCAGATTTTTTGCCAATCTCGGGGGGGGGGGGGCGGCTTAAGGGAGGGGGTACTGTCACGGCCGCCGCATCACCCCCATATACTCACCTCCCAGCTCTAGCGTCACGGCGTCTCTCCATCCGGGACTCGCGGCATTCTCCTCCAGCGCTGACAGGTCTGCAGCTGACGGCGTCTCTGCACATGCGCAGCGCGTCCTCTCCTCTTCTTCAGCTCCAGCGGTGCCCTGACCCGGAAGCACCGCCGGACCTATGGGAAACTTTAACCAGGTATATCAGGCCTCCCTCCTTTAGCGGAGGCGCCTGATCTTTGTGTTATACTGAGGGTTAGTCTTGTGTTCCCTCATCACCTCGTTTACCTTCTCTCCCTGTTGTTTTTCCTTCAGCCCCGCCTCCTGTGTTCTGCTACCCGTGGTCCTCATCCTGCAGTCCTACTCCGGTCCTTGTCTTCTGTGTCCCTGCTCCGTCCTGCTGCCCGTGGTCCTTTCTTGCAGTCCTACTCTGGTCTCGTCTCCTGTGTCCCTGCTCCGTCCTGTGGTTTTGTGGTCCTCACCTGCGGCCCTACTCCAGTCTTTCTCTATCCCGCTCTGTCTTGGTGTCCTGTGCTCTGTCTGTCCCGTGGAGAGGCTTTCCTGCTTCCCTAAGAGCTGCCCATCTTGGTACCAGCTATCATGGTACTAGAAACCCTGGGCCTGCTCCTAACGATCCCTGTATAGGGGTCAGCTCCACCTGATCGCTCGCCCGGGGGCACTTGGTGCCACGATCCAGAGGGTCCACTCCTGGAGGCTTGCCCCAAGACGTAACACATTGATAGCCTACGTGAATTTAAGGTTTGGTGTGCACATGCTGCGGAAAAATACGCGAGGATTTGCAGCATCTTTTTTCCGCAGTATGTCAATTCATTTTGCGGATCTGCAGCGTTTCTGCACCCATTGACATGCATTGAGTCAGTCAAATCCGCAGCAAAACCGCAGGTTTAAAAAAAGATCTGCGGATTTGCTGTGGATGTGCGTGCGAGAAACGCTGCAGATAGGGAGGAGGAAGAATGTGTGGGCGAAGACTATGTGTGGGTGAAGACTATGTGTGAGCGGAGACTGTGTGCGGGTGTCTGTGTGTATCTACAGTACAGACCAAAAGTTTGGACACACCTTCTCATTCAAAGATTCTTCTGTATTTTCATGACTATGAAAATTGTAGAATCACACTGAAGGCATCAAAACTATGAATTAAAACATGTGGAATTATACATTACACTTTACAAAAAGTGTGAAACACCTGAAAATATGTCTTATATTCTAGGTTCTTCAAAGTAGCCACCTTTTGCTTTGATTACTGCTTTGGACGCAGAAAAGGTGAACGAATGGACTCTACATGCCTAGTTCCCACCGTGAAGCATGGAGGAGGTGGTGTGATGGTGTAAGGGTGCTTTGCTGGTGACACTGTTGGGGATTATTCAAAATTGAAGCGGTGAGCGGTGCAGCTTACCCCAAACCATCTTGATTGGGTTCAGGTCTGGTGACTGTGGAGGCCTGGTCATCTGGCATAGCACCCCAACACTCTCCTTCTTGGTCAAATAGCCCTTACACAGCCTGGAGGTGTGTTTGGAGTCATTGCCCTGTTGAAAAATAAATGATGGTCCAACTAAACGCAAACCGGATGGAATAGCATGCTGCTGCAAGATGCTGTAGTAGCCATGCTGGTTCAGTATGCCTTCAATTTTGAATAAATCCCAACAGTGTCACCAGCAAAGCACCCCCACATCATCACACCTCCTCCTCCATGCTTCACGGTGGGAACTAGGCATGTAGAGTCCATACGTTCACCTTTTCTGCATGCACAGCAGTAATCAAAGCAAAAGGTGGCTACTTTGAAGAACCTAGAATATAAGACATATTTTCAGTTGTTTCACACTTTTTTGTAAAGTGTAATGTATAATTCCACATGT
The DNA here is from genome assembly GCA_033576555.1 of Oophaga sylvatica. Lineage (NCBI taxonomy): Eukaryota > Metazoa > Chordata > Amphibia > Anura > Dendrobatidae > Oophaga > Oophaga sylvatica. Next base: position 407,252,685 of record JARQOD010000005.1, read on the forward strand.
GTTAATTCATAGTTTTGATGCCTTCAGTGTGATTCTACAATTTTCATAGTCATGAAAATACAGAAAAATCGTTGAATGAGAAGGTGTGTCCAAACTTTTGGTCTGTACTGTATGTGTGTGTGTGTGTGTGTGGGTCAGTGTGTGTCTGTGTGTGTCTGTGTGCGCGCGTGTGTGTCTGTGTGTAGGCAGGCATCGAAAAAAAAAAAACATACATGCTCACCATACTGTTAATCCCCGACGCCCTCGATCCTCTGTAAAAACAAATAAATAAAATCAACCGCATACTCCCTGTTCCGACGTAATCCATATAATAACGACTGTCCCACAACGATCCCCCATGGAGAGATGTCACCTCGGCAAATGTGACCTCTCTCCAGGGGCCTCCGGTGATACAATAAGGAAGGTATCCTTCCGCAGTATATCACTCCGCCATCAGGGCACAAGAGTTCGTCCTTTCACTTGCGGCACTGCTGCATCAGAAAATTCTCACGCAGCAATGAAGTCAAGTGAGAGGATGAACTCAAGTGACCCCTCAGTGATAACACCTAATGCGATAGCTCTATAGGGGAGATTGTCGTGGGACACTAGTTATTACATGAATTAAGTCAGAACAGGGAGTATACGGTAGAGTTTATTTTTTATTTTTTATTTTTTTTGCAGATGATCGAGGGCGGAATTAGGCATATAATAAAGATGGGAAAATGTGTTGTGTTTTATTTAATTAAAATACTTTATTCTGGCTGTGTGTTTATTTTACCCATTTACAGCTATAGGATTAGTAAAGGATCATTGTCTTATTGACGCCTTTTCATTACTAAACTGTCTTGATGTCACCTTACAATACAAAGGTGACATCAACCCCCTATTAACCCATATGCCACCTGTACAGGGCAGTGGGAAGAGAGGGGCTAAGTGCCGGAATTGGTGGATTTTTTACCTGCATTTTCTGCCAAGAGAGGTAGAATCTGCGCAGAAAATTCCACAGGCAAATCCGCAACGTGTGCAAACGTGGAACTGGCAGCGCTTTGGATGCAGCACACATTGGCTGCGTCCAAAGTGCTGCCATCTATTGAACGCAGGTGAATCCGCATGTGTTCACTGAACCATGTGGATTCACCGCATCCAATATATTGTAAGGGTGAAATTTATCTTGCAGAGACTAGTACCTCAGCAAGAGAAATTGACATGCTGCTGGCTGGAGACACACAGCATGTCCGTCTCCACAAGGGATCCGTGGGCGTCTCTGGACACATAATTGGCATGGATTTCTTAAAATCCCATCCATTATGCTGTAACATCTGGACGCTGCGGGTTGGACGCTGCACAATTAAGCAGCGCCCAACCCGCAGCGTTTACTGATCGTCTGCTCATACCCTAATGGGTGCAAAAAGCATGATCTGTGGCTGAGCATATTCCATGCAGAGCAGGTGGTGGCTATGTTATACAGCCTCAATGCAATTGTGGGGTGCCAAAGGCCCTCCTAGCTAACATCTTGGTGCTCCTGTGAAAACGAACATAAGAGACTGCAATTTTTACATTATACTGCAATACTTCAGTACTGACATATAATGTAGTACAGGCAATCAGAAAAATGTAAGTATCATCTAGTAAAAAAAAAAAAAAATTTGAATATTAAAAGAGAAAAAATAAAATAACCACCTTCTGTATCAAGGTGCCTGTGAAAGTTTGCCATAAAGGAAAAAAAACAAAGAGCCACCATTATTATTTTCAGTCTCCGTGCCTCCTCCATATATGCATTATAAAGCAAGCAAAACGCAATATGTGCCCCCAAAATGGTAGGAATAAAAACTAAAGGTCAGCACTCAAAAAACAAGCCCCCATACTTCCCCTTCCAAAGAAACAAACCAAGTTTGTTTGTTTCAAAAGTTACGGAACTTTTTAACCCCTTAGTGACAGAGCCAATTTGCAGCTTAATGACTAGGCCAATTTTTACAATTCTGACCACTGTCACTTTATGAGGTAATAACTCTGGAACGCTTTAACTGATCCCACTGATTCCGAAACAGTTTTTTCGTGACATATTGTACTTCATGTTAGTGGTAAAAGGTCTTCGATATGACCTGTGTTAACTTAAAAAAAAAAAAAATGGAAAATATGGCGAAAATGTTTAAAATATTGCAATTTTCAAACTTTTAATTTTTATGCCCTTAAATCAGAGAAATACTGTATGTCACACAAAATACTTAATAAATAACATTTCCCACATGTCTACTTTACATCAACACAATTTTGGAGACAAAATTTTTTTGTTAGGAAGTTATAAGGGTTAAAAGTTGACCAGTGATTTCTCATTTTTACAACAAAATTTACAAAACCATTTTTTTTTTAGGGACCACCTCACATTTTTGCAACACCATTTTTTTGGGGGGACCACATCACATTTGAAGTCACTTTGAGTGGTCTATATGATGGAAAATAGCCAAAAGTGATACTATTTTAAAACTGCACCCCTCAAGATGCTCAAAACCACATTCAAGAAGTTTATTAACCCTTCAGGTGCTTCACAGGAATTTTTTGAAATGTTTAAAAAAATGAACATATAACTTTTTCACAAAAAAAATTATTTCAGGTCCAATTTTTTTTTATTTTCCCAAGGGTAACAGGAGAAATTGGACCCCAAAAGTTATTGAGCAATTTGTCCTGAGTACACTGATACCTCATATGTGTGGGGGAAACACTGTTTCGGCGCACGGCAGGGCACGGAAGGGAAGGAGCGTCGTTTGACTTTTTCAATGCAAAATTGGCAGGAATTGAGATAGGACGCTATGTCGCATTTGGAGAGCCCCTGATGTACCTAAACAGTGGAACCTCCCCCCCAATTCTAACTCCAACCCTAACCCCAACACACCCTAACCCTAGCCCTAACCCTAATGGGAAAATGGAAATAAATACATTTTTTTTAATTTTATTATTTTTCCCTAACTAAGGGGGTGATGAAGGGGGGTTTGATTTACTATTTATAGCGCGTTTTTATATCGGGTTTTTATGTTTGGCAGCTGTCACACACTAAGAGACGCTTTTTATTGCAAAAAATAGTTTTTCATTCACCACATTTTGAGAGCTATAATTTTTCCATATTTTGGCCCACTGAGTCATGTGAAGTCTTATTTTTTGCGGGACGAGTTGACGTTTTTATTGGTACCATTTTCGGGCACATGACGTTTTTTGATCGCTTTTATTACGCTTTTATTACGATTTTTGGTATGCAGAATATACAAAAACCAGCAATTCATGAATTTCTTTTGGGGGGGCATTTATATCGTTCCGCGTGTGATAAAATTGATGAAGCGGTTTTATTCTTCGGTTAGTACGATTACCTAGCAATACTCATTTATATCATTTTTTATGTTTTGGCGCTTTTATACAATAAAAACTATTTTATATAAAAAATAATTAATTTTGCATCGCTTTATTCTGCGAGCTAGAACTTATTTTTTCGCTGATGTCGCTGTATGGCGGCTCGGTTTTTGCGGGACAAGATGAAGTTTTCAGAGGTACCATGTTTATTTATATCCTTTTTGATCGCGTGTTATTTCACTTTTTGTTCTGCGGCATGATGATAAAAACAATGCTTTTTTTTTAAGGGGTTCACTAAAGAGGTTAACTAGTGGGACAGTTTTATAGGGCGGGTCGTTACAGACACAGCGATACTAAATATGTGTACTTTTATTGTTTTGTTTTCTTTATTTACATAAAGAAATGCATTTATTGGGGAATATTCTTTTTTTCTTTATTTAGGAATTTTTTTTTTACCTCATTACTGTGTAAAGTGTCAGATCGCAGTTTTACCTAACTAAGGGGGTGATAAAGGGGGGGGGGGGTGAGTCATTTACTATTTTTTTTATTTTCATCACTGTGATAGAGTCTATCACAGTGACCAAAATGAACCATTAGGAGAATTCTTCCTATTGCCGGCAGATCTCTGCGGGCACACTGCGCATGCACCCATCATTTTCTTACCGGAAGATGACGCTGGGGGCCGTGGGTGGGAAGGAGAAAGACCCTGGGACCCTGGGAGGGGGGGGGGGGAAATCGGGGACCCTATTTCTCTCTCCTCTGATATGCGATCACATCAGAGGAGAGAGAAAATAAATGGCACATCGGACTTTTTTTTTTTTTCGCGGTCACCGTTATACGGCTAACACAGGCGATCGCAACACCGGGGTCGGTAAAAAGTGACCCGAATCATGCTCTCTGGGGTCTCGCCTGCCAGGGGTATTCAGACTCTGGGGGGGCGCTTTTTCCACAGTGACGTGAATTCACGACTCTGTGGTTTAAGTATCCTTAACTACCGCCATTAAAAGATGTATCGGCGGTCGTTAAACCACTAAAATAATACAATAATAGTAATAACAACTATAAAATAACCTATATAAGTATAGCAATTGTACTGGCCTCAAGAGTCAGGTTACATTTTTATCACTATGAATGCTGTGAAAACAAAACCTTAAAAGGGAGTCTCACACACAGACAGGAGCTGAGGATGAGAGTGCACCTGCAAACACCAACAGGAGCTGAGGATGAGAGTGCACCTGCACACACCGACAGGAGCTGAGGATGAGAGTGCACCTGCACACACCGACAGGAGCTGAGGATGAGAGTGCACCTGCACACGCAGACAGGAGCTGAGGATGAGAGTGCACCAGTACACGCAGACAGGAACTGAGGATGAGAGTGCACCTGCACACGCAGACAGGAGCTGAGGATGAGAGTGCACCTGCACACACAGACAGGAGCTGAGGATGAGAGTGCACCTGCACACACAGACAGGAGCTGAGGATAAGAGTGCACCTGCACACACAGACAGGAGCTGAGGATGTGAGGGCACCTGCACACACAGACAGGAGCTGAGGACGAGAGTGCACCTTCACACGCAGACAGGAGCTGAGGATGAGAGTGCCCTGCACACACAGACAGGAGCTGAGGATGAGAATACACACGCAGTCAGGCGCTGAGTCTGAGAGTGCACCTGCACACGCAGAAAGGAGCTGAGGACGAGAGTGCACCTGCACACGCAGACAGGAGCTGAGGATGAGAGTGCACCTGCACACACAGACAGGAGCTGAGGATGAGAGTGCACCTGCACACACAGACAGGAGCTGAGGATGAGAATGCACCTGCACACGCAGACAGGAGCGGAGGCTGAGAGTGCACCTGCACACGCAGAAAGGAGCTGACGACGAGAGTGAACCTGCACACGCAAACAGGAGCTGAGGACGAGAGTGCACCTGCACACGCAGACAGGAGCTGAGGACGAGAGTGCACCTGCACACGCAGACAGGAGCTGAGGACGAGAGTGCACCTGCACACGCAGACAGGAGCTGAGGACGAGAGTGCACCTTCACACGCAGACAGGAGCTGAGGACGAGAGTGCACCTTCACACGCAGACAGGAGCTGAGGACGAGAGTGCACCTTCACACGCAGACAGGAGCTGAGGACGAGAGTGCACCTTCACACGCAGACAGGAGCTGAGGACGAGAGTGCACCTGCACACGCAGACAGGAGCTGAGGATAAGAGTGCACCTGCACACACAGACAGGAGCTGAGGATGTGAGGGCACCTGCACACACAGACAGGAGCTGAGGATGAGAGTGCCCTGCACACACAGACAAGAGCTGAGGATGAGAGTGCCCTGCACACACAGACAGGAGCTGAGGATGAGAGTGCCCTGCACACACAGACAGGAGCTGAGGATGAGAGTGCCCTGCACACACAGACAGGAGCTGAGGATGAGAATGCACCTGCACACGCAGAAAGGAGCTGAGGACGAGAGTGAACCTGCACAAACAGGAGCTGAGGACGAGAGTGCACCTTCACACGCAGACAGGAGCTGAGGACGAGAGTGCACCTTCACACGCAGACAGGAGCTGAGGACGAGAGTGCACCTGCACACGCAGAAAGGACCTGAGGACGAGAGTGCACCTGCACACGCAGACAGGAGCTGAGGCTGAGAGTGTACCTGCACACGCAGAAAAAAGCCGAGGACAAGAATGCACCTGCACGCGCAGACAGGAGATGAGGAAGAGAATGCACCTGCACACAGACAGGAGAGGAGGATGAGAGTGCACCTGCACACAGACAGGAGATGAGGATGAGAGTGCACCTGCACACAGACAGGAGATGAGGATGAGAGTGCACCTGCACACAGACAGGAGATGAGGATGAGAGTGCACCTGCACACAGACAGGAGATGAGGATGAGAGTGCACCTGCACACAGACAGGAGATGAGGATGAGAGTGCACCTGCATATAGACAGGAGCTGAGGATGAGAGTGCACCTGCACGCACAGACAGCGTACAGTCATGGCCAAAAGTTTTGAGAATGACACAAATATTATATTTTCACATGATCTGCTGCCCTCTGGTTTTTATGTGTGTTTGACAGATGTTTTTTATCACAGACAGAAATATAATTGCAAACATATGAGTAACAAAAGCTTATATTGACAGTTAGAATGAGTCAATGCAGCAAGTCAATATTTGCAGTGTTGACCCTTCTTCAGGACCTCTGCAATTCTCCCTGGCATGCTCTCAATCAACTTCTGGACCAAATCCTGACTGATAGCAGTCCATTCTTGCACAATCAATGCTTTCATTTTGTCAAAATTTTGTCAAAATTTTTAAGGTTTTTGTTTGTCCACCTGTCTCTTGATCATTGACCACAAGTTCTCAATGGGATTAAGATCTGGGAGTTTCCAGGCCATGGACCCAAAATCTCTATGTTTTGTTCCCTAAACCATTTAGTTATCACCTTTGCTTTATGGCAAGGTGCTCCATCATGCTGGAAAAGGCATTGTTGATCGCCAAACTGCTCTTGGAGGGTTGGGAGAAGTTGCTCTTGGAGGACATTCTGGTACCATTCTTTATTCATGGCTGTGTTTTTAGGCAAGACTGTGAGAGCCGATTCCCTTGGCTGAGAAGCAACCCCACACATGAATGGTTTCAGGATGCTTAACAGTTGGCATGAGACAAGACTGGTGGTAGCGCTCATCTTGTCTTCTCTGAATGAGGCGTTTTCCTGATGTCCCAAACAATCGAAAAGGGGATTCATCAGAGAAAATAACTTTACCCCAGTCCTCAGCAGTCCACTGCCTGCACCTTTTGCAGAATATCAGTCTGTCCCTGATGTTTTTTCTGGAGAGAAGTGGCTTATTTGGTGCCCTCCTTGAGACCAGGCCTTGCTCCAAGAGTCTCCGCCTCACAGTGCGTGCAGATGCACTCACACCTGGCTGCTGCCATTCCTGAGCAAGCTCTGCACTGCTGGTAGCCTGATCCCGCAGCTGAAACACTTTTAAGAGACGGTCCTGGCGCTTGCTGGTCTTTCTTGGGCGCCCTGAAGCCTTTTTGGCAACAATGGAACCTCTCTCCTTGAAGTTCTTGATGATGCGATAGATTGTTGACTGAGGTGCAATCTTTCTAGCTGCGATACTCTTCCCTGTTAGGCCATTTTTGTGCATTGCAATGATGACTGCACGTGTTTCTTTAGAGATAACCATGGTTAACAGAAGAGAAACAATGATGCCAAGCACCAGCCTCCTTTTAAAGTGTCCAGTGGTGTCATTCTTACTTAATCATGACAGATTGATTTCCAGCCATGTCCTCATCAACACCCACACCTGTGTTAATGGAGCAATCACTAAAAAGAGGTTAGCTGGTCCTTTTAAGGCAGGGCTGCAATGATGTTGAAATGTGTTTTGGGGGATAAAGTTCATTTTCTAGCCAAATATTGACTTTGCAAGTAATTGCTATTAAGCTGATCACTCTTTATAACATTCTGGAGTATATGCAAATTGCCATTAAAAAAAGTGAAGCAGTAGACTTTGTAAAAATTAATATTTGTGTCATTCTCAAAACTTTTGTTCATGACTGTATGTGCCGTTTGCTCCGGATTCAATTCAGACAGCGCTTCAAAGCAAGAGCTGTCAATCAACATAATTGAGTGGGCGTAAAAGTGTAATGAGCCCTTTGGCACACTGAAAGTACATCGAGTAGCCTTCATTTACATATCTCATAAAACTTGTTTTTTTTTTTTTATAGAAAATGCATTAAGTAATATTTAAAGTATAAATATGTATGACTCATATGGATTAAGTACTATTTATGAATGTATAAATGATTTGAGTTTTGTAGGCGACACGCTCCCTTCATAAAAAAAATGAAGGAATTCCGGGATTTTCACAATTTCACTTTGTTAGAAATTTTCTTTTCGTGTTTCCAGTACAGTATATGGTAAAATGAATGGCGTCACTGAAAACCATAACTCACCCTGCAAAAAACAAGCCCTCACACGGCTATGTCCATGGAAAAATAAAACTAAGTTATGGCTCTTGAAAGCGTAAAAAAAAAACTAAATGCATGGCGGCTAGTGATGAGCGAGCATGCTCGGCGTTATCAGAGTAGCTCGGGTGTGCTCAAGTAATATGTTCCCGCGGCTGCATGATTCGCAGCTGTTAGACAGCCGCAACACATATGGGGATTGCCTGTGATCCCCGCATGTGTTGCAGATCTCCAACAGCCCTGTGGACTCAGAACATATTACTCGAGCACGCCCGAGATACTCGGATAACATGATATACAAACACGCTGGTTCGTCACAAATAGCTGCATCATTAAAGAGTACAGTCGTGGCCAAAAGTTTTGAGAATGACACAAATATTATATTTTCACATGATCTGCTGCCCTCTGGTTTTTATGTGTGTTTGACAGATGTTTTTATCACAGACAGAAATATAATTGCAAACATATGAGTAACAAAAGCTTATATTGACAGTTAGAATGAGTTAATGCAGCAAGTCAATATTTGCAGTGTTGACCCTTCTTCTTCAGGACCTCTGCAATTCTCCCTGGCATGCTCTCAATCAACTTCTGGACCAAATGCTGACTGATAGCAGTCCATTCTTGCACAATCAATGCTTTCATTTTGTCAGAATTTTTAGGTTTTTGTTTGTCCACCCGTCTCTTGATAATTGACCACAAGTTCTCAATGGGATTAAGATCTGGGGAGTTTCCAGACCATGGACCCAAAATCTCTATGTTTTGTTCCTTAAACCATTTAGTTATCACCTTTGCTTTATGGCAAGGTGCTCCATCATGCTGGAAAAGGCATTGTTGATCGCCAAACTGCTCTTGGAGGGTTGGGAGAAGTTGCTCTTGGAGGACATTCTGGTACCATTCTTTATTCATGGCTGTGTTTTTAGGCAAGACTGTGAGAGAGCCGATTCCCTTGGCTGAGAAGCAACCCCACACATGAATGGTTTCAGGATGCTTAACAGTTGGCATGAGACAAGACTGGTGGTAGCGCTCACCTTGTCTTCTCCGAATGAGGCATTTTCCTGATGTCCCAAACAATCGAAAAGGGGATTCATCAGAGAAAATAACTTTACCCCAGTCCTCAGCAGTCCACTGCCTGCACCTTTTGCAGAATATCAGTCTGTCCCTGATGTTTTTTCTGGAGAGAAGTGGCTTATTTGGTGCCCTCCTTGAGACCAGGCCTTGCTCCAAGAGTCTCCGCCTCACAGTGCGTGCAGATGCACTCACACCTGCCTGCTGCCATTCCTGATCAAGCTCTGCACTGCTGGTAGCCTGATCCCGCAGCTGAAACACTTTTAAGAGACGGTCCTGGCGCTTGCTGGTCTTTCTTGGGTGCCCTGAAGCCTTTTTGGCAACAATGGAACCTCTCTCCTTGAAGTTCTTGATGATGCGATAGATTGTTGACTGAGGTGCAATCTTTCTAGCTGCGATACTCTTCCCTGTTAGGCCATTTTTGTGCATTGCAATGATGACTGCACGTGTTTCTTTAGAGATAACCATTGTTAACAGAAGAGAAACAATGATGCCAAGCACCAGCCTCCTTTTAAAGTGTCCAGTGGTGTCATTCTTACTTAATCATGACAGATTGATCTCCAGCCATGTCCTCATCAACACCCACACCTGTATTAATGGAGCAATCACTGAAAAGAGGTTAGCTGGTCCTTTTAAGGCAGGGCTGCAATGATGTCGAAATGTGTTTTGGGGGATTAAGTTAATTTTCTAGCCAAATTTTGACTTTGCAAGTAATCGCTGTTAAGCTGATTACTCTTTATAACATTCTGGAGTATATGCAAATTGCCATTAGAAAAAGTGAAGCTGTAGACTTTGTAAAAATTAATATTTGTGTCATTCTCAAAACTTTTGTCCATGACTGTAGTCATGAGCAAACATGCTCGGAAAACGGGTTATCAGTGTATCTCAGCATGCTCAGATAATATATTGTATGTATGTGCACACGTTCAGTAATTGGCAGTGCTTTGGAAGCAGGACATGTCCGCTGCATGCAAAGCGCTGCCAGCTATTGAATGCAGGTGATTCAGCGTTCACTGAACCGTGTGGGTTCACATTCCAATACACTGTACGGGTGAAATTTATCTTGCGGAGACTTGCGTCTCTGCAAGATAAAAAGGCATGCTGTAGTCTGGAAAGACGCACTGCATGTCTATGAGCGCGAGTCGTGAATGTCTCTGGAAACATAGTGGACGTGGGATTTCAAGAAATCCCATCCACTATGCTGTAACAGGTGGACGCTGGAGAAATACGCAGCGTCCAACCCGCTGCAATTATTGGCCGTGTGCATCTACCCTTTGACAGCCTCAACATATGCGGGGATTACCAAATAAATAGGAAATCTTCACTTGTGTTGTGGCTGTCTAACAGACGCAAAACATGCAGCCTCAGGGACTGGAATATATTATCCGAGCATGCCCAGACACTCTGATAACACGGTAACCGAGCACGTTCCCTCATCACTATTGAGTCAAAAGTATATTACAAACTATGGTGGCCAGTACAGAAACTGTGTAAATATATACAAGTGCCTTTCTTTATTGGCTCCCTGTATGTGCAAACATACAAGCCTAATATTTATTTAGGAGGCTTGTAGGTTAGTGGATACTGCACAGAGGTGACCAGGAAGGCAGACAGGCAAAGCTCACAACATATGACAAAGGTCAGCGACCTGTGACATCACAGTGCTTACAGAAACCAGTCTGTGCACTTTCACCGGTGCACAGCACTTCTGCAGAATCAGGTCTGCGCACCCTCAGAAATGTCATTCCTGTCTATCTGAAGACATATGAAGGCTATCCAGATAATATAGACATGTCAGCCACATATCCTTGTCCTGGGTTTCAGCAGTGGAGAGAGACCTAGAACAGCTCTTCTTTCTCCTCCAGCTATGGTATTAAATAGGCCATCAGGTGTGGCAGGTGTATGAGCTTACTAACATGGCGACAGCATATTCTAGTCTCTGCCCAGCTAGGAGAATCACAGCCTGTACAGGACAATATAGAAACACTTGGGTCTAGTACTGATGACCTATCCTTAAAGTGTTTGTGTGGTCATACTGATGGCCTACCCTTAGGATAACTTGTATACAGCCAGCTATATTAGGGCTTGTGCACACGTTAAGTATTTTTGACTTGCAGGTTTGGTTCAGAAAATAATCTACTGCATGTCCATTCTCTGAGCCTTTTTCACCATTGATCTCACTCAAATCAGTCAAAATATGAAGGGCAAAAACGCATCAACAAAGCAGCTGCATTTTTCCTGCTAAAGGATACAGAAATGTCTACATCCATTTACTCATCGTGTGCACATAGCCTTAATGTGTAGCTGCTTGAGGTTTTCTAGCGCTCCCATGTATATTACACCTTGACATTTTGGTTTTGCCTGAAGTTGGCTACATTATGCTCAGGATAAGTCATGAAAATATGATCGGTGGGGATCAACACCCTGCACCCATAGCATACAGCGAGCATTTGCTCCGGCAGCTGGATGTAATCATAATGAACAGCGCTTATAAAACGGTGCTGTTCTGCAGGACCCAGCAGCGGGTACTACACATTGAATGGAGCTGAGCTTTGCAACTGTGACTAAGTGTTTACAGTGATAACTGTCAGAGCAAATAGCCGGTCATTGGGGGAGCCAAGCGGACCCCACCGATCTCATATTGATGAAATAATATCAATATTGTGTGACCAGGTAGGTCAATAATATTGTATCTGGGGGTGTCCAAGCAGCACCCCCACCAATTGCCTCTTATCACCTCCAGTTGTGTGACATAACATTTAGTCTAACCTGTGTTTACATCATTTACACCTCTGTTCCTGGGATTTCTGGTCCAGTGGGCAGTCCTACAGTGACTGTCCGCTATCACTGTATGCTCTCTTTCATAAATAAAGCTGTCAGTGGCAGGACTGGCCCCCTGGCCCAAAAAACCCAGAAATAGGAGAGAATTAAATGAAAACACTGAATCTCACAAAACTATATAAAACTGCCTGCAGATTGGGCGGCATTTTCAAGGTGACAGGTTCAGTGGTGGTTGAGGCCATCAGTGTTCTCTGCTGCAGCTACACAGAATATCGCAAGCATTACACCAGACGCGCCGATCTCCTCAGATCCGCCATGTAGGCGCTGCAGCCATGACACTGATATATCCATGGCGGCTCCTGATCATTGTACTTTATATCAGATCTGATAATAAATTACCACGGGACAACACGGTGGGTCACAATCCTCCACGACAAGGGTCACTCTAACTGCACTCATTAACGGCGCCCTCCTAACAACCTGCTGAAATCCTGCTAGCAGACACCCGTCAGAGAGCGCTGCCCGGGCCATGCCAGGCCTTACCCAGCACTGCCTCATGCCGTTACTTGTTGGCATGTGTTTCCATGTGATGCCTATCTGATACGTCCTTCCCACAACCAGCATGTGCCAGGGGACGTTTTCTTCTCCACAAGCAGCGCTGGCATTACTCAGGCACCTCACATAGACCTGCACCTGCCCATACACTACAAGCAGGCGACACTGTATGGGCAACTAATATCCTCACAGCCAGTCCAGGATTAACGCGGTGAACACGGGGGGACTTCTCCATCACTGCAAATACTCACGGCTCCATGACGCCCCCACAGCCGGAATCCCCACGACGTCCCAGTAGCTCACTGCCACCTCACTGCTGACTACAACTGCTGAGGGCACGCCCTCTTCCGCGTACGTCACCACTCACCATGTACGGACTACCCGGCAGCCATGATGGTTTCTGGATTGCTGCCCTGTGTTCTGTCACCTCAACCTCAAGAAAAGTGGAGGACGGGCGTTCATTACGTACACCTTTCTGACGCAGCACGGACATGGATGACGGGTGTTCCTATATACACCTTTCTGACGCAGCACGGACATGGATGACGGGTGTTCCTATATACACCTTTCTGACGCAGCACGGACATGGATGACGGGTGTTCATATGTACACCTTTCTGACGCAGCACGGACATGGATGACGGGTGTTCCTATATACACCGTTCTGACGCAGCACGGACATGGATGACGGGCGTTCCTATATACACCTTTCTGACGCAGCACGGACATGGATGACGGGCGTTCATTACGTACACCTTTCTGACGCAGCACGGACATGGATGACGGGCGTTCATTACGTACACCTTTCTGACGCAGCACGGACATGGATGACGGGTGTTTATATGTACACCTTTCTGACGCAGCACGGACATGGATGACGGGCGTTCATTACGTACACCTTTCTGACGCAGCACGGACATGGATGACGGGTGTTCATATGTACACCTTTCTGACGCAGCACGGACATGGATGACGGGCTGTTCCTATATACACCTTTCTGACGCAGCACGGACATGGATGACGGGCGTTCCTATTACACCTTTCTGACGCAGCACGGACATGGATGACGGGCGTTCCTATATACACCTTTCTGACGCAGCACGGACATGGATGACGGGCGTTCTATCATACACCTTTCTGACGCAGCACGGACATGGATGACGGGCGTTCCTATATACACCTTCGACGCAGCACGGACATGGATGACGGGCGTTCCTATATACACCTTTCTGACGCAGCACGGACATGGATGACGGGCGTTCCATATACACCTTTCTGACGCAGCACGACATGGATGACGGGTTCCATATACACCTTTCTGACGCAGCACGGACATGGATGACGGGCGTTCCTATATACACCGTTCTGACCCAGCACGGACATGGAGGACGGGCGTTCATAAGTACACCGTTCTGATGCAGACGGACATGGAGGACAGGCGTTCATACGTACACCGTTCTGACCCAGCAAGACATGGATGACGAGCATTCATACGTACACCGTTCTGTCGCAGCACGGACATGGAGCAAAGAGACGGGCGTTACACGTACACCGTTCTGACGCAGCACGGAAGGAGACGGGCGTTCACGTACACCTTTGACCCAGCAGGATTGGATGACGGGCGTTAAGTACACGTTCTGAGCAGCACACATGGAGAGGCGTTCATAGTACACCTTCTGACCAGCAGACATGTGACGCGTTCATACACCGTTCGACCAGCCGGAATGGAGACGGCGTTCTAGTACACCGTTCTGAGAGCACGGACATGGAGACGGCGTCATATGTACACCTTCTGACAGCACGACAGGATGACGGCTTCTAGTACACCGTTTGACGCAGCACGGACATGAGGACGGGCGTCTATGTACACCTCTGACGCAGCACGGACATGGATGACGGTTCATACACTCTGACGCAGCACGACATGGGACGGGTTCATAGTACACTTCTGACCACACGGACATGGATGACGGCGTTCTACTACACCTTCTGACGCAGCACGGAATGGATGACGGGCGTTCATATTACACTTTCTGACGCAGCACGGACATGATGACGGGTTCTATTACACCTTTCTGACGCAGCACGGACATGGAGACGGGCGTTCATATGTACACCTTCTGACGCAGCACGGACATGGATGACGGCTTCTATGTACACCTTTCTGACGCAGCACGGACATGATGACGGGCGTCTATACACTTCTGAGCAGCAGACATGGATGACGGCGTTCTATGTACACCTTCTGACGCAGCACGGACATGGATGACGGGTTCATGACACCTTCTGAGCAGCACGACATGGACGGGTCATACACCTTCTGACCAGCACGACATGGATGAGGCTTCAATACACCTTCTGACGCACACGACTGGAGACGGCGTTCATACTACACGTTCTGACGCAGCACGACTGGATACGTTCTATACACCTTCTGACGCAGCACGACATGATGACGGGGTTCTATACACCGTTCGACGCAGCACGGACATGAAGGCGTTCTAGTACACCGTTTGACGCAGCACGACATGAGACGGGCGTCATACACCGTTCTGACCAGAACATGGATACGGGTTCTAGTACACCTTCTGACGCAGCACGACATGGAGACGGCGTCATGTACACCGTTCTGACCGCACGCATGGAGACGGCGTTCATATACACCGTTCTGACCAGCACGGACATGGAGACGGGCGTTCTAGTACACCTTCTGACGCAGCACGAATGGATGAGGCGTTCATATTACACCTTCTGAGCAGCACGACATGGATGACGCGTTCATAGTACACCTTCTGACAGCACGACATGGAGACGGCGTTCATGTACACCGTTCTGAGCAGCACGGAATGGAGACGGCGTTCATAGTACCTCTGAGCAGCACGACTGGGACGCTTCAAACACCGTTCTGAGCAGCAGACATGGAGACGCGTTCATAGTACACCGTTGACGCAGACGGACATGAGACGGCGTTCATACGTACACGTTCGACCCAGCAGGACATGGGGACGGCGTTCATAGTACACCGTTTGACAGCACGGACAGGAGAAGCGTTCATACTACACCGTCGACCCAGCAAGACATGGATGACGAGCATTCATAGTAACACCTTCTGTGCAGCACGGAATGGATGACAGACTTCATACACCATTCTGACCAGCACAGACTTGGGGACGGGCGTTCATAGACAAGTTCTGAGCAACAGGACAGGAGACGCGTTATATACACGTTCTGACGCAGCACGGACATGGATGACGCGTTCATACACCTTCTGACGCAGCAAGACATTGGGACGCTTTACGACAAGTTCTGAGCACACACTGGCGCGTTCACTCACCATGCGCAGCACACTGAGACAGGTTCACACCATTCAGCAGCACATGGAGGCCCAAATCACATTCAAGCCACATAGACAGCTTTCAAACATACCCGTTTGACACACACGATAACACGTCAACACACCTGACCGCACACATGATACAGCTTCTACTACGTCTGACCCACGAATGAGACTGTCTACACTTGACCAGACGGAATGGATTGGCTCTGTACACCGTCTACCCGCACGCAGGCGCTCACAGTACACGTTTACGACAACGATGACACTCATACTAACTCTACAGCACACAGGAACTTCAACGAACTTTCTGACCAGCACAGACAGAGGAGGGCGTTCACACGTACACCGTTCTGACGCAGCACGGAATGAGACGGGCGTCTACGTACACACCAAGTACGTCTACTCACCGGAGGAGGCGTTCATATACCTGACAGCGGATGACGTTCTGCACTACGCACAGATGGCAACTGACACGCGGACGGGCGTCGAACTTACCACCGAAGCGTCTTACATACGCGAATGAGATTCTATACACCTTCTGACGCAGCACGGATGGATGGTCATTACACTTCACCTCGAGCGACGTCATGAGACGCCGTTCATCCTCGCACACATGGATGACAGGTCATACTTCTGCGACGGGCGACATGGACGACGTTCACGTACACGACTGGACGGGCAATGTACGGTTCTGCACACGACTGGACGGGTTAAACCGTTCTGACGCACGACATGGGACGGCGATAAGAGCACGCTCAGACGGCTGGAGCAGCTAACATGAGCAGCGTTCATAAACTTGACGCGTACATATGGGACGGCTATGAAACGTTCTACGACAGGACAGATGACGGGCGTTATAGACCTTTCTGACGCAGCACGAATGGAGACGGCGTTCATAGTACACCTTTCTGAGCACGACATGGATGACGGGTTCAATACGTTTGACGCA
>JARQOD010000005.1:407269769-407414067 GCA_033576555.1 Oophaga sylvatica
AGCGCAGACTTGAAAGCTGGTTTTAGACAGCACTCACTTTTACTAACGGAGCGCTGACAATAAAGACAAGCTGTAGTATACAAATACGAGAGTGATGAGAAACACCCTCATTTGCATATTAAATAAAATAGATTTTACTTTATAGCACCAATAAAAACTATTTTATAGGAATATGCCCCCTACTTCCCATTCTAAAGCATCAGCCTCCCCCAAATCCCCAGCCTGCATAGCACCGGACGCCCCTGCTCACCAGTATATAGCAGCACCAGCCTCCCCTATTCACCAGTAAATAGCAGCACCAGCCTCCCCTGTTCCCAAGTATAAAGCAGCTCCAGCCTTCCCTTTTCACCAGTATACAGCACAGCCTCCCCTGTCATCAGCCTCTCCTGTTCACCAATATACAGCCCAGCATCCTCTGTCACCAGCCTCCCCTGTTCATCAGTTTACAGCACAGTCTCCTCTGTCACCAGCCTCCCCTGTTCATCAGTATACAGCACAGCCTCCCCTGTCACCAGCCTCCCGTGTTCACCAGTATACAGCAGCAGCCTCCCCTTTTATCAGCCTCCCCTATTCACCAGTATTCAGCAGCAGCCTTCCCTGTCACCAGCCTCCCCTTTCACCAGCCTCCTCTCACCAGTATACAGCAGCAGCCTTCCCTGTCATCAGCCTTCTCTCACCAGTATACAGCAGCAGCCTCCCCTCTCACCAGCCTCCTCTCACCAGTATACTGCAGCAGCCTCCCCTGTCACCAACCTCCTCTCACCAGTATGCAGCAGCAGCCTCCCCTGTCACGTCTCCCCTGTTCACCAGTATACAGCAGCAGCCTCCCCTGTCACCAGCCTCCTCTCACCAGTATACAACAGCAGCTTCTCCTATCACCAGCCTCCTCTCACCAGTATACAACAGCAGCCTCCCCTGTCACCAGCCTCCCCTGTTCACCAGTATACAGCAGCAGCAGCAGCCTCCCCTGTCACCAGCCTCTCCTGTTGACCAGTATACAGCAGCAGCCTCCCCTGTCACCAGCCTCCTCAAACCAGTATACAACAGCAGCCTCCCCTGTCACCAGCCTCCCCTGTTCACCAGTATACAGCAGCAGCCTCCCCTGTCACCAGCCTCCCCTGTTCACCAGTATACAGCAGCAGCCTCCCCTCTCACCAGCCTCATCTCACCAGTATACTGCAGCAGCCTCCCCTGTCACCAGCCTCCTCTCACCAGTATGCAGCAGCAGCCTCCCCTGTCACGTCTCCCCTGTTCACCAGTATACAGCAGCAGCCTCCCCTGTCACCAGCCTCTTCTCACCAGTATACAGCAGCAGCTTCCCGTCACCAGTCTCCCCTGTTCACCAGTACACAGCAGCAGCCTCCCCTGTCACCAGCCTCTCTTGTTCACCAGTATACAGCAGCAGCCTCCCCTCTCACCAGCCTCCTCTCACCAGTATACAACAGCAGCTTCTCCTATCACCAGCCTCCTCTCACCAGTATACAACAGCAGCCTCCCCTGTCACCAGCCTCCCCTGTTCACCAGTATACAGCAGCAGCAGCCTCCCCTGTCACCAGCCTCTCCTGTTCACCAGTATACAGCAGCAGCCTCCCCTGTCACCAGCCTCCTCAAACCAGTATACAACAGCAGCCTCCCCTGTCACCAGCCTCCCCTGTTCACCAGTATACAGCAGCAGCCTCCTCTGTCACTAGCCTCCTCTCACCAGTATACAACAGCAGCCTCCCATCACCAGCCTCCTCTGTTCACCAGTATACACCAGCAGCCTCCCTTGTCACCAACCTCCTCTCACCAATATACAGCAGCAGCCTTCCCTGTCACCAGTATACAGCAGCAGCCTCTCCTGTCACCAGCCTCCTCTCACCAGAATACGTCAGAAGCCTCCCCTGTCTCCAGCCTCCTCTCACCAGTATACAGCAGCAGCCTCCCCTGTCACCAGCCTCCCCTGTTCACCAGTATACAGCAGCAGCAGCCTCCCCTGTCACCAGCCTCTCCTGTTCACCAGTATACTGCAGCAGCCTCCCCTGTCACCAGCCTCCTCTCACCAGTATACAGCAGCAGGCTCGCCTGTCACCAGTCTTCCCTGTTCACCAGTATACAACAGCAGCCTCCCCTATCACCAGCCTCTTCTCACCAGTATACAGCAGCAGCTTCCCGTCACCAGTCTCCCCTGTTCACCAGTACACAGCAGCAGCCTCCCCTGTTCACCAGTATACAGCAGCAGCCTCCCCTCTCACCAGCCTCCTCTCACCAGTATACAACAGCAGCTTCTCCTATCACCAGCCTCCTCTCACCAGTATACAACAGCAGCCTCCCCTGTCACCAGCCTCCCCTGTTCACCAGTATACAGCAGCAGCCTCCCCTCTCACCAGCCTCCTCTCACCAGTATACAGCAGCAGCCTCCACTGTCACCAGCATCCTCTCCCAGTATACAGCAGCAGCCTCCCCTGTCACCAGCCTCCGCTCACCAGTATACAGCAGCAGCCTCCACTGTCACCAGGCTCCTCTCACCAGTATACAGCAGCAGCCTCCCCTGTCACCTGACTCCTCTCACCAGTATACAGCAGCAGAATCTCCTGTCACCAGACACCTCTCACCAGTATACTGCAGCAGCCTCCCATGTCACCAGCTTCCTCTCACCAGTATACAGCAGCAGACTCCATTTTGGATTTATAAATTCAGGCCCCAATATATTATCCAGAGATCTCCTTCTGCACCGAGAATTGTGTCCCCCACACCCTTGGGATAAGTACACAAATTCCCAAAAGAACAGGACTTTGCCATATGGCCAGCAAATTAGAGGCAATGTGTTAATCAAAGCGAGGAGGAGAAGAGCTGGGAACCCTCTGTTGTCTTTTGTGCAAGGCGGCCAAAGTCAATCAGTATCAATGGAAGGCGTAGACATTTTTGGCACCAACACATTGTGATGAATTATGACAGTACCGTGAACCTCAGGGTTAAGTCCAATATACCACCAGAATCTTGGGAGCCCTCCGCACACACCCCTGTGTTTCATCTTTCTCTAGCTGTCCTGGATACTGAGCTATCGAGACTGGTTCTCCAGAACCACTTAGTCGACCCAAATTTGGACTCTCCATATCGGTCCAGCCCCAAAGAACCCATTGAGATGTCAGTCACCCCGTTTGGACCTCCAACTAGGAAGTTATGACCCATCCTAGACATTAGGAATTATTTCAGCTAGGAGGTAAAGGGAGGAGATTTCAGTTCAACCCAGAGGGGCAGTGGTGAATATAGGAAAGGGCGATCTAGGGGTTAAAAGCTAGCTACACACCTTTAGCCAGTGTCATTGTTCTGCCAAGGAAGCTGCGTCACGTCATGAGTGGAGACGGACCAGAAACTAAGAAGGCGCCTGTGGATAAGAGAGCTTCACTTGGACCCACATGCTAT
The DNA here is from genome assembly GCA_033576555.1 of Oophaga sylvatica. Classification (NCBI taxonomy): domain Eukaryota; kingdom Metazoa; phylum Chordata; class Amphibia; order Anura; family Dendrobatidae; genus Oophaga; species Oophaga sylvatica. The sequence continues at coordinate 407,273,175 of JARQOD010000005.1, forward strand.
AAGGAACAGTGACGTGACACATACAGCTGACTGCAATCCCATACCGTATTAGCTAGAGTGCCTTTCGGCAAATAAAATATCAATTAATTTTGGGCTGCTCTTTTATCTCGAAACCACGATTCCTGACCCGATATAAGCTTGTTAAAGGATCGGGCTTATATCTAATGAGGAACTGGTGGCAGCATACCGTTCTGGTGTTATTTTTTGCTTAACAAGAGAAAAGAAAAATTTGTGTCAGCTCACCGTATTTGTCTCACTCCAGGAGTCCGTCCGTCAGCCAGGGTCGCGGCTCGGCAGTCACAGCAGCAAAATCCAAGAAAATATGTATGGCCCAGCGATGAAGAATCCGCTGCACTTTCAGAGGTCTTAGGGTGTGTTTCCACGGTCAGGAAACACTCAGTAATTGCTGCGTGTTTGACGCTGTGCGCTGGCGCAGCGTCAAACACGCAGCGTCCAGAGGTTACAGCATAGTGGAGGGAATTTCAAGAAATCCTGTCTCCACTATGCATAAAAACACGCAGGAGGCAGACCTGCGTTAACGGACATGCTGCGCGTCTTTTCAGATCGCAGCATGTCCTATTCCTTTGCGGTGACCCTGCAATTCACTGCGTGTTCACTAGGGGGCAGGGCTTTGGGCGGAGAGGACTTTCCGCTCCGTCCAAAGCGCTGTGTTTCCTGACGGTGGAAGCACAGCCTTATTTGTAAAACTTCAGTTTTATTGAAAATATTAGAAAAAATATAAAAGAGCACAGTTATATGCAGTCAGATCAACCAGTGGATATCTAGAACCAACAAGTTTCGGCCTATAACAAAGGCCTTAATCATGGTATCACTGAACAGACTCAAATAGACTTTAAATAACTACAAAGAGCAAGTCCATACATAGGCTAGGTTCAGAGCAGTGATTTCAGCTGTGTGAGTAACACTTTCATGACCAGCACGCACGCAGGTTAGTTCAACATGGTTGTTCAATTTTAATCATTCCTTGTGACCAGAAAAATGCAACTAGAAAAAAAAGGTTCCATGTGAACATGTACATATGAATATAATAGCAAAATGGCAAGGGGTGTAGATAACATTGCAAAGAGTATATCATTTCATATATCAAGATATTCCCATAGACCAGAGGCGTAGCTAGGGTTTTGGTTTAGGGGGGGGCGAAACTTCTGAGTGGGCCCCTAACCTGAGAACCTCAGCAAATGACAGCGCTGTTGCCAAAAATAATCTATATATAAAAAGACCAATATTGATATCACCGCCATATGGTCAGTTGTAAATAATACCAGTCCGACAGAACATATAATAGATTACAGCAGAGTTACAGATAATGACTTACAGCTGATGTTCTTTCTGATGGAATCGTTCACTTTTCATGTCTTTTCCATCTGGCCCAGACCGACATAACGACTCCTCCAGCCAGGACTCGACTACAGAAATTACAACAAAGACACGTTTCACATGTCATATTTTCAGCACTGTCACGGTCAACTATTGGATTATCCCCAACCTGTACAAACTCCTCATCCTGCTGATACCCCAATACTGAGCCGCTGCTGCCATATGTGTCTCTATTACTGCACCTATTGTGTGATTCTGTGTGACCTCTAAATTCTAAAGCACCCCTCTATAACATAGTAATGCGGGTGCAAGTGCCCTAGAAAACAGTGCCCACATTTTGTCCCATAGAATGTAATATTGCCCTGTGTGCCCCTTTGACAGTCACAGTAAACTGAGTTCCCCTATAACAATACGTGCCCACTTTACATTTAATAATGTCCTAAGTCTCCCCCTGTACAGCTCCCCTATACACAGTATGATGCTCTCTTATACACTGTATAATGGCCCTCACTGGATATATACTGACCCCTTAATATCCCCAAAACTATTTAATGGCTCCAACACTGTATGATGGCCCCGACTCTATAATCCCCACACTGTATGATGGCCTCCTCACTGTAATTTCCACACCAGATAGTCCTCAATATAGTATAATGCACTCCCCATAGGCAGCCTCTATGTTATAATAAACCCCCATAGGCAGAGTCTATAAGATAATGCACTCCCCATCCCCATAGGCAGCCTCTGTAGTATAATGCACTTCCCATCCCCATAGGGAGCCTCTGAAATATAATGCACCCCCCATATGGAGCCTCTGTAGTATAATGCACCCCCCATATGGAGCCTCTGTAGTATAATGCACCCCCCATAGGAAGCCTCTGTAGTATAATGTACCCCAGTTACAAAAATAATAAATCCTGTACTTACCTCTCTTGCTCCCAGCTCCTGCGCTGCTCTCTGCTCTCCTGCTCATCTGACATCGGGCACTGGGCAGTGACGTCAGCGCGCCCGCTGTCAGACGCTGAGAGGGGGATGATGGGAGAAGGAGCGCTCACTCCTCTCATCAATGCGGTCAGCTGTATCAGCTAGATGCCGATACAGCTGACCCTCCGATGACGGGCGGGGGCCCACTGCTGGCACAGGACACCCACCGCCTGCTCAGGGGCCCATAGCGGCCGGGCGGCAGAGCAGGGAGTTTGATTCTCCCTGCTCTGCCGCAGAATGGATCTGTATCGGCGCGCTGTGCACACTGATACAGTTACAGTAGCGTTGCTCACGGTGGGCCCCCTCAGAGCGCTGCCATAGACAATACAAATTAATTCAGTATACATAATAAATTATGGAACATTAGTACTGGTGTCATTTGCAAGTCAGACTTTAGTGGAATATGATAGTATTATATGTGCACGGTATGTATTAACTTTTAATTTTTAAAACTGAATAAAATATCAAAACGTAAATACACCTGTGCAATGCATGTTATCTATTGATGAATGCAAACAAAATAATGTTCCACCTATCTGAACTAGTACCTGTTTTACACCATGATTCCTAAATATCATAATTATCTATTATTCCCAAAACGTCCAAATAATGTGTGGGACCTGAATTATATATTGGTTCCAAGATTCAAACGATATATCTACATTATTTTACTTAAAATAAAATTAGTGCGTACACACTTTGTGGGCATGTGAGATATGATTTCCAAAAGAGTGGTTTCTAGGAATGCTCTACTTGGAATTAATGGTGAAATATCAGGTTCTTATAATTCGATGCTATTTTTTAAGATATTAATTATATTGTAGGATTAGATCCCTCCTGATATTCAAACCATCTGGATGTCTAGTAGCCAACTTAAACATCCAGAATGTTTCACGATTCAGAACCTTTCTCCTATAATCACCACCTTCTCTATACCGCAGAATCGTAATGAGGCAGTGTTCCCACTGTGCGTTACCGCAATGTGTCTCGAAACGGCTGAAACATTTGTTTTCAATTAACCCGTGGAATCAGAGAGATGTCTCCTGATTCTATGTTTTAATTGATGAAGTTTTTAATTGGGTATGTCAGACCCGTGTTATATGAAGTAAAATCCTTACATTTCGTAGCATGCGTGCAGCTTATACATATTCTTTGGCCACATTTGAAGAATCCTTTCAGACTTAACCAGCTATTGGTTTCTTTAGTATTATCTCTTATAAAAAGACTGGGTGAAATCATTGTGCCCTAAGTGGGAGCTTTTCTGGCAGAAAAACGGACAATATTATCTGCTAGAATTTGTTTAAGCCGTGGATCCTGGTGTAACATGGGTATGTATTTTCTGATTATATTCACTATTTGCCCATAGTTAACACTATATTGGGTAGTGAAATTAATATAACTTGTACCCACAGGAATATTGCTTTTTTATGTTTATGTTTGATGAGATCATCTCTACTCAATTTTGCTACCTTATTTCTGGCTTGTTTTATAATGCTTTGTGAGTATCCTCTGGTCCTTAATTCAGCACATTTTTTGCCCAGTTCTGCATCATATCATCATGACAATTTCTTTTAATTCTAATGAGTTCTCCCACAGGTATATTGTGTGTAACACGTTTTGGATGACATGAATTTGGTTTGAGAATAGTATTAGTATCAGTTTCGTTTCGGTATGGTAATGTTTTGACTCTTGGTGACCCCCTACTGGTGTGGAGGGTGACATCTAGAAAATTGATTTTTTCTTTATTGAAGCAATGAGTAAATTTAAAATTGAAGCGATTGTCATTCAAAAATGTGAGGAACATATTGGCTTCATCTATGTCACCTAGCCACACCAGTAAGAGGTCATCAATATATCTCCCAAACCAAATTATGTTTTTCAAAAAAGGATTGTCTGGAGAAAACAATATAGTTTCTTCCAATAGGAAATAAAATAATTTCTATTGAGAAGAAATTTGACAGATTCAATAATAAAGTCTACCACATGCAACTCATAGGAGCTGTATTTAAAGAGAAAATTTTTTAGAGCTATTATGCCCACCTCAAAAGAAATTGATGTATACAATGCCACTACATCTATTGTAATCCAGCTAAATCTGTCATCCCACACAAATTTATCAAATACTTGTAGGACAGCTTTGGTGTCCTTGATATATCAAGGGATCTCTCTTACAAGTGGCTGAAACATGTGATCCACCCATGCTCCTAATCTTTCATTCACCGACCCAATGCCTGATATTATAGGTCTCATTTTGGGAGGAAAGTCAGGTTTATGCACCTTGGGTAAGGAATGGAGAATGGGGATAATAGGTGTATTAACATACAAATAATCAAAGATTTTTTTGTGATAAAACCCCATTTTCCAGACCCTTTCTCAAGAGCATCACTATTAACATTATTAACATTATCATTATCATCATCACTATTATCACTATTAACATTATCATTATTAACATCCAGCAGTGTAGAAAATAAATCAAAATTTTTTGTCAGTGAGTATCCAAGCCACTTTGAAAGAACAGAGAGATGTTCTTCCTGCAAAATGTGTGCAGATAGGTTCCACACGGGGCAGAAATATATTGTGTTTTCTTGAGACTGCTTTTTCTTGTTGTAATGCTTTCGTCCTGCCGGTCATCGTCGTTTTTTGAAAAATTTCTTTTTTTTTTTGAAATATAATTTGGGGGGCTGTCGGGACCGGATTCCGTAATATCTTCAGATTCAAGTGAGGAAATGGTCTTCATGGATGTCTATGGATAGGAAACTTACTTTACGTAGTGACAATCTGTCATCCTCTTTAAGATTTTTCTTTAATGAGTTTTTATGGGATGCAGTTTTTTGCTTTTTTTTCCATGAATACATTCTATCTGCATCATAATCCTGATAGTCTCTCTCAAATTTCCTCTTTTTAACATCAATGATTTGATTTTCCAGTCTGTCAATATAGCTGAAATCCCTGCTCTGAATTACCATCAAGTGCCAGAATATACCAGTTGAAGATATCCCAATCCTTTTATTCAGTGACTTACAAAGTATTTTGATATTGAGACAACCAAGATCTGAATCTTACCAAAGTACTGGGGAAGGAAATATAACATTCAAGACTAAAAATAAATTTATTATCCGATCCAATCAAGACCCCCATTCTGGATCAATTCCAGGATGTGGTAGAACAAGAGTGATCCAACTGCATCCTTCCAAAAAGATTTATTGATGCTCTTGAGAAAGGGTCTGGAAAATGGGGATTTATCACAAAAAGTCTTTGATTATTTGTATGTTGATACACCTATTATCCCCATTCTCCATTCCCTACCCAAGGTGCATAAACCTGACTTTCCTCCCAAAATGAGACCTATAATATCAGGCATTGGGTCGGTGAATGAAAGATTAGGAGCATGGGTGGATCACATACTTCAGCCAATTGTAAGAGAGATCCCTTGATATATCAAGGACACCAAAGCTGTCCTACAAGTTTTTGATAAATTTGTGTGGGATGACAGATTTAGCTGGATTACAATAGATGTAGTGGCATTGTATCCATCAATTTCTTTTGAGGTGGGCATAATAGCGCTAAAACATTTTCACTATAGCTACAGCACCTATGAGTTGCATGTGGTAGACTTTATTATTGAATCTGTCAAATTTCTTCTCAATAGAAATTATTTTACATTCAATAACAACTTTTATATCCAGAAACAAGGTGTAAGCATGGGGGGAAGTTCTCAACCTCCCTTGCAAATATTACTATGGCTTATTGGGAAGAAACTATATTGTTTTCTCCAGACAATCCTTTTTTGAAAAACATAATTTGGTTTGGGAGATATATTGATGACCTCTTACTGGTGTGGATAGGTGACATAGATGAAGCCAATATGCCAATATGTTCTTCACATTTTTAAAGGATAATCCCTTCAATTTTAAATTTACTCATTGCTTCAATAAAGAAAAAAATCAATTTTCTAGATGTCACCCTCCACACCAGTAGGGGGTCACCAAGAGTCAAAACATTACCATACCGAAAAGAAACTGATACTAATACTATTCTCAAACCAAATTGATGTCATCCAAAACATATTACACAATATACCTGCGGGAGAACTCATTAGAATTAAAAGAAATTGTTCCGATGCACTGCATACCTCCCAACTTTTGAAGATGGGAAAGAGGGACGGAGGTTGCGGCACGCATAGCGCGCCGCGGCAAATTTTTTGGCCGCGCCCCTGACCACACCCATTTCACAACTAATCACACCCATGTCCATGCCCCAACTACACCTATTTAGCCCTGCTGATCACACTGACTGGTACTGAGGGCACAGTGGCTGGCATTATGGGATCAGTGGCTGGTACTGTGGGCACACTGACTGATACTGAGGAAAAGAAAGAAAGAGCAGAGTTTTAAAGTGCTCCTCGGGGCTCCGCCGTGTACTCCTGTGTCCACGGGGAAAGTAAGCTGCCAGCCGGGACAGCGGGGCAGACCCTCTCTCAAAATCGGGACTGTTGAGAGGTATGAATGCTCCCCACCATACACCTTGTACACGCACAGCTCTGTACATCTCGCGCACACACGGCTCCGCTCCGTACACCTCGCGCACACACGGTTCCACTCCGTACACCTCGCACACACGGCTCTGTACATCAACACTGTAAATCCCTCCTGCTCCTTTTAAATTGGGACTGTCCCGCTAGTTCTGTGACAGTTGGGAGGTATGAATACTCCCCACCATACACCTTGTACACGCACGGCTCCGCACACCTCATACACACACGGTTCCCCTCTGTACACCTCGCGCACACAAGTCTCCACTCCGTACACCTCGCGCACACACGGCTCCACTCCGTACACCTCGCGCACACATGGCTCCACTCAGTACACACACGGCTTCACTCCGTAAACCTCGTACATACGCAGCCACGCTCCGTAAACCTTGTACACATGTGGCTTTGCACCATACACCTCGTACACATGCAGTTCCACTCCGTACACCTCGTACACATGCGGTTCCGCTCCGTACACCTCGTACACACGCGGTAACGCTCCATACACACGCGGCTCCACTTCTCTACACCCCGTACACACACGGCTCTGCTCCGCTCCGTACACACACAACTCTGCTCTGCTCCATACACACACGGCTCAAGCATGGAGCCCTGTGTGTACGAAGATGAGCGGCTCATGTTATGTTTCGGTAGCTGAGGAGTGCAGGTAAAAAAGGAAATACACCAGAGCAGTTGGAATCTATGAGATTGCAGTACCCTGACTAACCACCGCAACTAGAGGCAGCCATGGAGCGTTCCTACGTTGGTCCTAGACGCCTCGTCACAGCCTGAGAAACTAACTACACCTAAAGACAGAAATAGGAAAGCTATCTGCCCCGGAGCAGAACCCCAAAGATAATAGAAAGCCCCCAAACATGTAATGGCGGTTAGACAAGAGGAAATACTGACACAGAAAGAAAATAGAATGAGCAAACGCTGGGGCCCAAACTATCTAAATAGAAAAGGACAGGAAGGGTACTTACTGCAATCTCAGAAAACCCTGAAAAACACCAACTCTACTAATTTCAAAATCACCTGAGATCATACGACCTCTACCACCTAAATTAGTTCTCTGGTGTAACAAAATCAAAACAGCAGCCACTGAAAAACTGGAAAAAGCAAAAGCACAAAACTCAGTGGCTGAACTAAACAGAGAGGGCAAAAGCCCCCGGAGGGGACCCTGAAGGCCTCCACAGAAGTGCAGGACAAAATGCAAAAATATAGCTGTCAGGAGTCGAACCCAGTACCTCTTGTCCACTGGCCAGCAGCTCTACCATCTGAGCTATTCTGCTGGCTGTAAAGTTCCTTGCTGAACCCTGATACCATTGACTGTTCTTCCTGATTAGCTACACCTAGTGCTCTTTTGATTGGGCCTCTGATTGCCAATTACACACCCTATATAAACCTGGCCCTGTGGGTGTGTCATTGCGAGATTATTGAGCTCCAAGCCTTTAGTCAAGCGTTTCCTGCTGATCCATTGCTACAAACACTGCTCTCCTGTGAACCGACCTCGGCCTGCCTTCTGACTACGCTCTCCGCCTGATCCATTGCTACAAACACTGCTCTCCTGTGAACCGACCTCGGCCTGCCTTCTGACTACGCTCTCCGCCTGATCCATTGCTACAAACACTGCTCTCCTGTGTACCGACCTCCGGCTGCCACCTGACTACGTTATCCGCCTGATCCATTGCTACAAACACTGCTTTCCTGTGTACCGACCTCCGGCTGCCATCTGACTACGCTACCTGCCTCTGCTTCCCCTAGTGTTTGCAGTAACATCGGCTCCAACCCAGACGGGATCTTGACAGAATAATCTCGCACCAAAATGGAGTCCGCTGTGAACACCCTGAGACGGCAAGTTACGGAGCTTCAAAGTTTTTGTACTGACTCTCAAGGAAAATATGCCAAGTTACAAACTGATTTCACGGCGATACAACAGGAAGTAATTGAGCTACAAAAACAACTTCTGGACGTGCGCAATTCAGGGTCCGAATCAAACGCGCGGCTGCCGCTGCCTGCAAAGTTCAGTGGGGATCGCAAGCAGTACCGAGGATTCCTCAATCAATGCCGCATATACTTCCAGATGCAACCTGCTCCCTTTACCAGTGAGAGGAAGAAAGTTTTTTTCATGATAAATCTCCTGACGGATGAAGCTCTTGCTTGGGCTTCACCTTATGTAGAAAAGGACTATGCCCTCCTTAATGACCTGGAAGCTTTCATCGCAGCTATGAATCAAGTTTTTGATGACCCAAACCGCTGTGCCACATCAGAAACCAAATTACATAATTTGCGCCAAGGACGTCGCTCTGTTGCGGAATACACATCGGAGTTCCGTCGCTGGGTGGCCGACACCACCTGGAATCCAGCGGCCCAGAGAAGTCAATTTCGACGAGGGTTATCAGAACCAGTGAAAGACGAGCTTGCCAGGGTTGAGACCCCTGACCAGTTGGAGGACTTTATTCAACTATGTATCCGGATTGACCAGAGACTTACTGAAAGGAGAAAGGAGAGACTGCGAGCACTTGGGAATAGCCCTGGCTTCTCATTTTCAGCATCGGACCACCAAGAAAAGACGCAAGGCGTGTCTGAACCGATGCAGATCGACGTCATCCGAAGACCACTCTCTGCACAGGAGAAGGAGAGGCGACGTGCAGAACATCTCTGCCTCTATTGTGGGGACCCTGGACACTATGCCATCAACTGTCCTAACAAAAGGACTATAGCCTTTACCAACAACAGGTCTGCCAGCAATATGGACCTTTCTCAGCAGTCGGATTCCATCATGCAGACTATCTCATCAGTAACGCCAGAAATAGACAAAATACATACTACATCATCTCATTTTGTAATCCCCATTCAGGTTGTAATGGGCACCCAAAAAATACAATGCTCTGCCCTGTTGGATTCGGGAGCAGGAGGGAATTTTATGGACTTAAAATTTACACGTGATAATAATATTTCCAGTAGGACCAAATCCACACCAATTGAAATGGAAACGGTGGATGGATCACCCTTGTCTTCTGGACCTGTCACGCATGAGACAATCGAACTGGAGATTTGTATCGAACCGGATCATCATGAAGCTGTCAGTTTCCACCTTATCTCATCTCCGAAATTTCCGGTTATTCTAGGGATCCCCTGGTTTTCAGTCCATAACCCTTCTATCAACTGGGCATCAAGGACCATCACCTTTCCATCTGACTACTGTAAGAATAATTGTCATAAGGAACCCCTTGTTCTCCAACAAGTCCAAATCTCTGAGATTTCGCATGAGAAGGAAGAGAAACTACCACCTCAATATCAGCAGTTCTCTGATGTCTGCAGTAAGAAGAAAGCAGATCAATTACCTCCTCACCGTCCTTACGACTGTCCCATTGAATTGCTGCCAGGAGCAACCATTCCATTTGGACGGATTTACAATCTTTCCGAACCTGAATTGAAGGTATTAAGAAAGTTCCTGGATGAAAATTTAGAGAAAGGCTTTATTCGACCTTCCACATCTCCAGCTGGGGCACCCCTGTTCTTTGTTGAAAAGAAAGACTCCACTCTGCGGCCATGTATTGACTACAGAGAGATGAATAATATCACTGTCAAGAATCGCTACCCGCTACCCTTGATTCCTGAACTATTTGAGAGACTCCGTTCTGCGAAAATCTTTACGAAGCTGGATCTTAGAGGGGCTTACAACCTCATACGGATTCACCCAGGAGATGAGTGGAAGACCGCCTTCAGAACGAGATATGGACATTTTGAATCTATCGTTATGACCTTTGGTCTTAGCAATGCCCCAGCCACCTTTCAACATTTTATTAATGATGTATTTCGAGATTTCTTGGACCAATTCGTTGTGGCTTATCTCGATGACATTCTTATATTTTCAGACACCTTGGAAGAGCATCGCAGGCACGTCCAGTTGGAACGACTACAGGAGAACCATCTTTACATTAAACTTGAAAAATGTGAGTTTGAACAAACCAGTATCCAATTTGTGGGATATATCATCTCCCCAGAAGGTCTGAGCATGGATCCCGGCAAAATCAATGCTGTAGTGGACTGGCCTGTTCCAAGAAATTTAAAAGACGTCCAGCGTTTCATAGGATTTGCAAATTTTTACCGAAAATTTATAAAGAACTTTTCACGGATCATACTACCAATTACTACACTAACAAAAAAGACCAAAGCATTTTTCTGGTCTCCGGAGGCACAGGAGGCTTTTGACAAATTGAAAACTCTTTTTACGTCTGCTCCATTGTTAGTACACCCAAATCCTGAATTGCCATTTACTGTCGAAGTGGACGCCTCGGACTCTGCAGTGGGAGCCATTCTGTCTCAGCGAGTTGGGGACAAAATGCAACTTCACCCATGTGCGTTTCTTTCCCACACCATGTCATCTGCAGAAAAGAACTACGACATCGGTAATAAAGAACTGTTAGCCATTAAAGTTGCCTTCTCCGAATGGAGACATCTTTTGGAAGGTGCCAATCACCCTGTGACTGTCCTCACGGACCACAAGAATCTTGAATTCCTCCGTACAGCAAAAAGATTGTCTGCAAGACAAGCACGATGGGTCTTATTTTTCTCAAGATTCAATTTTATAATTTCTTACCGGCCTGGTTCAAGAAATGGCAAGGCTGACGCCCTGTCCAGGATGTGTTCGGAACCTCAGGAGAGGTCTAGTAATGACGATACAATTCTAGGCCCTAAAAATTTTTTGGGAATATTGCACTCTAGAGGACTATGTAATAGAATTAAAGATGGATATCAAGAGGACTCTTTCCTTAACCATCCTTCGGAAGACGTCGATCTTTCATTCAAAGAGGGGTTTTGGATGCAGAAACACAAAATATATGTACCTGAATCTTCTCGCCTTGAAGTCCTCAAAAGTGTCCATGATTCTAAACTGGCAGGACATCCTGGAGTTGCAAAAACACAAGACTTACTACTTCGTTTCTTTTGGTGGCCTAATTGTAGGAAGGACGTGAGGAAATATGTTTCAACCTGTTTAACATGCGCACGAAACAAGACCCCACGATCGTCTCCTCTAGGACTCTTGCAACCACTTCCAGTTCCATCCAGGCCTTGGGGATCTATTTCCATGGATTTTATTGTGGAACTACCCCCTTCCAAACAGATGACCGTCATCCTTGTCATAGTGGACCGACTCACAAAAATGGCCCACTTTATTCCAACTGAAGGAATTCCTACTGCTGAAAAAACTGCAGAACTGATAATCAAAGAGGTATTCAGGTTACATGGAATTCCTGACAGCGTGGTGTCTGACAGAGGCGTTCAGTTTACGTCAAAATTTTGGAAGAGTTTCTGTACAGCCTTGGGAGTCACGGTGAATCTTTCTACCGCTTTCCATCCTCAGTCCAATGGCCAGACGGAGAGAACGAACCAGACTTTGGAGCAATACCTCGTTGCTTCATTTCCTATCCTCAGGATGACTGGGTGGACTATTTACCAACAGCAGAGTTTTCCTACAACAACTCCATACATAGCGCTACATCTCAAACCCCATTTTTTGCTAATTATGGAGTACATCCAGTATTTATCCCTAATCTGCCAGTGAACACTCCCATTCCTGCTGTAAATGACAGGCTTGCAAAATTACAGGAATCCCAGAAGGAATTATCAGAGATATTACTCAAGACCCAGGAAGTATATAAGGAAGCAGCAGATAAACATCGGAGAGTGCCCCCTGCTCTTCAGGTTGGAGACAAAGTTTGGCTGTCCACTAAAAACCTTAAGACACATGTGCCATCCTCCAAATTGGGTCAGAAATTCATTGGACCTTTTCAAATTTCTGCAAAAATTAACCAGGTTGCTTTTCGTTTGGAACTTCCCAACAATCTAAAGATTCATCCAGTGTTTCACATATCCTTGCTCAAACCCTTCTGTGAAAACCCGTTTCCAGGAAGAATTCAGCCACCTCCTCCACCAGAAAGGATCCGTGGTGAAGAAGAATACATTGTGGATAAGATTCTGGACTCCCGAAAATTCAGAGGTAAACTGCAGTATCTGGTGCAGTGGAAGGGTTACGGACCAGAGGAAAATTCATGGGAACCAAGGGACAACGTCCATGCTCCTAGACTAACAAGAGCCTTTCATCAGAGGTACCCGGATAAGCCAGCTCCTGAGATGTCCAGAGGCCATCCTGGAAGGAGGGGAGTACTGTCAGGAGTCGAACCCAGTACCTCTTGTCCACTGGCCAGCAGCTCTACCATCTGAGCTATTCTGCTGGCTGCAAAGTTCCTTGCTGAACCCTGATACCATTGACTGTTCTTCCTGATTAGCTACACCTAGTGCTCTTTTGATTGGGCCTCTGATTGCCAATTACACACCCTATATAAACCTGGCCCTGTGGGTGTGTCATTGCGAGATTATTGAGCTCCAAGCCTTTAGTCAAGCGTTTCCTGCTGATCCATTGCTACAAACACTGCTCTCCTGTGAACCGACCTCGGCCTGCCTTCTGACTACGCTCTCCGCCTGATCCATTGCTACAAACACTGCTCTCCTGTGAACCGACCTCGGCCTGCCTTCTGACTACGCTCTCCGCCTGATCCATTGCTACAAACACTGCTCTCCTGTGTACCGACCTCCGGCTGCCACCTGACTACGTTATCCGCCTGATCCATTGCTACAAACACTGCTTTCCTGTGTACCGACCTCCGGCTGCCATCTGACTACGCTACCTGCCTCTGCTTCCCCTAGTGTTTGCAGTAACATCGGCTCCAACCCAGACGGGATCTTGACAATAGCACAAACACAAAAGAAGAAAATATCTTATCTGATAGCAGGAGATGCAAACACGACACAGCAGGCTACAAGGGAAACTGGAAAGAAGGATTCAGACCAGAACAATTGATCACCGGCAACCCTGATGGGAAAATGACTCCCTTATATAAGACCAGTCAGTAACACCTGATTCCCAGTCCTCACAATCTTCACTAGTACCGCTTGTAACCACCAGAGGGAGCCTCTGCTCAGAACTCATCTCAAACCCATTCACAACAGGCTCAGCTCCGTACACTTCGTACACACAAGGCTCCGTTTTGTACGCCCCGTACACACAGCACTGCTACAACCACCTCGTACACACACAGCTCTGCTCCATACACCTCGTACACATGCGGTTCCGCTCCGTACACCTCGTACACACGCGGCTCCACTTCTCTACACCCCGTACACACACGGTTCTGCTCCGCTCCGTACACACACGGCTCAAGCACGGAGCCCTGTGTGTACGGAGATGAGCGGCTCAGCTCCGTACACACACTGCACTGCTACAGCCACCACATACACACACAGCTCTGCTCCATACACCTCATACACACACGGCTCCGCTCCGTACACCTCGTACACACACTGCTACGCTCCATACACTTTTCACACACGGCTCCGCTCTATACACCTCATACACACACGGCTCTGCTCCATACACCTCGTACACACACGGCTATGCTCCGTACACCTCGTACACACACGGCTACGCTCCATACACTTTTCACACACGGCTCCGCTCCGTACACCTCATACACACATGGCTCTGCTACATCCACACTGTAAATCGCTCCTGACCCCTCACATAAACTTACCCTCAGCCAGCACCATGACAACCAGCACAGCAGACTTGCACATGGAGGAGCCTGACCATGTGACACCCAACTCCTCCCCTCCTGTGACCTCATCACAGGTCCTGTGTGCACACAGAGGAGTACTGCTCAGCAGGCCATTGCTCTGCTGTGAGAAGCTAAAGTGCAGCGCTGGAAGGCAACTATAGGGTGTATGGGGGGCATGGCGGCTCAGCTCACTGCGGGACACATAGTGTCCTGCCGGGACAGCGGGAGGAGGGGGTCATAATCGGGACTGTCCCGGTCAATCCGGGACGGTTGGGAGGTATGGAACTGGACAAAAAATTTGTTGCACAGCTTCTGAATCCACACCTTTACAGTAGAAATCTTCACAGAGCAGGTGCATCGGATAACAAGCTTTTTACTTCTTAGAACATGAGGTAAAGGAAAAATGCACAGTCATTCCAGCATTGCATCAGGAAGAGGAGAAACAAAACTGAAACTACAAGAGAGACTATTTCTTATACAATACATTAAGCAAGGAAACTTTACACATCGCCATCTATTGTCAGGTCAGCATAAAGTCCTCCTTCACACAAATATAGAAGTCCATAACTGTTGCATATACCAACAAAATGTGCTAGATTAAGGACCAGAGGATACTTGCAAAGCATTTTAAAACAAGCCAGAAATAAGGTAGCAAAATTGAGCAGAGATGATTTCATCAAACATAAACATAAAAAAGCAATATTCCTGTGGGTATAGGTTATAGTAATTTCACTACCCAATATAGTGTTAACTATGGGCAAATAGTGAATATAATCAGAAAATACATACCCATGTTACACCAGGATCCACGGCTTAAACAATTTCTAGCAGATAATACTGTCCGGTTTTCTGCCAGAAAAGCTCCCACTTAGGGCACAATGATTTCACCCAGTCTTTTTATGAGAGATAATGCTAAAGGCACGAATAACTGGTTAAGTCTGAAAGGATTCTTCAAATGTGGCTAAAGAATATGTATAAGCTGCACGCATGCTACGAAATGTAAGGATTTTACTTCATATAACACGGGTCTGACATATCCAAATAAAAACTTCATCAACTGTAATACCAGTGGAGTGATATATTTAATAGAATATGCGGAATGCAAGGTTCAATATATTGGTTGCACAATCGATCCTTTAACCCCTTACTGCCATCAGACGTACTATCCTGTCCATGGTACCTGGGCCCGTATGACCAGGGACAGGATAGTACGTCCCATGCGATCGGACGTGCTCCCGGTGGGAGCGCAGCCGATCGAGGCCGGGTGTCAGCTGATTATCACAGCTGACGTGCCGGCACTATGTGCCAGGAGCAGTCACGGACCGCTCCCGGCACATTAACCCCTGGCACACCGCGATCAAACATGATCGCGGTGTACTGGGGGCACAGGGGAGCATCGCGCAAGGAGGGGGCTCCCTGCGAGCTCCCCTGAGACCCTCAGAACAGCGCGATGTGTCGCACTGTTCCGAAGGTCCCTCCTCCCTGCAGGACCCTGGATCCAAGAAGGCACCGGGGTCCTTCCGGGTCCTCCAGGGAGGCGGCTTCCTCAGTGCCTGCTGAGAGCAGGCACTGAGAAGCCTGCAGCAATGCCAGAGCGATCGCTGGTGTGACAGAGTGCTGTGCACACTGTCACACCAGCGATCTGGTATTATACAGTGATGTCCCACCCTGGGACAAAGTAAGAAAGTAAAAAAAATAAAAATAACAAGTGTTAATTCTTCATCTAAATAAAAAAAAACAAAACAATAAAAGTACACATATTTGGTATTGCCGCGCCCGTAACAACCCGCCCTATAAAACTGACCCATTAATTAACCCCTTTAGCAAACCCCTTAAAAAATAAAAACAAAGCAAAAAAACAATGCTTTATCATCACATCGCCGAACAAAAAGTGGAATAACACGCAATCAAAAAGACCGATGTAAATAAACATGGTACCGCTGAAAACGTCATCTTGTCCCGCAAAAAACGAGCCACCATACAGCATCATCAGCGAAAAAATGAAAAAGTTATAGCTCGCAGAATAAAGCGATGCAAAAATAATTATTTTTATATAAAATTGTTTTTATTGTATAAAAGCGCCAAAACATAAAAAAATGATATAAATGAGGTATCGCCGTAATCGTACTGACCCGAAGAATAAAACTGCTTTATCAATTTTACCACACGCGGAACGGTATAAACGCCCCCCAAAAGAAATTCATGAATTGCTGATTTTTGTTCATTCTAACCTCCCAAAAACATGCGTTGCGCAGGTGTATTTACGTTTTGATATTTTATTCAATTTTAAAAATTAAAAATTAATATATACCGTGCACATATAATACTATCATATTCCACTAAAGACTGACTTGCAAATGACACTAGTAATAATGTTCCATAATTTATTATGTATACTGAATTAATTTGTATTGTCTATGGGAATATCTTGATATATGAAATGATATACTCTTTGTAATGTTATCTACACCCCTTGCCATTATGCTATTATATTCATATGTACATGTTCACATGGAACCTTTTTTTCTAGTTGCATTTTTCTGGTCACATGGAATGATTCAAATTGAACAACCATGTTGAAATCACCTGCGTGCGTGCTGGTCATGAAAGTGTTACTCACACAGCTGAAATCCTTGCTCTGAACCTAGCCTATGTATGGACTTGCTCTTTGTAGTTATTTAATGTCTATTTGTGTCTGAAAAATATTTAGACTTGAGAGTCCTCAGTGGTTGATACCTTTTAATGGCTAACTGAAAAGATGGTAACAAATTGCAAGCTTTCGAGACTACTCAGGTCTCTTCATCAGGCATAGACTAATACAACATCTGAAGAATCACATATTTGTACACAAAATAGCACAGAAAAAATGCAATAGGTAGGACAAGTGACGTGAAGCAGAACTGTCATTATGGCAGAGGGATTAACATAAATATGACTAGTTCATAGATAAGGAGTGAAGGTTTTATTACCCTCTGATTGGGGTCTGGTATTGTGTTGTGATGACCCTAAAAGGTCAGGGAGGCAGATTCCTTAATTGTTGTAGAACGACATAAAACTCTGGGATATATTCATCCCAGCACTAAGAGTGTCAAAGGTCATCATAAGTTTATATTCCCAGACTTTTCTATCCTTCTCAGATTTGAAGTTAGATTTTAATACAAGTAATTCCATATCCGTCATGCTATGACCGGGCATACAAAAGTGTTTTGCCACAGGTAAATCCATTCTCCTTTCTCTTATTGTGTGGCGATGAGAATTCATCCTTGTTCTCAGTTTTTGCCCGGTCTCCCCCACATACAGACCCCCAGTTAGACATTAAGTACATATAATTAGGTACACCACATTAGATGTGATGCAGCTGAAAGTACCTGGTATCTTGTAGTCCTGATGGGAGTTGGGGATCTTTATCCTGTCCGTGGTCATTATAGATGTACAGGTTTTGCATTTCTTTTGTTTGCAAGGAAAGGTACCTGCAGCTGTTGGGGAGGACAGGGAGCTTCTGACAATGATGCTTCTTAGATTTGGGGTCTGCCTAAAACATAGTAGTGGGGGTTCTGGAAATATGGATTGTAATCGGGCATCTTTTTGTAGTAAAGGTTGTAGTTTCCGTGCAGCTCCCCTTAGCATCTCCAGACTTGGATTGTAGGTGACCACTAGAGGCACCCGGTTATTTTCTTCTTTAGCTTTGTAATGTAGCAGGTGATTCCTTGATATTCTGGTGGCTCTTGTAATTTGGTTTTCAATTGTTCTTGGATGGTAGCCCTGGTTCAAAAAAGTCTTTCTGAGGCGACCAAGGTGTTCATCTCTATCCATGGGGTTGGAACATATACGGTTGTATCTGATGGCTTGGCTGTAGACAATAGAGTTTTTTATGTGTTTTGGATGGAAACTGTCCCATTTAAGATATGTTGGACGGTCGATTGGCTTCTGATACAGGGATGTCTCTATTTCATTGTTCTTTAGCTTAATGGTGGTGTCTAAAAAGTTAATTTCAGTGCTGGAGTAGTTAAGTGTTAAGTTGATGGTGGGATGAAATTGATTGAACTGTTCATGGAATGTCTTTAGCTGTTGTTCAGACTCCGTCCAGATGATTAAAATGTCATCAATGTAGCGGTAGTAGGCCCGAGGCCTGATGGGGCAGGAGGACAAAAATTCGCTTTCAAGCTTGGCCATGAAAAGATTTGCATACTGTGGAGCCATTTTACTTCCCATAGCTGTGCCAGTCTCCTGAAGATAGATCTTGTTGTCAAATTCGAAGTAATTGTGGGTGAGGATGAATTTTGTGAGTTTCACCACAGAATCAGCATCATTCCCGGTGTTTCCCATGAAGACTTTGCAGGCATTTAATCCATCCTGGTGTGGGATATTAGAGTACAAAGATTCCACATCCATGGTGGCCAGGATGGTTCCTTCTGGTAGAGAACCTATTGCTGCTAGTTTATTCAGTAGGTCAGTTGTGTCCTGAATGTAGCTGGGTGTATCCTTTACCAGGGGTTTAAGAACACCCTCTACCCATCCAGATACTTGCTCAGTAAGGGTGTCCACACATGAAATAATCGGCCTCCCTGGATTTCCGGCTTTGTGGATTTTGGGAAGCATGTAGAATGTCCCTGTTCTTGGACTTTCTGGTATCAGGTCATCAGCTCTTATGGATTTGTCAGACAGACAAGATACCAACTTGCTTAGTTCCTTGTAATAGTCCTGTGTAGGGTCCGACTCCAGTTTTCTGTAGTAGCGTGTGTCCGTAAGTTGTCTGTTTGCTTCCTTCATATAGTCTGATGTGTTCATCATGACTATTGCACCTCCCTTGTCAGCAGGTTTAATGATGATTTCTTTGTTGGTTTTCAGAGACTGTATGGCCTTTCTCTCCTGGGCACTGATGTTGGATGCTTGTCTCTTGTTGGTGGCTATGATGGTGGATTTTATCAAATGTCTGAATGAGTCTATATATTTATCCAAATGAGGGTTACGTCCAGGTGGAGGTGTCCAGTCTGACCTCTTCTTGGTTATTGGGATCCCTCTTCCTTCAGTCCGAGTGTTTTCTGAATCTTCTGTATCATTGAAGTATTCCCTCAGGCGCAGTCTCCTGAAAAAATGTTCCATATCACTGCAGAGTTCGGTTTTATCCAGGGCCTTAGTAGGACAAAATGAGAGTCCTCTAGAAAGCACGGCAAGCTCCACTTTGTTGGGTTTGTAATCTGAGAGATTGATGACACAGTTAGATGCTTTTGTGTCTGGAATGGAGTGATTGTCAGAGTTGTCAGGTTTTGGTTTTGTTTTGTATCTATTTGTATAGAGTCCGGAATGGAGGCGCAATCTGTGTAGTTTCTTTTCCTTGTTTTGAATCAGAAAGGTCCGTAGTTTGTTATAGTATTGTTGTAATTTTTGCTCTGTGCTTTCTGTAAGTGTTTTCCTCAGAGTTTCAAATTGTCCTTGGACTTTACTCCTTATGCTGTAGCAGACATGCAAAAGATGGTTCCTTAGTCTTTCAGAAGTCCTGTGACAAAGGTTTTGTGCATAATCTGTATTGTAGGTGTGAAGAATTGGGTTTGTAATCCAGAGTCCTTTGGGAATTAGATTCTCCTTTTTGCATTTAGATAAGAAAAAAATGTCGCTGTCCATTTGTGCACGTTTCTTCAGAAGTGGTTTCAGTTCCATAAAGATGCGGTACATTCTGGTATCCTCCATTTTGATATAGGAAAGATGTGTATCTTCGTATTTGTGTCTGTTCAGTGACACCATAATAAACCTCTTAACGACCTCTATTCCAAGCTATGGGGAGGACATTACCAGTGTGATGTGTAATGGCCGCTCTCTGCTTTCCTGATCTCGTTGCAGAGCTGTGTGTTATTATAATTTATTACAGACACCTACATCAAAAGGAATGTGAGTGTATCTTCCTTATGGGGTCCTTGACCCCCTTAGGGCTCAACAAATAGCTGTCATATACCTGTTTTCTCTAACAGCCTATGTCAAGAAGACTGTTGATCTTGGAATTTGCAGCAATGTCTCTTTATATCCCCAGCCCAGGGGATTCACTTATTGTGATGATTATCTTTTTCATTTAGATGTACTTTTATATGTATATATTTGATTTGGGATTATCATTTTACATCTATTAAAAAGATTTTTACATGCTCCTTACCTGTACATATTGTGCCCCCCCTTCACTTTCATATACAGTTATGTCCATATATATTTGGACAGAGACAACATTCATCTAATTTTGGTTCTAGACATAACAGATAGCTATCCTCCTTCTAATCCTGGAACATATAACACATCCTGTACAAGTATTTTTGAATCATGCCCAAACTTGTTAGAACAGTTTAGTATTCCTTGTCCAATACGGTCTGTAGTTATTTTGCTTCCATCTGCAAGATAAATGGCTTCCTTCTTATTTAAATCAAGTTCAGTAAATACATTTTTATTACTTGTCATGTGACTTGTTGCTCCTGAGCCAATAAATCAACCCAATGATGATTTCTTATCAGTTACTTTAAATGTGCCATTCCAATTATTTTCACATGAATCAGAAATTGGGTTTTTCACCTTCTGTGTATTTTCTTTATGGTGTAATTTCTGTTGTTCTGCTTTCCATATAGTACAGTCTTTCTTTAAATGTCCCTTTTTCTTACATCTGAAACATTCTCTTGTCTCTTTATTATAGGGTCTTTTTGATTCTGTAGCTTTAAGAGCATTTCCATTATCTTTGTCAGTAGAAGAATCATTTGTTTGTTCTTTACTTCCCTGCTATTCATCTATGAGTCTCGTCTTCACAAACTCTAATGTAATGTCTGTTTCAGGTCTTGTCTCTAGTGCATTTATTAAAGCTGTATATGAATCTGGTAAACTGCACAATAAAATTGCTGCTATATGGCTTTCCTTAATATCATCACCAATTGATTTAAGCTGTGATATCACTTCCATAATAGAGAATATATGCTTCTGCATGTCACTGTCTGCACTTAGTCTCATACTGTAAAGCTTTCTTAGCAGGAATAACTTGTGATTTAAGCTGGGTATTTCATGTAGTTTTCTTAGTGCTTCCCACATTCCCTTTGCTGTATCCTCATTTCTTATGTGGATTAATTGAGCATCATCCACTAATAAGCTGATGGTAGCTCTTGCTTGTCTATTTCTTCCATCCCATGTCTGTTTATCTTCATCAGGTCTATCTGTAGTGATTACTTCCCATAATTCATCTTTAGACAATAACATCTCTGCTTTGAACTTCCATAACTGATAGTTCTCATCATTCAGTTTAGCTACTGTGAGTTTTAGCTCTGTGCTACTTGTCATTTTTAACTTGTCTTACTTGTTTAGAGCAAATTACACTAAAGAATTCTTCTGCATTCACCAGGGTCTTGCTGAGAGTTCCAGTGTCCTGGGTGTCTGGTATTCTTGGTGTTTGGGATCTGTGGTGTCTGGGATTCTCTGGTGTCTGGGATTCTCTGGTGCCTGGGCCCATAACCTGTTGCACAGCTTCTGAATCATAACCTGTTGCACAGCTTCAGGGATCATGTAGCGACACACCAGCGATCCTGACAAGTTCATATCGTTGTCGGGATCGCTGGTGCATCGCTATGTGAGACGGGGCCCTAAGGGACCTTGTTAAAAACTTAAGAAGCCTTTGCAGTTGTTTTTTGTTATTTTTCTAATTTACTGAGATAATGACTTTTGAGTTTTGATTGGCTGTAAACCATAATCATCAACATAAACAGAAATAAACACTTGAAATAAATCACTGTTTGTAATGACTCTATATAATGAGTTTCACTTTTTATATTGAATAACTGAAATACATTAACTTTTTGATGATATTCTAATTTTGTGAGAATCACCTGTAATACTGTCCTCAAGTCCCTTGATGGTATGAAAGTTGATGATCCATCACTTGTTGCTAGGGCATTGCAGAACAGTAGGGCCAGTCATGATTGAACTTGGGCGCCATTCTCGTATAGGTTGTTCACAGGGTGCCAACCTCTGCAGGTAGGTGTTCAGGTCAGGGTGTATCTATAGGGTGGACATAGTATGCACTGCTCATTATGGTGTTTGTTTATGTTTGTCCCTTTTTAAAGGTATTTAATTAAAAAGCTATATTTTATATCAGTCAATTATTGGGGTTCCTGCATGTTAGCCTTATACTAATGAACCTTCACACAAATAAACTTTTTTGATTTTTCCTGTTATTATACCTGGCACATCTGCAGGTTCTTCTCAGCTTCAGCTTCCAGCTCACAGGCAGACAGATTGCAATATTGTTGCAATACAGCAGATTTTTGAGAGTTGCAAACAATTTGTTGACAAGAAGACAAATTTAAAATCTCACACTGGTAACTCCCCTTCATGTAAAATAAGCTCTGGAGATGGCGTTATCTTCCAGGCAGCATCCTCCCCAGAGCCTTGATGAGGTCATTTACATACAAGAAAAGCTTAAGATTTGTCTGGAATAAGATATCTGATCTCAGATATCAAGGTATCCTTTTATTCAGCTTCCCATGACCTACATGCCCATGTACACTGCTTATGAGGGTTGGTTGATCCTACTAACACACTCCCTTTATAATAGGTAGATAGCAGAAACCGGCAACTTCTGACTCTCATCCTTTAAAGAGCTATTATTCCTAAAGTTGATGGGATTTTTTTTTAGATTTCCTAATGATATACAGTATTGAACAAAAGTTTCACGCATGTGGGGAAAAAATGCTGCAAAGTAGGAAGAATTCTTTGAATAATAGAAATGCTTATAGTTGATATTTATGAATTCTTCTACTGTAGGTACACTCGCACACAGTTTTTGAAGGAACCTAGCCGGGAGGTTGTTCCAAACATCTGGTGAACTAACCACAGATCTTCCATAAATGTAGGCTTGTGCAAATCTTTCTAAGTCTTCACATGATCCCAGACAAACTTGATGTTAAGATCAGGGCTCCATTTAATCATTTCCATGACTCCTTAAAAAAAATTAATGTACTACAAAATTGTAATGAAAATTACAGCGTGTCATGTAAAAGATGTATGTGCAAAAGTAGTGAAACTTAAGAGTATATAAATTTGGCATCACCATTATCACTAAGTTAATATGTGCTCCAAAATGGTGCCAGTGACAAACCTGTTCCTCAAAAATAAAAAACAAAAAAGCCCTCATATGGCCAAGTTGACAAGAAAAAAAGATAGGCTTTTCCTATTAATGGTCATTAGTGCCAAAATAGGTGTTGGGCATTAGTAGTTAAGAGTTTGTATGCTGTTAACTTTTGGACTTTTAGTGAAAATTGATGTAGGCTGCTCTATATATAACACATCTGTAGGACTATTTGATGTCTAGTGCAGCCTTTATCAAAACTGTAATAAATGAAACCATGTAATATACCAAAGGGTATAAAGCAGCATGTTTCACTCTCCAGCAACTGATACTTTACAGTTCTCTCCTCCAATCAGTTCGTTGATTCAGAAAAATACCCTATTAAATTTCCAATTGAATTCATTAGAACTTACTGTAATTATAGGGTGTTGTGGGGAATAAAAAACATTCCTGAACTCTTTCTATCACTGCTGGTTTACATTTCCTGGGCCCATCTGGGACATGACGGAAATGCTCACTCAGCAAATCATTGGATGAGTTGGGTCATTACTGCTGCCAATGGAAGTGCATTTGAGCAGCAGGGTGGTTTGCTGTTGAAGAGGGAAAAAAAAATCTCTCTTTAAATCTTCTGCTTCAGCGAGTGTGAGCGAGCTGAGTGTGATCGGTGCGCAAGTGCGAACGGTGGTAAGTGTGACTTTAGATTCAGTGACTTTGGATTCAGGGAGTTTCCAAGGAAGAAATTACTGAATTGCTGTTATTTTATTAATACTTTTTATTTATTTTTACTTATCTTTGCTGTCTGGTGAAATCCCCATTAGAAATGTGCTCCACTATTGCCAATGCCGTCCAGTGTACATCTTGCCACATATATGCAGTCCTTGAACAGCCGGTCGAGGGTGCATACTGCTGTGCGAGATGTGAGCACGTTGTGCATTTGGAAGCCCAAATACTGGATCTAAATGTGCAGCTGGCAACACTGAGATTCATAGACAATATGGAAAGGAGCCTCCTGCTCACTGAGCAGATGCTCAATGGGATAGATGAGGGGGGTGCTAGGATGGAGCTCCAGGACACTGAAGCAGCAAGCTGGGTGACAGTTAGAAGGTGGGGTAGAGGGAAGAGCGACAGGGAGGCTAGTCCTGATCTGGCACACCCCAATAAGTTTGCAAAGTTGGCAGATGAGGGGGTTTGTCAGTACAGGGGTAGCACTGCTGCAGCCAGACACGTCCTCTGAAAGCGGGAGGAGTGTCTGCTCCAGTAAGGGGGGAATTAGGAGAGCAGGGCAGGCCAGACAGGTGCTGGTAGTGGGGGACTCAATTATTAGGGGAACAGATAGTGCAATCTGTCAAAAAGACAGAGATCGTCGAACAGTGTGCTGCCTACCTGGCGCTCGAGTACGGCACATCGCTGATCGGGTTGACAGATTACTGGGAGGGGCTGGTGAGGACCCAGCAGTCAGGGTGCACATTGGCACAAATGACAAATTTAGAGGTAGGTGGAAGGTCCTTAAAGACGATTTCAGGGAATTAAGCTGCAAGCTTAAAGCAAGGACCTCCAACGTGGTATATTCTGAAATACTGCCTGTACCACGTGCCACACCAGAGAGGCAACGGGAGATTAGGGAGGTTAATAAGTGGCTCAAGAATTGGTGTAGGAAGGAGGGGTTTGGGTTCCTGGAGAACTGGGCCGACTTCTCAGTTGGCTACAGGTTCTATGCTAGGGATGGGCTGCACCTCAATGGGGAGGGTGCAGCTGTGCTGGGGGAGAAAATGGCTAGAAGGTTGGAGGAGTCTTTAAACTAGGGACTAAGGGGGAGGGTATTCATTTTATAGGAGGGGAAGGCAGTGCAGATAGAGACCTGGGCACAAATAATGAAATTGGGGGTGGGGGTGGCATGGGGGGTGGGGTTAGAACAGTTAATAATTTAAGAAAGAATAGAGGTTCAGAGAGATACATAAAGTGCATGTATACTAATGCTAGAAGCCTCACCAACAAAATGGCAGAATTAGAATTAATTTTGTTGGAACATAATTATGACATGGTGGGGATATCTGAGACATGGCTGGACGAGAGCCACGACTGGGCGGTTAATTTACAGGGCTATAGTCTGTTTAGAAATGACCGTAAAAATAGGCGAGGTGGGGGTGTGTGTTTATATGTAAAATCATCCTTAAAACCCATCCTGCGTGATATCTGTGAATCTAATGAAGATGTAGAGTCCCTGTGGATGGAGATTAAGGGAGGGGGAAAAAATAATAAATTACTGATAGGGGTTTGTTATAAGTCTCCTAAAATAAGGGAAGCAACAGAGAATATACTCGTAAAGCAAATAGATGAAGCAGCGACTCAAGGAGAAGTCATTATTATGGGGGATTTCAACTACCCTGAAATACATTGGGGAACAGAAACCTGTAGTTCCAGCAAAGGTAATAGGTTTTTGACAACTATGAGGGACAATTACCTTTCACAACTAGTTCAGGACCCAACAAGAGGGGGGCACTGCTAGACCTAATATTAACCAACAGGCCAGACCCCATATCAAATATAAGGGTTGGGGTCACTTGGGTAATAGTGATCACAAAATAATAAGCTTTCATGTATCCTTTAATAAGATGTATAGTCGAGGGGTTACAAGAACACTAAACTTCAGGAAGGCAAATTTCCAACGGATGAGAGATCATCTTAGTGCCATAAACTGGGACAATATCCTGAGACATAAAAATACACAAAGAAAATGGGAGACGTTTATTAGCATCCTGAATAGGACCTGTGCACAGTATATGCCCTATGGGAATAAACATGCTAGAAATAGAAGGAAACCACTATGGCTAAATAGAGCTGTAAGGGGCGCAATAAGTGACAAACAGAAAGCATTTAGGGAATTAAAGCAAGTAGGTAGTGATGAGGCATTAAATAAATACAGAAGATTGAATAAATTCTGTAAAAAGCAAATCAAGACAGCAAAGATTGAGGCAGAGAGACTCATTGCCAGAAAAAGTAAAAATAATTCCAAAATATTCTTTAACTGCATAAATAGCAAGAACCTAAAAAATGATAGTATTGGTCCCCTTAAAAATAGTCTGGGTGAAATGGTGGATGAGGATGAGGAAAAAGCCAATATGCTAAATGACTTTGTTTCAACTGTATTTACACAAGAAAATCCCATGACAGATAACATGATCAGTGATAAAAAAATTTCTCCATTAAATGTCACCTGCTTAACCCAGCAGGAAGTATGGCGGCGTCTAAAAATCACTAAAACTGACAAATCCCCAGGCCCAGATGGGATACACCCCCGAGTACTGCAGGAATTAAGTACAGTCATTGATAGACCATTATTTTTAATCTTTAAAGATTCCATAATAACGGGGTCTGTACCACAGGACTGGCATATAGCAAATGTGGTGCCAATATTCAAAAAGGGGGCAAAAACTGAACCTGGAAATTATAGGCCAGTGAGCTTAACATCTACTGTGGGTAAAATCCTGGAGGGTTTTTAAGGGATACTATATTGGAGTATCTGAGGCTGAATAACCTCATGACACAGTATCAGCATGGATTTACTAGGGACCGTTCTTGTCAGACTAATCTGATAAGCTTTTATGAAGGGGTAAGTTCCGGACTGGACCAAGGGAATGCAGTGGACGTGGTGTTCATGGACTTCTCAAAAGCTTTTGATACGGTGCCACACAAAAGGCTGATACAAAAAATGAGAACAATGGGGATAGGGGAAAATATGTGTAAGTGGGTTAAGAACTGGCTCATGGATAGGAACACACTCGGACTGGGTCACGATTAGCAGTGGGGTACCATAGGAGTCAGTACTGGGGCCGCTTTTTTTAACATATTTATTAATGACCTTGTAGGGGGCATACAGAGTAGTATTTCAATATTTGCAGATGACACTAAACTCTGCAGGGTAATAAATACAGAGGAGGATAATTTTATATTACAGGAGGATTTATGTAAACTAGAAGCTTGGGCTGATAAATGGCAAATGAGCTTTAATGGGGATAAATGTAAGGTCATGCACTTGGGTAGAACAAACAAGATGTATAATTATGTGCTTAATTGTAAAACACTGGGCAAAACTGTCACTGAAAAAGACCTGGGTGTATGGATGGATGACAAACTCACATGTAGTGGCCAATGTCAGGCAGCTGCTGCCAAGGCAAATAAAATAATGGGATGCATTAAAAGAGGCATAGATACTCATGAGGAGAACATAATTTTACCTCTATACAAGTCACTGGTGCGACCACACTTAGAATACTGTGTACAGTCATGGCCAAAAGTTTTGAGAATGACACAAATATTAATTTTTACAAAGTCTACTGCTTCACTTTTTCTAATGGCAATTTGCATATACTCCAGAATGTTATAAAGAGTGATCAGCTTAACAGCAATTACTTGCAAAGTCAATATTTGGCTAGAAAATGAACTTTATCCCCCAAAACACATTTCAACATCATTGCAGCCCTGCCTTAAAAGGACCAGCTAACCTCTTTTCAGTGATTGCTCCATTAACACAGGTGTGGGTGTTGATGAGGACATGGCTGGAGATCAATCTGTCATGATTAAGTAAGAATGACACCACTGGACACTTTAAAAGGAGGCTGGTGCTTGGCATCATTGTTTCTCTTCTGTTAACCATGGTTATCTCTAAAGAAATACATGCAGTCATCATTGCAATGCACAAAAATGGCCTAACATGGAAGAGTATCGCAGCTAGAAAGATTGCACTTCAGTCAACAATCTATCGCATCATCAAGAACTTCAAGGAGAGAGGTTCCATTGTTGCCAAAAAGGCTCCAGGGCGCCCAAGAAAGACCAGCAAGCGCCAGGACCGTCTCTTAAAAGTGTTTCAGCTGTGGGATCGGGCTACCAGCAGTGCAGAGCTTGCTCAGGAATGGCAGCAGTCAGGTGTGAGTGCATCTGCACGCACTGTGAGGCGGAGACTCTTGGAGCAAGGCCTGGTCTCAAGGAGGGCAGCAAAGAAGCCACTTCTCTCCAGAAAAAACATCATGGACAGACTGATATTCTGCAAAAGGTACAGGCAGTGGACTGCTGAGGACTGGGGTAAAGTTATTTCTCTGATGAATCCCCTTTTCGATTGGGACATCAGGAAAAACCTCATTCGGAGAAGACAAGGTGAGCGCTACCACCAGTCTTGTCTCATGCCAACTGTTAAGCATCCTGAAACCATTCATGTGTGGGGTTGCTTCTCAGTCAAGGGAATCGGCTCTCTCACAGTCTTGCCTAAAAACACAGCCATGAATAAAGAATGGTACCAGAATGTCCTCCAAGAGCAACTTCTCCCAACCCTCCAAGAGCAGTTTGGCGATCAACAATGCCTTTTCCAGCATGATGGAGCACCTTGCCATAAAGCAAAGGTGATAACTAAATGGCTCAGGGAACAAAACAGAGATTTTGGGTCCATGGCCGGGAAACTCCCCAGATCTTAATCCCATTGAGAACTTGTGGTCAATCATCAAGAGACGGGTGGACAAACAAAAACCTAAAAATTCTGACAAAATGAAAGCATTGATTGTGCAAGAATGGACTGCTATCAGTCAGGATTTGGTCCAGAAGTTGATTGAGAGCATGCCAGGGAGAATTGCAGAGGTCCTGAAGAAGAAGGGTCAACACTGCAAATATTGACTTGCTGCATTAACTCATTCTAACTGTCAATATAAGCTTTTGTTACTCATATGTTTGCAATTATATTTCTGTCTGTGATAAAAACATCTGTCAAACACACAGACAAAAACCAGAGGGCAGCAAATCATGTGAAAATATAATATTTGTGTCATTCTCAAAACTTTTGGCCATGATTGTACAGTTCTGGTCTCCGGTGTATAAGAAAGACATAGCTGAACTGGAGCGGGTGCAGAGAAGAGCGACCAAGGTTATTAGAGAACTGGGGGGTCTGCAATACCAGGACAGGTTATTACACTTGGGGTTATTTAGTTTGGAGAAACTAAGGCTTAGGGTGATCTTATTACAATGTATAAATACATGAGGGGACAGTACAAAGACCTTTCTAATGATCTTTTTACTCTTAGACCTGTGACGGGGACAAGAGGGCATCCTCTATGTCTGGAGAAAAGAAGGTTTAGTCATAATCACAGACGCAGATTCTTTACTGTAAGAGCAGTGAGACTATGGAACTCTCTGCCGTCTAATGTTGTAATGAGTGATTCCTTACTAAAATTTAAGAAGGGACTGGATGCCTTTCTTGAAAAGTATATTACAGGCTATAGTCACTAGTTTCCTAGATATTGCGTTGATCCAGGGAGCTAGTCTGATTGCCGTATGTGGAGTCGGGAAGGAATTTTTTTCCCCAATGTGAAGCTTACTGTTTGCCACTTGTTTTTTTTTTTACCTTCCTCTGGATCAACATGTTAGGGCAGGTTAGGATAGGATATGGGTTGAACTAGATGGACTTAAAGTCTTCCTTCAACCTTAATAACTATGTTACTATGTAATAATTGGGTGAGTTGGCATTTCTGGCCATTTTTACTGTGTTGAAGGACCATTTTAACTGTGCTGAAGAAACTATCAGAAAGCCCAGACTAATGTAGACTGGGTAGGAGCTAAAACTGGACCTGCGGGGTAAATATAAATTCTTTATTTTTTTTAACTAGTTTGAAGACTTTAGGCAATATTTTGTTTTGATTCCCGAAACACCCTTTACAAAATTGCTCCTTCCCCCAGATCCCTTTAGGCTGTGCTTCCACCATCAAGATACAGCGGCATGTTGGACACAGTGTGTTATCTGTTTCCAGTGCTGCCCGAGACTGCGCTCCCACCATCAGGATACAGCAGAGTGTTGGACGCAGTGTGTTATCTGTTTCCAGTGTTGCCCCTGAGGCTACTCTCCCACCATCAGGATACAGCAGCGTGTTGGACACATTGTTATCTGTTTCCAGTGCTATCCCTAAGGCTGCGTTCCCACCATCAGGATATAGCAGTGTGTTGAGTGCAGTGTGTTATCTGTTTCCAGTGCTGCCCCTGAGGCTGTGCTCCCACCATAACGATACAGCAGCATGTTGGGTGCAGTGTTATCTGTTTCCAGTGCTGCCCCTGAGGCTGCTCTCCTAACATAAGGATACAGCATCTTGTTGGATGCAGTGTGTTATCTGTTTCCAGTGCTGGACCTGAGGCTGCGCTCCCACCATCAGGATACAGCAGCGTGTTGGACGCAGTGTTATCTGTTTCCAGTGCTGCCCCTGAGGCCGCGTTCCCACTATCAGGATACAGCAGCGTGTTGGGTGCAGTGTGTTATGTTTCCAGTGCTGTCCCTGAGGCTGCACTCCCAACATCAGGATACAACAGAGTGTTGGACGCAGTGTTATTTGTTTCCAGTGCTGCCCCTGAGGCTGCATTCCCACCATCAACATACAGCAGCATATTGGACGCAGTGTGATATCTGTTTCCAGTGCTGCCCTGAGGCATGTATTCAGTGAGCCATGCGGATCTACCGCATGTAATGAACGGCTAAGGTATAATTGACATTCTGAGGCTCGTCGACCCGCACAGCAAGGCAGTTTACACAGCGTCAGATAGAAGCATGGTGGGTGTAGGATTTCTATAAATCCCATCCACTGTGCTTGTAACCTAGAACGCAGCGGTATGGACTCAGTGCAGGTGAGCTGCATCCAAACCGCTGCTATTCTGGATCGTGGGCACACATCCTCAGTAACAAGATTCAATCGAAACCTAGACATTAAGAGTTTACAACTGTGTTTTAACTGTATTAGTATAAGACTATACAAAGGTGCACACTTTTTTAATTTCCTTTATTAAATATTTTATTAAGCAATAGCTATATAACCATTACACATCCAAGTCATCATGGAAGAAATAGAGCAGTCATTTCCTTAGGACCATAAACTACCTACATCTACACGACCAGACAAACCACATTACATCTTTCCAGTGCCTGTCGCACAGTACACAGTACACATATTAAAGAGATGATGAAAATTTGCAAAGTTTTTTTTCTTTTTGCAATGCAATCAGCAATGAATCTTGAATGCATCTTAAAAAATATTCATAATTTAGTAAAAAATGACATATGGATTATTTTACAGTACATGCTGCTGCAGTCATTCATGACTGCATAACCAGTCTGTTCAGGGTTCTCATAGTGCACACACTGATCAGATTGTGTTGTGTTTTTTGTTTTTCTTTTTTTATAGAAAACAGAAATATAAGCAATATGAATAGAAATACGGTAATGTCTAAAGATACAGTATTAAAGTAATTCTTTATCTGAAAATAAAGGTAACTAAAAACCGTTGTCTTTAGTCAGCAGCATGCTATATCATCAAAACAATACAAAGTATGTACAAGTACAATTCTTCTCAAATGGTCACAGAACATCGTATGTAAAGTGTTTGCAGAACACAGATGTTTTCTTTTTTTTCTCACTTTAGTACATGTGTAAGGTTTGCTGCATATCCCATATATGCAGTCATTTTGAAAAGTTATGATTTACGGTACATAAATATGTGACCTATCTGTGAACTAGAAATGATAGAATGACAGCTCAATAATGTCACTGTTTCCAAGAAAAAAAAAAAAACTACAAGTGGATCATGCCGCAAAATAGCCACAAATAATGGACATGGTAAAACATGGCCAGATGATTTATTTTCTATTATTTAAAGACACCATTAGTGGTTGCCTTTAAACAAATAACAAGTAAATGCAACTTTCCTATCATTTTATTCTATAAAAACGAAAAATATGCTTGCTTCATATATTGATAAGCCAACACGTTTTTTCGTGCCCATGAATTATTCTAAAGTGATATTACAGCTAGAAAGGTGAAACTAACATTATGAATTATACAGATTTGTACACCATGTTCCAAATTATTATGCAAATGATATTTTTCTCTGATTTTCCTAAATGGTCGGTGCAAATGACAGTCAGTCTAATAAAAGTCATCACCCGTTAGAGTATACATCGAATTTTATTGAAGAAACCTCCCAATAATAACAGTATAATCTCCAAAATGAATAAAAACTCAAGATGCACTGTTCCAAATTATTAGGCACAGTAGAATTTCTAAACATTTGATATGTTTTAAAGAACTGAAAATGCTCATTTGTGGAATTTGCAGCATTAGGAGGTCACATTCACTGAACAAAAAAAGCTATTTAACTCCAAAACAATATAACAGGCCAAGTTACATGTTAACATAGGAACCCTTCTTTGATATCACCTTCACAATTTTTGCATCCATTGAACTTGTGAGTTTTTGGAGAGTTTTTGCTTGTATTTCTTTGCATGAAGTCAGAATAGCCTCCCAGAGCTGCTGTTTTGATGTGAACTGCCTCCCACCCTCATAGATCTTTTGCTTGATGATACTTCAAAGGTTCTCTATAGGGTTGAGGTCAGGGGAAGATGGTGGCCACACCATGAGTTTATCTCCTTTTATGCCCATTGCAACCAATGACTCAGAGGTATTCTTTGCAGCATGAGATGGTGCATTGTCATGCATGAAGATGATTTTGCTCCTGAAGGCACGTTTCTGCTTTTTATACCATGGAAGAAAGATGTCAGTCAGAAACTCTATATACTTTGCAGAAGTCATTTTCACACCTTCAGGAACCTTAAAGGGCCCTTACCAGCTGTTTCCCCATGATTCTGGCCCAAAACATGACTCCTCCACCTACTTGGTGACGTTGCAGCCTTGTTGGGACATGGTGGCCATCCACCAACCATCCACTACTCCATCCATCTGGACCATCCAGGGTTGCTCGACACTCATCAGTAAACAAGACTGTTTGAAAATTAGTCTTCATGTATGTCTGCGCCCATTGCAACAGTTTCTGCTTGTGAGCACTGTTTAGGGGTGACCGAATAGCTTTATGCACCACAGCAAGCCTTTGAAGGATCCTACACCTTGAGGTTTGAGGGACTCCAGAGGCACCAGCAGCTTCAAATATTTGTTTGCTGGTTTGTAATAGCTTTTTAGCAGCTGCTCTCTTAATTTGATGAACTTACCTGGCAGAAACCTTCCTCATTCTGCCTTTATCACCACGAACACGTCTGTGCTCAGAATCAGCCACAAATCTTTTAACAGTACGATGATCACGCTTAAGTTTTCGGAAAATATCTAATGTTTTCATCCCTTGACCAAGGCATTGCACTATTTGATGCTTTTCAGCAGCAGAGATCCTTTTTCTTTCCCATGTTACTTGAAAACTCTGGCCTGCTTAACAGTGTGGAACAGCCAGTTTTCCTTTTATTGGGCTTACATGGCAAACTAATTATCACAGGTATCTGAGATTGATTTCAGTGATCCAAAGAACCCTGAGACACAATACCATCAATGGATTTCATTTACAAAAATAAAACCGCTATGACACTTAAAACCAATTTGCATAATAATTTGGAACATGGTGTATATAGAATTCAAATTTGTGGGGTACCATATAAAACAGTGATAAAAAATGGTAGATAAAAAGAAAACCTGACTGATGGCCAGGAGAAACTGTACATTGTTTATTTTGTTTTCTTTACAACAAACTAATTGGTAATATGATAAGCAGCAGATACTTTACAATGTTTTCCATTGGTTTTAAATGAAGCGCTCACCATTTGTTAATAGCTTTAAAAAGCAAAATTAGAGTGGTGGAAAATCTATTTTTAGTACATATTTACATGGATATAAACTTTTGTTTGAACCTTGCCTAGGTCTGCAGGAGATAGACTTGAGCATTTACCTATCAACCTATCAAATTCTTTTTGAATCCCCATAAATCACTCACGTCTAGTTATATGTTTAAAAGACAAAAAACCTGACTAGCACATCCAGACTAATGCGAACTAGGTGCAAACCAAAGGGAGCTACCCTCATGTAAAACATCCAAAAAAAGGCTGCACTCAAGCATACTAAAGCATGACAACATAGAATATATGAAATTTTGAATAGCAATATGGCTTTGGAATATAAGGAAAAATTTGAGACGCTTAGTATAAACATTTGGCCAAACATTTTAAAGCTCAACAACCATCGTCAAGGTGGTCTCAATTCTGTTGAGAACCTAATGTGAACATACCTCTATTAGGCTGATATCTGAATTTCTGGGCGAATCGCCCAGAAATTCAGATATCAGCCTAATAGAGGTATGTTCACATTAGGTTCTCAACAGAATTGAGACCACCTTGACGATGGTTGTTGAGCTTTAAAATGTTTGGCCAAATGTTTATACTAAGCGTCTCAAATTTTTCCTTATATTCCAAAGCCATATTG
Source organism: Oophaga sylvatica (assembly GCA_033576555.1). Lineage (NCBI taxonomy): Eukaryota > Metazoa > Chordata > Amphibia > Anura > Dendrobatidae > Oophaga > Oophaga sylvatica. Next base: position 407,308,010 of record JARQOD010000005.1, read on the forward strand.
CTATTCAAAATTTCATATATTCTATGTTGTCATGCTTTAGTATGCTTGAGTGCAGCCTTTTTTTGGATAGTTATATGTTTACACATATATGTATTTAAGTATAAGTGTGCGTGTACATAAATATATATATATATACATACATACAATGGGTGCGGGAAGTATTCAGACCCCTTCAAATTTTTCACTCTTTGTTTCATTGCAGCCATTTGTTTAATTAAAAAACGTTCATTTTTTTCTCATTAATGTGCACTATGCACCCCATCTTGACTGAAAAAAAAACAAATTTAGAAATTTTTGCAAATTTATTAAATAAGAAAAGCTGAAATATCACATGGTCATAAGTATTCAGACGCTTATTCAGCCCCTTTGCTCATTATTGAGTAGAAGCACCCTTGTGAGCTAGTACAGCCATGAGTCTTCTTGGGAATGATGCAACAAGTTTTTTCACACCTGGATTTGGGGATCCTCTGTTATTCTTCCTTGCAGATCCTCTCCAGTTTCCAGTTCCATCAGGTTGGATGGTGAATGTTGGTGGACAGCCATTTTCAAGTCTCTCCACAGATGCTCAATTAAGTTTAGTTCAGGGCTCTGGCTGGGCCAGTCAAGAGTGGTCACATAGTTGTTCTGAAGCCACTCCTTTGTTATTTTAGCTGTGTGCTTAGGGTCATTGTCTTGTTGGAAAGTGAACCTTCGGCCAAGTCTGAGGTCCAGAACACTCCGGAAGAGGTTTTCATCCAGGATATCTCTGTACTTGGCCTTATTCATGTTTCCTTCAATTGCAACCAGTCATCCTGTCCCTGCAGCTGAAAAACACGCCCATAGCATGATGCTGCCAACGCCATGTTTCACTGTTGAGATTGTATTGGGCAGGTGATGAGCAGTGCCTGATTTTCTCCACACATACCGTTTAGAATTATCACCAAAAAGTTCTATCTTCATCTCATAAGGCCAGAGAATCTTATTTCTCATAGTCTGGGAGTCCTTCATGTGTTTTTTAGCAAACTGTATGTGGGCTTTCATATGTCTTGCACTGAGGAGAGGCTTCCGTCGGGCCATTCTGCCATAAAGGCCAGACTGTTGGAGGGCTGCAGTGATAGTTGAATTTGTGAAACTTTCTCCCATCTCCCTACTGCACCTGTGGAGCTCAGGCAGTGATTTTGGGGTTCTTCTTTACCCACGTCACCAAGGCTCTTCTCTCACGATTGCTCAGCTTGGCTGGATGGCCAGGTCTAGGAAGACTACTGGTGGTCCCAAACTTCTTCCATTTAAGGATTATGGAGGCCACTGTGCTCTTAGGAAACATAAGTACTGCCAAAATTCTTTTCTAATCTTGGCCAGATGTGTGCCTTGTTACAATTCTGTCTCTGAGCTCCTTGGTCAGTTCCTTTGACCTCATGATTCTCATTTTGTCTGACATGCACTGTGAGGTCTTATATAGACAGGTGTGTGCCTTTACAATTCAAGTCCTATCAGTTTATTTAAAGACAGCTGGACTCCAATGAAGCAGTAGAACCATCTCAAGGAGGATCACAAGGAAATGGACAGCATGTGACTTAAATATGAATGTCTGAGCAAAGGGTATGAATACTTATGACCATGTGATATTTGTTTTTCCTTTTTAATAAATTTGCAAAAATTTCTACATTTCTGTTTTTTTTCAGTCAAGATTGGGTGCAGAGCGTACATTAATGAGAAAAAAAATGAGCTTTTTAGAATTTACAAAATGGCTGCAATGAAACAAAGAGTGAAAAATTTAAAGGGGTCTGAATACTTTCTGTACCCACTGTATTATATATATATATATATATATATATACACACACACACACATGGTATACACACACACAGCGGTTGAAATAAGCATTGAATAGGTCACCAATTTTCTAACTAACTATATGTCTACAGGTGCTATTGACATGAAATTCTCACCAGATGTTGGTACAAATCCATCCAGTGAACACAGGCAAATAAATCAAACCTTAGATGATAAATTGAAGGGTTGTCCGGTGAAAAACGAATAAGTCTGCAGACTTGTTAATCTCCCAGTGCACACACTGTGCCCTGCAGAGATTCAACAGTTTCTGAGCTGGGAATAGATGGTATGTATGCGTTATAAATACTCCCAGCCAGTGAGCATGGCCTTGCTTCCATCCACTAGTATGTAGAGAAGGCCGCGCCCTCTAGTCAGCCATATCACTAGACGGGACATGGCCTCGCTCAATACAAGTGTATGGAGCGAGGCCATGCTCACTAGATGGGCCTTGACCGGGAATATGTATAACACATACATACCCTCCGATCCTGGCTCAGAAACCGATGAATCCCTGCAGTGCACAGTGCGTGTGCTGGGGGGAATCGTAAGTCTGCAGTCTCAGTGAGTGACTACAAACTTATCGATTTGGACCAGACAACCCATAGTAGTTATGTGTAGTAATGAGTAATGACACAGGGAAAAAATATTGAACACATGAAGGAAGTGCAAAAAGCAATAGAAAGTCATGACTTAGGCTGAAAAGTGTCAGTCATTAAAAAGTAATGCGGCCACTTAGTGAAAGATATCAACTGGATATAAAAAGGGTCTCATTACCAAGGTGCCACACAAGAAACATCCATGACGGGTAAAACCAGTCAGCTGTCTCAGGTCCTTCACAACCTTATTGTTGCAAAACATACTGTTGGCATTGGTTGCAGAAGAATGTCCAAACTACTGAAGGCTCCAGAGAGCACTATTAGGGCCATAATCAGAAGAGAAAGAACATCATTTCACCATAAACCGGCCATGACCAAGTGTTCCCCCTCAAGATTTCAGACAGAGGAGTGAAAAAAATCATCAGAAGAGTTGTCCAAGAGCAAAGACCATATGTGGAGAGGTACAGAAATACCTGGAATTAGCAGGTACTATTTTTTCAAAGAAAACTATAAGTAATGTACTCAACCATCATGGTGTGTATGCATGCTCATCACGCAAGAGTCCATTGCTGAACAAAAAGCATGTTCAAGCTCGTTTAAAGTTTGCGCAACAACATTTAGACAAGCCTGTGAAATACTGGGACAATATAATCTGGTCATGTGAGACCAAAATTGAACTTTTTGTATGTTTGGAAGCCAAAAGGCACTACATATCACCCCAAAAATAGGATACCAATAGTGAAGTTTGTAAGTGGGAACATCATGGTATAGGGATGTTTTCAGCATTCAGCACTGGCAAACTTCATATGATTGAAGAAAGGTAGAATGGACAAATGTACCGAGACATTCTTGAAAAATATCTGTGCACACACATCCAAGGAAACTCTCAGTTGATTTCAGAGAGAAAATAAAGCTGCTAGAATGGCCAAGCCAATCACCCGACCTGAATTCAACAGAAAATTTATGGAAGGAGCTAAAGCTCAGAGTTCATAGGAGCCAAGGAACCTTCAGGATTTGAAGAGTGTTTGTGTGGAAGAAGGGGCCAAAATCACACCTGAGCAATGAATGTGACTCGTTTCTCCAAACAGGAGTCTTGAAGCTATCATCACCAACAAAGGCTTTTGTACAATTAAATAAATTTAGTAAGGGTGTTCAATACTTTTCCCTTTGTCTTTTCTCATTATTACACATAATTTATCGACATCTATGATTTGATTTTTCTGTGTGGCTTGGATGGGTTGTTACTGACATCGGGTGAGAATTTCATGTCAATAGCACCTTTACAAATATATTTACTTAGAAAATTGGTGACGTGTTCAATACTTATAATACCATATTACTGATCAGGAGACGCTATGAATTTACCCAAATGTGTATTCTAGTTTGAAACTGGTAACATTTTTATAAATATATACGAACTATGTGCCTCTGTAACAGCACTAGTAATAATAGCCAGATTCTGCAGATGTGAAGTGGCAAATGATTATTGCTCGGTATATTGCACTGTGTCAGCTATAGATCATGTGATTGATGCATGGTACTCGAGTGCCTCGTAAGTGCTAATTTAGAAAACTACCAAGCTTTCAAATGAGGCGAGTTCTTACCATTTGACATTTTATTTCTAGAAGACAATTGAGAACTAGTGCAGATATGTAGGCTTCCACTATCCTTATGATATTCTCTTGCTATTTTATAAATATGATTGCCACTATAAAATACATGACATGGTAGTTTTACCAAACAAAATAATTTGCACCAATTACAGTAGGCAAGATTACAGAAGGCTTAATGGGGTTGTCCACTTTTGGCACATTTTTGCATGTTTGGGGCTAAAAATATTTTTTACAATTGGGGTTCATTAAAAGTTTTGCACCATTTGGCTTTTACAAGCTCATTATTTAGTTGCACATTCAACTTTGATGTGCTCTATTTATGTATACATAAAAAAATGGAAAATCACTACACTGGTAAAACGTGATGTGGGTTAGGAGGCTTCGTCCTATAGTATGTTTACAGCTGTCTTGTAGATTCTAGTGCTCCGGGGAGGGGGGACTGTGGGCAGGGTCTTATCTTGGTGCTGTAGGCAAGAGAAACTAAGGAATGACCTGCCACAGGCCCGCCTGAAGCACAGTCTGTCTCGCTCTGTCTTTAAGATGAGGTCATGTTTGTGCTTTGGGGTGGCCTGTGGGCAGGTCTGTCCTTGGTTTCTCTGGCCTACAGTACAAAGATGAGACCTGCCTACAGTCCCGCCCAGAGCACAGGCATATCATTAACTGAAAATTTATAACACTGATTACACAAGAACCACAAGATGGATTTTGTCACCCCAGGTATCATTTTATTAAGTTTAACACCGCCAACCTGACACTGTCTGTAATTTACTTAGCAAAATCCTGCTGACAGGTTCACTTTAAACATGAATTTGACTTAATTGTAAATTTTGCACAATTTATATAAGTCTTGTGGATTATTCCTTGTCCACTCACATACTTGGAGATTAGCAATGCTGTCAGCATCATACCTACAGATGTCTTCTGGGACACTTATGCAATAGTCAGGTGCATCTATCCTATTCTAATGATACCTGTTGATCACTCAAACATTTTAGCATCTGTAGATGTCATTTGGTTTTTATCATTTCGAAATTGAGCAGCATTGTAATAACCTTTTAACGAGTGAGAGATATATAGTATCCAACACTAGTAGCATCTCTGTATGTGAAGAGCGCTGAAAAGCAGCTGCTGATCCCAGGAGCTTAACCCCCGATAAGCCAAGGTTAATACCAACTATGACAACTGAATAATTAGTCAAGAGGTATCTTCAAACCATTTGTTTCACTTATTTTCTATTGGTTATGTAGCTTCCATGATTTCCTCTCACAGAATGTGGCTTGCGGCTATTTCTCATTGATGAATGTGGCTCTCGGGGTAAGAAATGTTGGGGACCACTGCTATATTATGTCTGTGTATGTTATACCTTTGTTATTTTTTACATTTTAGAAGACAGACATTAGAAAATAGTAACAATATTAGATTAATTTTCGTTCAGTAGCAATTTTATGTACAATACACAATTTTTGCTGTTTTTTTTTCATCAGGGCTCACTGACTTTTAACAAGATGGAGTATTTTTGCCTATAGCAAGTAGTTAACGGTTTCTAGATATTGAAAGCAAATTATTAACCTGTAGGATCTTAGCGCAACCTCAGAAATTTTGCTGAAAAAGAGAGGTAAAGATGTTAGATGTTATGCTTTCCAACAGAGATTAGTAGATATTCTTCTGTCAGGGGTTCATATTAGCATTAAAAAAATGTATTGCATCCTACATTACTTTCACAACATGTTTGAGTATCCTTTCTAGATTCTGTTTGGGGCTTATGCATGAAGTCCAAAAATTAGGATTCAAAAGAAACCCCCAATTGATATTGAGGACAATGAGTCAAATGGAATACAAAATTGAAACTTTCGAGTGGAGTTTGTTTTCTAACCCCTTTGCGACATGTGCCATACTAGTACTGTGCATGTCGTGTCTCCCCCTTTGATGTGGGCTCTGGCTGTGTTTTGAACAGCTGATATGTGCCCGGAACAGCCACGGGTGGAAACGTGATCCACCCGAGGCTATTAACTAGTTAAATGCCGCTGTCAATCTGACAGTGGCATTTAACACGCGTTTCCAGCCATCGAGCTTGAAATCCGCCCATCGGTGGTTTTGGCCGCGGGGCACCGATGGGTTGGCATGACAACCAGAGGTCTCCTGCAGAACTCCATGGTTGTCACTGCCAGCTTGCTGTGAATACCGCCTGGTGGTCGGCGCTCATAGCAAGTGAGGTATTCTGCTACATACAGGTGATCTGATCATTGCCTGTATGAAGCAGAGCCGATTGGTTTATGGCAGCTTCTAGTCTCCCATGGAGACTATTGAAGCATGTCAAAAGTAAAAAAAAGTTTTAAAAAATATTATAAATAAAAAAATATAAGATTGAATCACCTCCCTTTCGCCCCACTCAAAATAAAACAATAAAAAATATCAAACATACACATATTTGGCATCACAGCGTTCAGAATCGCCCGATCCATCAATAAAAAAAAGGATTAACCTTATCGCTAAAGTCAAAATGCCAGAATTACTTTTTTTGGTCGCAAAAATGCAATAATCAGCGATCAAAAGATCGTATCTGCACCAAAATGGTATCAATAAAAACGTCAGTTCGGCACGCAAAAAATAAGCTCTCACCCAAACTGAGATCATGAAAAATAGAGACGCTACAGGTTTTTAACAAACTTTGGATTTTTTTTCACCACTTAAGTAAAAAAGAAACTAGACATATTTGTTGTCTGTGAACTCGTAATGACCTGGTGAACATGGTAAAAAAAAAATTCAAAAAAACGTGGAATTGCACTTTTTTTTGCAATTTCACCACACTTGTAATTTTTTTCTCTTTTTTTGATACAGGATATGGTAAAACCAATGGTGTTGTTCATAAGCACAACTTGTCCCCAAAAAACAAGCCATCACATGGCCATATTGACGGAAAATAAAAAAGTTATGGCTCTAGGAAAAAGGGGAGCGAAAAACAAACGCAAAAACGAAAAATGGGCCGCGGCGCAAAGGGGTTAAGCAAGACAATAGTGTAGTAACTACTACTGAGTCTGTCTTAACCTGTTACCAACATTGGGCGTAATAGTATGCCTATGTCGGTATCCCTCCCTTTGATGCGTACTCCGGCGGTGAGCCCACATTTTCCCGGGACATATCAGCTGTTTTGAACAGCTGACATGTGCCCGCAATAGCCAAGGGTGGAATCACGATACACCTGTGGCTATTAACTAGTTAAATGCCGCTGTCAAACGCTGACAGCGGCATTTAAATGTCACTTCCGGCAATCGCGCCGAAAATGCGCTCACCAGTGACCCGCGTCACGTGATCACGAGTCACCGGTGCGTCGGCATGATAACCCGAGGTCTGCTGGAGACCTCTATGGTTGTCAGTGCCGCCTTGCTGTGAGCGCCACCCAGTGATCGGCGGTCACAGCAAGTATTTCTGCTACATAGAGGCGATCTGCTCATCGCCTCTATGTAGCAGAGGAGATCGGGTAGTGGCAGCTTCTAGTCTCCCACGGAGACTATTGAAGCATGCCAAAAGTGAAAAAAATGTTTTTAAAAATATTAAAAAAATAATAAAATAAAAAAGTTTAAATCACCTCTTTCGCACCATTAAAAATAAAACAATAAAAAAAATCAAACATACACATATTAGGTATCGCCGTGTTCAGAATCGCCCGATCTATCAATAAAAAAGGATTAGAAAAAATAAAAAATGCCATAATTACTTTTTTTTGGTCGCTGTGACGTTGCATTAAAATGCAATAACGGGTTATCAAAAGATCGTATCCGCACCAAAATGGTATAATTAAAAACGTCAGCTCGGCACGCAAAAAATACGCCCCCCTCGCCTGACTCGAGATCACGAAAAATGGAGACGCTACGGGTCTCAGAAAATGGCGCAATTTGTTTTTTAGCAAAGTTGGGATTTTTTTTCACCACTTAGATAAAAAAGAACCTAGATATGTTTGGTGTCTATGAACTCGTAATGACCTGGAGAATCATAATGGAAGGTCAGTTCTAGCATTTAGTGAATCTAGCAAAAAAGCCAAACGAAAAACAAGTGTGGGATTGCACTTTTTTTGCAATTTCACCGCACTTGGAATTTTTTTCCCGTTTTCTAGTACACGACATGGTAAAACCAATGGTGTCGTTCAAAAGTACAACTAGTCCCACAAAAAATAAGCCCTCACATGGCCATATTGACAGAAAAGTAAAAAAGTTATGGCTCTGGGAAGGAGGGGAGCGAAAAACGAAAACGTAAAACCGAAAAATGCTCTGGGGTTAAGGGGTTAAACAATAGACACTGCCTGAAAAAAAAAAGAATCCAAAGTTACGTACTATGTATTCCTTTGCCTCAGGACTCTACCAACCACTTTCTTTTGAATTCTATTTTTTCAAGGATTAAGATCGATGCCCCAGAGTCAGGGACAGGATTTCAAATGTGGTATGAAACAAGTCTAATACATATAAAAGGGTATTCCCATCTCCAAGATCCTACCCTAAAAATGTAGTAGGTGTAATAATATTAATAATAATAATATTAGAAAATACCACCAATTAGAAATGTAGTATAGTTCTTCTGATAAGATATGCTGCTTAACCTATTTACTTTTTTTTGGAAGTGCACTTGAGCAGCAGGGTGGTTTGCTGTTGAAGGAGAAAAAAAAAATCTCTCTTTAAATCTTCTGCTTCAGCGAGTGTGAGCGAGCAAGTGCGAACGGTGGGAAGTGTGACTTGAGATTCAGTGACTTTGGATTCAGGGAGTTGATAAGGGAGGAATTACTGAATTGCTGTTATATTTTATTAATACTTTTTATTTATTTTTACTTATCTTTGCTGTCTGGTGAAATCCCCATTAGAAATGTGCTCCACTATTGCCAATGCCATCCAGTGTACATCTTGCCACATGTATACAGTCCTTGATCAGCCGGTCGAGGGTGCATACTGCTGTGTGAGATGTGAGCACATTGTGCATTTGGAAGCCCAAATTCTGGATCAAAATGTGCAGCTGGCAACACTGAGATCCATAGACAATATGGAAAGGAGTCTTCTGCTCACTGAGCAGATGCTCTATGGGATAGATGAGGGGGGGTGCTAGGATGGAGCTCCAGGACACTGAAGTAGGAAGCGGGGTAGAGGGAAGAGTGCCAGGGAGGCCAATAAGTTTGCAAAGTTGGCAGATGAGGGGGTTGTCAGTACAGGGGTAGCACTGCTGCAGCAAGGCACGTCCTCTGAAAGCCGGGGGAGTGTCTGCTCCAGTAAGGGGGGAATTAGGAGAGCAGGGCAGGCCAGACAGGTGCTGGTAGTGGGGGACTCAATTATTAGGGGAACAAATAGGGCAATCTGTCACAAAGACAGGGATCGTCGAACAGTGTGCTGCCTGCCTGGCGCTCTAGTCTGACACATCGCTGATCGGGTTGACAGGTTATTGGGAGGGGCTGGTGACGACCCAGTGGTCATGGTGCACATTGGCACAAATGGCAAAGTTAAAGGTAGGTGGAAGGTCCTTAAAGACGATTTCAGGGAATTAGGCTGCAAGCTTAAAGCAAGGACCTCCAACGTGGTATTTTCTGAAATACTCCCTGTACCACGTGCCACACCAGAGAGGCAACGGGAGATTAGGGAGGTTAATAAGTGGCTCAAGAATTGGTGTAGGAAGGAGGGGTTTGGGTTCCTGGAGAACTGGGCCGACTTCTCAGTTGGCTACAGGTTCTATGCTAGGGACGGGCTGCACCTCAATGGGGAGGGTGCAGCTGTGCTGGGGGAGAAAATGGCTAGAAGGTTGGAGGAGTCTTTAAACTAGGGACTAGGGGGGAGGGTATTCATTTTATAGGAGGGGAAGGCAGTGCAGATAGAGACCTGGGCACAAATAATGAAATTGGGGGTGGGGGTGACATGGGGGGTGGGGTTAGAACAGTTAATAATTTAAGAAAGAATAGAGGTTCAGTGAGATACATAAAGTGCATGTATACTAATGCTAGAAGCCTCACCAACAAAATGGCGGAATTAGAATTAATTTGGTTGGAACATAAATATGACATGGTGGGGATATCTGAGACATGGTTGGATGAGAAGTAAAAATTTTTTTGTATATGGTTGGATGAGAGCCACGACTTGGCGGTTAATTTACAGGGCTATAGTCTGTTTAGAAATGACCGTAAAAATAAGCGAGGTGGGGGTGTGTGTTTATATGTAAAATCATCCTTAAAACCCATCCTGCGTGATATCTGTGAATCTAATAAAGATGTAGAGTCTCTGTGGGTGGAGATTAGGGGAGGGGGGAAAATAATAAATTACTGATAGGGGTTTGTTATAAGTCTCCTAAAATAATGGAAGCAACAGAGAATATCCTCGTAAAGCAAATAGATGAAGCAGAAACTCAAGGAGAAGTGTTGTGAATGTGTTAGAAATGAATTCTGAGCAGAAGCTCCCTCTGGTGGTTACAAACAGTACTGAACCATTCAATGAAGATTGGCAATCAGGAGTTACAGACTGGTCTTATATAAGGGAGGTTCCCTCCCATCAGGGTTGCCGGTGATCAATTGTTCTTGTCTCAACTTTGGTTCCTGGTTCACTTGGAAGATTTCTGAGTCTTGCCTGCATCTTCTGCTAACAGATAAGATATTTTCTGCTTTTATTTTTGTGCTTGCTTTTTGCATTTTTCCCTGCACTTCTGTGGAGGTCAGCCAGGTCCCCTCCGTGGGCTTGTGCTCCTCTCAGTTTATCTGAGCCACTGTTATTTGTTCATTTGCCTTTTCCAGTTTTTTCAGTGGCTGCGGCTTAGTTTTGTTACACCAGAGAACTAATTTAGGTGGTAGAGGTCGTGTGATCTCAGGTGTTTTTGCAATTAGTAGAGTTGGTATTTTTTTAGGGTTTTTTGAATTGCAGTAAGTGTCCTTCCTATCCTTTTCTTTCTAGGAAGATTGGGCCCCAACGTTTGCTCATACTATTTTCTGTCTGTGTCTGTATTTCCTCTTGTCTAACCGCCATTACATGTTTGGGGGCTTTCTATGTTCTTTGGGGATCTGCTCCGGGGCAGATAGCTTTCCTCTTTCTATCTTTAGGTGTAGTTAACCTCTCAGGCTGTGACGAGGCGTCTAGGACCAACGTAGGAACGCTCCACGGCTGCCTTTAGTTGTGGTGGTTAGTCAGGGTACTGCAATCCAGTAGATTCCAACCTCTCTGGTGTATTGCTGTTTTTGCCTGCTCTCCTCAGCTACCAAATCATAACAGTATCACCAGCCTAACTGAAAATTATATGGTACTCACAGAAGGGAAAAATAGTGTGGAAAAAAAAAAAAAGTTGTCAGTTGTCAGAGATTTTTTTTTTTTTTCTGTTTGTTGCATTTTTTTTTTCCTCTTTTTCTCTGGGTGCTGAGGATTGTTTTTTTCTCTCAATGGAGTTTGCACAGTTGTCTGGCCGTGTGGATCAGCTTGCCACTGAAGTTCGGAGTATTGCTACCTATCTTGCAGGGTTGCCTAGGATCCCCATGCCAGATTTGTTTTTAGGGGATCGAGCTAAATTTCTGAATTTCAAAAATAACTGTCAGTTGTTTTTTTGCCTTGAAACCTAAGTCCTCAGGGAATGCAGCACAGCAGGTTCAAATTGTCATCTCTCTCCTGCGTGGCGATCCTCAGGATTGGGCTTTTTCCCTGACACCTGGGGACCCTGTTTTGAGTAATGTTGATGCATTTTTTCTGGCTCTGGGGTTATTGTACGATGAACCTAATGTCACTGATCAAGCTGAGAAAACCTTGTTGGCATTAAATCAGGGGCTTGAGGACGCTGAGATATACTGTCAGAAATTTCGAAAGTGGACAGTCCTGACCAGATGGAATGATGATGCTTTGGCAGCCCTTTTTCGGAAGGGTCTGTCAGAGAATGTAAAAGATGTTATGGTGGGTTTCCCTGCTCCCTCTGGTCTCAATGATTCTATGTCATTAGCGATTCAAATTGACAGACATTTGCGTGACCGTAGAGGTATGCGTGGAATAGTGTTGCCTTGTGAACCAGCTTCTGAACCCATGCAGTGTAATAGAGTGGCTTCTGGGGCACAGCGTCATGAGTTTCGAAAATGCAATGGGTTATGTTTCTAATGTGGTGACGGCTCTCATGCTATTTCAGTCTGCCCTAAGCAGGGAAGACGTTTTGCACGCTCAGTTGTCTTGGGTAGTGTTCAGACTAAATTTCTGTTGACTGTTACCCTGATTTGCTCCCTGTCCACATTTTCTGCTCAGGCTTTCGTTGATTCGGGAGCAGCTATTAACCTGATGGATTTTGATTTTGCTAAACGTTGTGGTTTTCCCTTGATACCCCTACGGAAGTCTATTCCCCTACTGGGGATTGATTCTACCCCTTTGGCTGAGAATAAACCCCAGTTCTCTACTCAGGTGATAATGAGGGTTGAACCTGATCATAAGAAGAGTTGCAAATTTTTGGTGCTGTATAATCTGCATGACATTATTGTACTACAGTCATGGCCAAAAGTTTTGAGAATGACACAAATATTAATTTTTACAAAGTCTACTGCTTCACTTTTTCTAATGGCAATTTGCATATACTCCAGAATGTTATAAAGAGTGATCAGCTTAACAGCAATTACTTGCAAAGTCAATATTTGGCTAGAAAATGAACTTTATCCCCCAAAACACATTTCAACATCATTGCAGCCCTGCCTTAAAAGGACCAGCTAACCTCTTTTCAGTTATTGCTCCATTAACACAGGTGTGTGTTATGATTTGGTAGCTGAGGAGTGCAGGTAAAAAAGGCAATACACCAGAGCAGTTGGAATCTATGAGATTGCAGTACCCTGACTAACCACCACAACTAGAGGCAGCCGTGGAGCGTTCCTACGTTGGTCCTAGACGCCTCGTCACAGCCTGAGAAACTAACTATACCTATAGATAGAAAGAGGAAAGCTATCTGCCCCGGAGCAGATCCCCAAAGAACATAGAAAGCCCCCAAACATGTAATGGCGGTTAGACAAGAAGAAATACTGACACAGACAGAAAATAGTATGAGCAAACGTTGGGGCCCAAACTATCTAAATAGAAAAGGATAGGAAGGGCACTTACTGCAATCCCAAAAAACCCTGAAAAGCACCAACTTTACTAATTTCAAAAACACCTGAGATCACACGACCTCTACCACCTAAATTAGTTCTCTGGTGTAACAAAATCAAAACAGCAGCCACTGAAAAAACTGGAAAAAGCAAATGTACAAACATCAGTGGCTGAACAAAACTGAGAGGGCAAAAGCCCCCGGAGGGGACCCAGAAGGCCCCACAGAAGTGCAGGACAAAATGCAAAAATCAAGCACAAAAGCAAAAAGTAGAAAATGTCTTATCTGTTAGCAGGAGATGCAGACACGAACACAGCAGGCTACAAAGGAAACAGGAATCAAGGATTGAGACCAGAACAATTGATCACCGGCAACCCTGATGGGAAGGTGACTCCCTTATATAAGACCAGTCAGTAACACCTGATTCCCAATCCTCACAATCTTCACTGGACAGTCCAGTACCGCTTGTAACCACCAGAGGGAGTCTCTGCTCAGAACTCATCTCAAGTCCATTCACAACAGGTGTGGGTGTTGATGAGGACATGGCTGGATATCAATCTGTCATGATTAAGTAAGAATGACACCACTGGACACTTTAAAAGGAGGCTGGTGCTTGGCATCATTGTTTCTCTTCTGTTAACCATGGGTATCTCTAAAGAATCACATGCAGTCATCATTGCAATGCACAAAAATGGCCTAACAGGGAAGAGTATCGCAGCTAGAAAGATTGCACCTCAGTCAACAATCTATCGCATCATCAAGAACTTCAAGGAGAGAGGTTCCATTGTTGCCAAAAAGGCTCCAGGGCGCCCAAGAAAGACCAGCAAGCGCCAGGACCGTCTCTTAAAAGTGTTTCAGCTGCGGGATCGGGCTACCAGCAGTGCAGAGCTTGCTCAGGAATGGCAGCAGGCAGGTGTGAGTGCATCTGCACGCACTGAGAGGCGGAGACTTTTGGAGCAAGGCCTGGTCTCAAGGAGGGCAGCAAAGAAGCCACTTCTCTCCAGAAAAACATCATGGACAGACTGATATTCTGCAAAAGGTACAGGCAGTGGACTGCTGAGGACTGGGGTAAAGTTATTTTCTCTGATGAATCCCCTTTTCGATTGTTTGGGACATCAGGAAAACGCCTCATTCGGAGAAGACAAGGTGAGTGCTACCACCAGTCTTGTCTCATGCCAACTGTTAAGCATCCTGAAACCATTCATGTTTGGGGTTGCTTCTCAGCAAAGGGAATTGGCTCTCTCACAGTCTTGCCTAAAAACACAGCCATGAATAAAGAATGGTACCAGAATATCCTCCAAGAGCAACTTCTCCCAACCCTCCAAGAGCAGTTTGGCAATCAACAATGCCTTTTCCAGCATGATGGAGCACCTTGCCATAAAGCAAAGGTGATAACTAAATGGCTCAGGGAACAAAACAGAGATTTTGGGTCCATGGCCTGGAAACTCCCCAGATCTTAATCCCAATTGAGAACTTGTGGTCAATCATCAAGAGACGGGTGAACAAACAAAAACCTAAAAATTCTGACAAAATGAAAGCATTGATTGTGCAAGAATGGACTGCTATCAGTCAGGATTTGGTCCAGAAGTTGATTGAGAGCATGCCAGGGAGAATTGCAGAGGTCCTGTAGAAGAAGGGTCAACACTGCAAATATTGACTTGCTGCATTAACTCATTCTAACTGTCAATATAAGCGTGTGTTACTCATATGTTTGCAATTATTATATTTCTGTCTGTGATAAAAACATCTGTCAAACACACATAAAAACCAGAGGCCAGCAAATCATGTGAAAATATAATATTTGTGTCATTCTCAAAACTTTTGGCCATGACTGTAGGTTTCCCTTGGTTACAGTCTCATAATCCTGTTTTGGATTGGAAATCTGTGTCTGTAACCAGTTGGGGCTGCCAATGTGTTAATGCCAACACTCCTGTTTTTTCTGCCTCTCCCCAGGCTCAGGATGTTCCCGACTTTTTGACTGATTTTTCTGATGTGTTAAGCGAAAGTAAATCTGCATCCTTGCCCCCCCATAGGAGCTATGACTGCGCTATTGAATTAGTGCCTGGTAGTAAATTCCCTAAAGGTCACCTTTTTAACTTGTCTGTACCTGAACATGATGCTATGTGGTCTTATATCAAGGAGTCATTGGAGAAGGGTCATATCAGACCATCCTCTTCACCCTTGGGTGCCGGTTTTTTCTTTGTGGCCAAAAAGGATGGTTCATTAAGGCCGTGTATTGATTATCGTCTCTTGAACAATATCACTGTGAAATATCAATATCCGTTACCCTTGATTTCTGACCTGTTTTCCAGGGTGAAAAGTGCTACTTGGTTTACCAAGCTTGACCTCAGGGGGGCGTATAACCTTATTCGCATTAAACACGGGGATGAATGGAAGACGGCGTTTAATACCCCAGAGGGGCATTTTGAGTACCTAGTGATGCCCTTTGGGCTCACTAATGCTCCTTCCGTCTTCCAGTCCTTCATGAATGACATTTTCAAGGATTTTGTGGATAAATTTCTGATTGTTTATTTGGATGATATCTTGATTTTTTCCAATGACTGGGACTCTCATGTGAAACATGTTCGGACTGTGTTCCAGATTTTGAGAGAGAATGCTCTGTATGTGAAGGGATCAAAGTGTCTTTTTGGCGTACAGAGGATCTCATTTCTGGGATTCATTTTGTCCCCGTCTGTTATTGAAATGGACCCGGTCAAGGTTCAGGTCATATGTGATTGGGTCCAACCTACTTCATTAAAGGCTCTTCAGAGATTCTTGGGTTTTGCCAATTTTTATCGTAAATTTATTGGTAATTTCTCTGTTATTGTTAAACCATTGACTGATTTGACCAAAAAGGGTTCTGATGTGGTGAATTGGCCTCCTGAGGCAGTCTCTGCGTTTCAGGAACTTAAGCAGAGATTCACTTCTGCTCCTGTTCTACGGCAGCCTGATGTTTCTCTGCCATTTCAGGTGGAGGTTGATGCCTCTGAAATTGGGGCAGGTGCCGTTTTGTCCCAAAGAGATCCAGAGACCTCTAAAAGTAACCCTTGTGCCTTTTTCTCTCGAAAATTTTCTCCAACTGAACGTAATTATGACGTGGGTAATCGGGAGTTATTGGTCATGAAGTGGGCTTTTGAAGAGTGGAGACATTGGCTGGAGGGAGCCAAACATCAGGTGGTGGTCCTCACGGACCATAAGAATCTGGTTTATCTGGAATCAGCCAAGCGACTTAATCCTAGACAGGCCAGGTGGGCCTTGTTTTTCACACGTTTTAATTTTGTGGTTTCCTTTCTTCTGGCACTAAGAATGTTAAGGCGGATGCCCTCTCGAGGAGTTTCCTTGCGGACTCTCCTGAGTTATCTGATCCTGCTGTTATTTTGAAAGAGGGTTTTAGTTCTTTCCGCCATCTCGCCCAATTTGAGACTGGCTCTGGAAGGGTGTCAGGAGGATAAACCCAAGCGCTGCCCTATTGGGAAATTGTTTGTCCCAGACCGGTGGAAAAAGAGTGTTATGTCTGAGATTCATTGTTCTGCGTTGGCAGGTCATCCTGGAATTTTTGGTACCAGAGACTTGGTTAGTCGGTCCTTTTGGTGGCCTACTTTGTCTCGTGATGTCAGAGAATTTGTGCAGTCCTGCGGGACTTGCTCTCGCTCCAAGCCTTGCTCTCGCTCTAGTGGTTTGTTGATGCCATTGCCTGTGCCCAAGAGACCATGGACCAATATCTCTATGGATTTCATTTCTGACTTCCTGTTTCTCAGAGAATGACTGTTATCTGGGTGATTTGTGATAGGTTTTCCAAAATGATACATCTTGTGCCATTACCTAAGTTGCCTTCCTCCTCCGAATTGGTGCCTTTGTTCCTTCAGCACGTGGTTCGGTTACACGGCATTCCTGAGAACATTGTGTCTGACAGAGGAGTCCAGTTTTTTCCAGATTTTGGAGGACATTTTGTTCTAAACTTGGTGTTCAATTGTCTTTCTCCTCGGCTTTTCATCCTCAGACCAATGGACAAACTGAGAGAACAAACCAGACATTGGAGACTTATCTGAGATGCTTTGTATCTGCTGATCAAGATGACTGGGACTCTTTTTTTGCCTTTGGCTGAGTTTGCTCTTAATAATAGGGCTAGCACTGCCACTTTGATGTCTCCATTTTTCTGCAATTTTGGGTTTCACCCTCGATTTACTTCGGGACAGAGGCTTCTGTCTGTCCAGGTGTTGACTCTGTTGTGGAGCGTATGAAGCAGATTTGGGACCAGGTAGTGGAGAGGTTGTCCCTCTCTCAGGAGAGGGCCCAGCGGTTTGCCAATCGGCATAGGACTGATGGTCCTCGGTTTGAAGTGGGGGACTTGGTCTGGTTGTCCTCAAGAAATATTCCTATGAGAGTTGCATCTCCTAAGTTTAAGCCTAGGTTCATTGGACCTTATAAGATCATGGAGATTCTTAATCCTGTTTCCTTTCGTTTACTTCTTCCAGGGACATTTAAGATCCATAACGTTTTCCACAAGTCCTTATTGAAGAGGTTTGTCGAGCCAGTGGTTCCTATGGCTGCGCCTCCTGACCCTGTTTTGGTTGAGGGCAATCTGGAGTATGTGGTTGAGAAAATATTGGATTCTCGTTTTTCTAGACGGAAACTCCAGTATTTGGTTAAGTGGAGAGGTTATGGTCAGGAGGACAATTCTTGGGTTTTTGCTTCGGACATCCATGCTAGGAGACTGATCCGTGCGTATCACAGAGCTCATCCTGACCGACCTGGTTGCCCAAATGAGGGTTTGGTGACCCCTCCTCAAGGGGGGGGTACTGTTGTGAATGTGTTAGAAATGAATTCTGAGCAGAAGCTCCCTCTGGTGGTTACAAACAGTACTGAAGTATTCAATGAAGATTGTGAAGATTGGCAATCAGGAGTTACAGACTGGTCTTATATAAGGGAGGTTCCCTCCCATCAGGGTTGCCGGTGATCAATTGTTCTTGTCTCAACTTTGGTTCCTGGTTCACTTGGAAGATTTCTGAGTCTTGCCTGCATCTTCTGCTAACAGATAAGATATTTTCTGCTTTTATTTTTGTGCTTGCTTTTTGCATTTTTCCCTGCACTTCTGTGGAGGTCAGCCAGGTCCCCTCCGTGGGCTTGTGCTCCTCTCAGTTTATCTGAGCCACTGTTATTTGTTCATTTGCCTTTTCCAGTTTTTTCAGTGGCTGCGGCTTAGTTTTGTTACACCAGAGAACTAATTTAGGTGGTAGAGGTCGTGTGATCTCAGGTGTTTTTGCAATTAGTAGAGTTGGTATTTTTTTTAGGGTTTTTTGGATTGCAGTAAGTGTCCTTTCTATCCTTTTCTTTCTAGGAAGATTGGGCCCCAACTATTTTCTGTCTGTGTCTGTATTTCCTCTTGTCTAACCGCCATTACATGTTTGGGGGCTTTCTATGTTCTTTGGGGATCTGCTCCGGGGCAGATAGCTTTCCTCTTTCTATCTTTAGGTGTAGTTAACCTCTCAGGCTGTGACAAGGCGTTTAGGACCAATGTAGGAACGCTCCACGGCTGCCTTTAGTTGTGGTGGTTAGTCAGGGTACTGCAATCCAGTAGATTCCAACCTCTCCGGTGTATTGCCGTTTTTGCCTGCTCTCCTTAGCTACCAAATCATAACAGAGAAGTCATTATTATGGGGGATTCCAACTACCCTGATATACATTGGGGAACAGAAACCTGTAGTTCCAGCAAAGGTAATAGGTTTTTGGCAACTATGAGAGACAATTACCTTTCACAACTAGTTCAGGACCCAACAAGAGGGGGGGCACTGCTAGACCTAATATTACCCAACAAGCCAGACCGCATATCAAATAGAAGGGTTGGGGGTCACTTGGGTAATAGTGATCACAAAATAATAAGCTTTCATGTATCCTTTAATAAGATGTGTAGTCGAGGGTTTACAAGGACACTAAACTTCAGGAAGGCAAATTTCCAATGGATGAGAGATGATCTTAGTGCAATAAACTGGGACGATATCCTGAGACATAAAAATACACAAAGAAAATGGGAGACGTTTATTAGCATCCTGAATAGGACCTGTGCACAGTGTATACCCTATGGGAATAAACATGCTAGAAATAGGAGGAAACCACTATGGCTAAATAGAGCTGTAAGGGGCGCAATAAGTGACAAAAAGAAAGCGTTTAGGGAATTAAAGCAAGTAGGTAGTGATGAGGAATTAAATAAATACAGAAGACTGAAAAAAAAGCAAATCAAGACAGCAAAAACTGAGGCAGAGAGACTCATTGCCAGAGAAAGTAAAAATAATCCCAAAATATTCTTTAACTACATAAATAGCAAGAAACTAAAAAATGATAGTGTTGGTCCCCTTAAAAATAGTCTGGGTGAAATGGTGGATGAGGATGAGGAAAAAGCCAATATGCTAAATGACTTTTTTTCAACTGTATTTACACAAGAAAATCCCATGACAGATAACATGATCAGTGATAAAAAAAATTTCTCCATTAAATGTCACCTGCTTAACCCAGCAGGAAGTACGGCGGCGTCTAAAAATCACTAAAGTTGACAAATCCCCGGGCCCGAACGGGATACACCCCCGAGTACTGCAGGAATTAAGTACAGTCATAGATAGACCATTATTTTTAATATTTAAAGATTCCATAATAACGGGGTTTGCACCACAGGACTGGCGTATAGCATATGTGGTGCCAATATTCAAAAAGGGGGCAAAAACTGAACCTGGAAATTATAGGCCAGTGAGCTTAACATCTACTGTGGGTAAAATCCTGGAGGGTTTTTTAAGGGATACTATATTGGAGTATCTGAGGTTGAATAACCTCATGACACAGTATCAGCATGGGTTTACGAGGGACCGTTCTTGTCAGACTAATCCGATAAGCTTTTATGAAGGGGTAAGTTCAGGACTGGACCAAGGGAATGCAGTGAACGTGGTGTTCATGGACTTCTCAAAAACTTTTGATACAGTGCCACACAAAAGGTTGATACATAAAATGAGAACAATGGGGATAGGGGAAAATATGTGTAAGTGGGTTAAGAAATGGCTCACGGATAGAAAACAAAGGGTGGTTATTAATGGAGCACACTCGGACTGGGTCACGGTTAGCAGTGGGGTACCACAGGGGTCAGTATTGGGGCCGCTTCTCTTTAACATATTTATTAATGACCTTGTAGGGGGCATACAGAGTAGTATAAATGTATGAGGGGAAAGTACAAAGACCTTTCTAATGATCTTTTTACTCTTAGACCTGGGACGGGGACAAGGGGGCATCCTCTACGTCTGGAGGAAAGAAGGTTTAGCCATAATCACAGACACAGATTCTTTACTGTAAGAGCAGTGAGACTATGGAACTCTCTGCTGTCTAATGTTGTAATGAGTGATTCCTTACTAAAATTTAAGAAGGGACTGGATGCCTTTCTTGAAAAGTATAATATTACAGGCTATATTCACTAGTTTCCTAGATACTGCGTTGATCCAGGGAGCTAGTCTGATTGCCGTATGTGGAGTCGGGAAGGAATTTTTTTCCCCAATGTGAAGCTTACTGTTTGCCACTTGGGTTTTTTTTTGCCTTCCTTTGGATCAACATGTTAGGGCAGGTTAGGATAGGATATGGGTTGAAGTAGATGGACTAAAAGTCTTCCTTCAACCTTAATAACTATGTTACTATGTTACAAGGCATTGCAGTAGCTTAGATATCCATGTTTAAGACCATTAACTGTTAACTGTCGCTATATGAATGATCATAACCATGTATTTCAAAGCTACTGCAATGCCCTGTACATGGGGTAAGTGACTCAGAAGAACTATACTACATTTCAAATTGGAGGGATTTGCTAATATTATACCTATATTGGGATAGGATCTTGGAAAATGGGAATACCCCTTTAAGTCAAAAAAGGAATTGTAAAAGGCCAATAAAAAGCCTTGACAAAGCAAAACCTAAAATTACAGTAAAACACTACCTAGAATTCTTTGCGGCAGACGCATACAAAGAGAATGTCTTCTTGGACAAAGAAAATACTCAATATGGCTACAACTTTAAACAAACCCAGTATAAGAAAAAGCCTGCTTAACTTTCTTTTTAGTGTTTACAAAAATGCAGCTTGATCTCTACTAAGTACTCATTGCCTTTTTTCTCCTCTCAAATTAGTTAGCATTGTTGCTTTAAAGGGGTTGTCGAACGAACAAAGTACATTTCAATCAATAGATCTTGGAATAATAATACGTTCCACAATTGGATGTGTTAAAACCATTCCTATGCTAAGAAAATTTTATAAATGTGACCCTGCTATGTATTAGTTTTATTTGCTGTGTTCAACCATGCAGAGCGGCTCCAGTTCATGGTGAGCACATACAACAGCCTTAATGACCAGGGGAAGAGTCATAAGTCACTTATGATAAGTGATTATATGGACTGCGGCTGTCTGAGCTCTTATATCACTGACTTTATTTATGATGAGATCATAAGGGCTGAAGACAATGGCAGAAACACTTACTACTGTGATAAAACAGGCAGGGAAATATTATACCTCACAGAAAGCAACAGCTGCGAGCCCCTGGTGTGTCATCTGTATACTCTTATGTTTCTTTCCCTGGCCAAGAGCTGTGGTATGTGCTAACCAATAATTGGGGCCACTCTGCACGATCACACACTGGCATTACACATTACATAGCAGGGGAACATTTATAAGTTTATCTTAGCACAATAAAGTTTTTTTTAACATACCCAATTGTGGAACTTATTATTATTCCAAGATCTGTTAATTAAAATCAACTTTGATTGTGGAACAACTTTTACATCTCCAACGAACTACATGAGTTTTCCCAAGATATTAATTTATCCCTATGCATAGGATAGGGGGTGATGTCTTGATCAGTGGGGGTCCAACTTCTGGAACCCAGAGTGATTGAAAGAACAATGTTCTTCAAAGTGCTATCTGAATGAAGCGAAGGTCAAGCATGCACACCTCTTCTCCACTCTTTGTCTATGGGACTATGGCAAATTGCCAAATACTGAACTCCGCTTTTTCTGCAGTCCAATTAACAATGAAAAGTGCAGAGGTACAAATAGTTAAATTTTCAGGATAACTTGGGGTACCCAGAGAGATCAGTAAGTTAACCTCTACCCATATAACTTACTATCTTGGGAAATTCCCTTTAAAACTGGACTGAATAACAAAAGCGAGGTATGGAGTGTTCATGCTATTAAAGGCTCCACCTTAGCTTGCTGTTAATCAAATTTGCAAGCATAAATATAGGAGCTGAAGTATTGACTATTTATTAGTTATCCAGAAAAAGAAGGTAGTTCCCAGTGTAAGTAAAGATAGAGGCAGTGCTTAACCATGATCTGCTGCTCATTGATATATGTGGTCATTAAATATGTACGAGTAGCAATAATTAATGTCAACATTAAACATCAGAATCAGGCATCACTCACGTTACATAGAAATGGGTGAGTAACAATTCACAAAATGGGATATAACTATATCCACATCTAAGAATTGAAGTTTGCATAAATTTTAGATATTCAAAAAAGCCTTTTTCACACTTCAGTCGTTCGATGTCAGTCAAAATCCACCAAAGTGTGAAAAAAACGTATCCGCCCTTTTTTTTGGCGGATCCGTTTTTTTCCCCATTGACTTGCATTAGTGACGGATTTTGACGGATGGTCGTCCGTTTGATAAGTCAGAAATTTGGCGTCCGTTGTATTTTGAAAACGGACACTGGGACGGGGACAAGGGGGCATCCTCTAAGGACAACAAGGACAAAATTGTAAACCTGCACAAGGTTGAGATGGGCTATAGGACATTAGGCAAGCAGCTTAGTGAAAAGGCAACAACTGTTGGCGCAATTATTAGAAAATGAAAGAATCACAAGATGACTGACAATCTTCCTCAGTCTGGGGCTCCATGCAAGATCTTGCCTTGTGGGGTAAGGATGATTCTGTGAAAGGTTAGGAATCAGCCCAGAACTACACGGGAGGACCTGGTAAATGAGAGTGCTGGGGCCACAGTCTCAAACATTACCCTTAGTAACACACTATGCTACCATGGATTAAAATCCTGTAGGACACCTGAGGTTCCCCTGCTCACATTAACACATGTCCAGGCCCATTTGAAGTTTGCCAATGACCATTTGGATGATCCAGAGGAGGCATGGAAGAAGGTAATGTGGTCAGATGAGACCAAAAAAAACTTTTTTGTATCAACTCCACTCGCAGTGTTTGGTGCAAGAAGAAGGATGAGTACAACTACGAGAACACCGTCCCAACCGTAAAGCATGGTAGGGGGAAACATCATACTTTTGGGATGCTTTTCTGCCAAGAGGACAGGATGACTGCACAGTATTGAAGGGAGGATGGATGGGGTCAGGTATTGCGAGATTTTGGCCAGCAACCTCCTTCCCTCAGTAAGAGAATTGAAGATGGTCCTTTCTGGGTCTTTCAGCATGACAAGGACATGAAACACACAACCAGGGCAACTAAGGAGTGGCTCTGTAAAAAGCATTTCAAGGTCCTGGAGTGGCCTAGCCAGTCTACAGACCTTAACCCAATAGAAAATCTTTGGAGGGAGCTGAGACTCAATGTTGCTCAGCGACAGCCCCAGAAACCTCAATGATCTGGAGAAGAACTACAGGAAATGTCTGACCTCTGTAATTGAAAACAAAGGTTTCTGTACCAAATATTAAGTTCTGTTTCTCTATTGTATCAAATACCTATTTCATGCAATAAAATGCAAATTAATTATGTTAAAATCATACAATGTGATTTTCTGGTTTTAAGATTCTGTCTCTAACATTGGAAGTGTGCCCACAATAAAAATTACAGACCTCCCCATACTTCTTTTTCCCAATATATATACACACGTGGTCAAAATTGTTGGTACCCCTCTTTTAATGACAGAAAACCCACAATGGTGACAGAAATAACTTGAATCTGACAAAAGTAATAATAATCAAAAATCTATGAAAATGAACAAATAAAAGTCAGACATAGCTTTTCAACCATGTTTCCACAGAATTAAAAAAAAAACTCATGAAATAGGCCTGGACAGAAATGATGGTACCCTTAACTTAATATTTTGTTGCACAACCTTTTGAGGCAATCACTGCAAGCAAACGATTCCTGTAACTATCAATGAGACTTCTGCTTCTCTCGACAGGTATTTTGGCCCACTCCTCAAGAGCAAACTGCTCCACTTGTCTTGTGTTTGAAGGTTGCCTTTTCCAGATGGCATGTTTCATCTCTTTCCAAAGATACTCAATTGTTAGGAATGTGCTAGAGATGGTTTCTGAGCAGAGGCTCCCTCTGGTGGTTACAGACAGTACTGAACCTTTCAGTGAGGAATGGCAATCTGGGTTCACTAACTGGTCTGATATAAGGGAGGTTCCCTCCCATGATGGTTGCCGGTGATCAATTGTTTTTGTCTCAATTGTGGTTCCTGGTTCATTTGGAAGTTTGCTGAGTCTTGCCTGCATCTTCTGCTATCAGATAAGATATTTTCTGCTTTTATTTTTGTGCTTGCTTTTTGCATTGTTCCCTGCACTTCTGTGGAGGTCATCCAGGTCCCCTCCGGGGGGCTTGTGCTCCTCTCAGTTTATCTGAAGCCACTGTTATTTGTTCATTTTCTTTTTCCTGTTTTTTCAGTGGCTGCGGCTTGGTTTTGTTCACACTGAGAACTGATTTAGTGGGTGGCGAGATCGTGTGATCTCATTATTTTTGTAATCAGACTTGTTGGATTTTTGTAGGGTTTTCTGGGTTGCAGAAAGTAATCTCTCCTGTCCTATCCTATTTAGTCAGCTTGTGGTCCCAGCGTTTGCTCATTCTATTTTCTGTCTGTGTTCGTGCTTTCTTCTTGTCTAACCGCCATTACATGTTTGGGGGCTTCCTATTTTCTTTGGGGATCTGCTCCGGCGCAGATAGCTTTCATCTTTCTGCCTTTAGGTGTAGTTATCTCTCAGGCTGTGACGAGGCCTCTAGGATCAACGTAGGAACGCTCCACGGCTACCTCTAGTTGTGTGGTTAGTTTAGAAATCTGCAACCCATTAGTTACCAACATCTCAGGTGTTCGGCTGCCCGGCTGTTGTTCCTGTCCTCCTCAGCTACCTAACATAACACTCAATAGGATTTAGGTCAGGGCTCATAGAAGACCGCTTCAGAATAGTCCAATGTATTCCTGTTAGCCATTCTTGGGTGTTTTGGGTCATTATCCTGTTGCAAGACCCTGTGACTGAGACCAAGCTTTCTGATACTGGGCAGCACATTTCTCTATAGAATCCCTTGACAGTTTTGAGATTTCATTGTATCCTGCACAGATTCTAGCCACCCTGTACGAAATGCAGCAAAGCAGCCCCAGAACATAACAGAGTCTCCTCCATGTTTCACAGTAGGGACAGTGTTCTTTTCTTGATATGCTTCATTTTTCTGCCTGTGAACATAGAGCTGATTTGCCTTGCCAAAAACTTCCATTTTTGTCTCATCTGTCCATAGGATATTCTCCCAGAAGCTTTGTGGCTTGTCAGCATGTAGTTTGGCAAATTCCAGTCTAGCTTTTTTATGATTTTTTTCAACAATGGTGTCCTCCTTGGTCGTTTCCCATGAAGTCCACTTTGGTTCATATGACGGATGGTGCGATCTGACACTGATGTTCCTGGAGCTTGAAGTTCACCTTTAATCTGTTTAGAAGTTTTTCTGGGCTCTTTTTTTTACCATTCGTATTATCCATCTCTTTGATTTGTCATAAATTTTCCTCCTGCGGCCACATCCAGGGAGGTTGACTACAGTCCCATGGATCTTAAATTTCTGAATAATATGTGCAACTGTAGTCACAGGAACATCAATCTTCTTGGAGATGGTCTTTTAACTATTATCTTTAACATGTTGGTCTTTAAATTTCTTTCTAATCCCCTGAGACAACGCTTTCCTTTGCTTCCTCTGGTCCATGTTGAGTGTCATACACACCATGTCACTAAACAGCACAGTGAGTATCTGTAGTCCTCTATACATGTTTCAAGATTGTAGACACCTGTGATGCTAATTAGTGGACACACCTTGATTTAACATGTCCCTTTTGTCACATTATTTTCAGGGGTACCATCATTTCTGTCCAGGCCAATTTCATGAGCTTTATTTTTTTTAAAATTTTGTGGAAGCATGGTTGATGTCTAACTTTCATTTGTTCATTTTCATAGATTTTTGATTTATTATTATTATTCTTACTTTTGTCAGATTCAAGTTATTTCTGTGACCATTGTGGGTTTTTCTGTCATTAAAAGAGGGGTACCAACAATTTTGACCAAGTGTGTGTGTATATATATATATATATGTATATATATATATATATATATATATATACATATATATATATATATATATATATATATATACAGTACAGACCAAAAGTTTGGACACACCTTCTCATTCAAAGATTTTTCTGTATTTTCATGACTATGAAAATTGTACATTCACACTGAAGGCATCAAAACTATGAATTAACACATGTGGAATTATATACTTAACAAAAAAGTGTTAAACAACTGAAAATATGTCTTATATTCTAGGTTTTTCAAAGTAGCCACCTTTTGCTTTGATTACTGCTTTGCAGACTCTTGGCTTCAAGAGGTAGTCACCGGAAATGGTTTTCACTTCACAGGTGTGCCCTGTCAGGTTTAATAAGTGGGATTCTTGCCTTATAAATGGGGTTGGGACCATCAGTTGTGTTGTGCAGAAGTCTGGTGGATACACAGCTGACAGTCCTACTGAATAGACTGTTAGAATTTGTATTATGGCAAGAAAAAAGCAGCTAAGTAAAGAAAAATGAGTGGCCATCATTACTTTAAGAAATGAAGTAGCCACCTTTTCAGTCCGAAAAATTGGGGAAACTTTGAAAGTGTCCCCAAGTGCAGTTGCAAAACCCATCAAGCGCTACAAATAAACTGGCTCACATGAGGACCGCCCCAGGAAAGGAAGACCAAGAGTCACCTCTGCTTCTGAGGATAAATTTATCCGAGTCACAAGCCTCAGAAATCGCAGGTTAACAGCAGCTCAGATTAGAGACCAGGTCAATGCCACACAGAGTTCTAGCAGCAGACACATCTCTACAACAACTGCTAAGAGGAGACTTTGTGCAGCAGGCCTTCATGGTAAAATAGCTGCTAGGAAACCACTGCTAAGGACATGCAACAAGCAGAAGAGACTTGTTTGGGTTAAAGAACACAAGGAATGGACATTAGCCCAGTGGAAATCTGTGCTTTGGTCTGATATGTCCAAATTTGAGATCTTTGGTTCCAACCACCGTGTCTTTGTGCGACGCAGAAAAGGTGAACGGATGGACTCTACATGCCTGGTTCCCACAGTGAAGCATGGAGGAGGAGGTGTGATGGTGTGGGGGTGCTATGCTGGTAACACTGTTGGGGATTTATTCAAAATTGAAGGCATACTGAACCAGCATGGCTACCACAGCATGGGGTACTACGCCAGATGACCTGGCCTCCATCTTTGAATGAGAAAGCGTGTCAAAACTTTCAGTCTGGCCATAGTAACCAAACACTTAACCCTATAACTACGAAAGGATTACGGTATATATTTCATCATTAGACATTTCCAATTACATTTTCACTTTTCTTATATTTAATTTTAATCAATGTGGATACCACCAAAAAGTCTTTGTTATATGTGCTACATGAAGATACGTTACTTAATTTAAAAATAAAAAGGATCATTTAGGTGGCTAAAGTGATTCAAAACCCTTTGATCCTTATTAAGCTATCCATGCTGTAGATTAGATTCCTTAAAGACCACCTATCACTAATTTGGAGCTGCACCATTTTGGTGATTGTTTCAGAATATCACTGAGTATTTTGATGACCATTAATCCCAGTGCCTCTGCACCCTAAATGCTGCGTTCCTTACTAAGCTGTTACTCAACAGTAGCATCATTAGAGAGGTTACTTATCGGTTACTTCTCAGCCAGGTAAAAGGCAGAGATTGCTCTCTTTCACTACGAGAGGTCTGCAGAGGGTTGTGGGATACCGATCTGTATTCCAGGATCCCACGACATAGAAGTTCTAGCCAAAGGGCTTTAGGGTTGCTACTGAGCACTTTTATTAACAGGCGATATTTAGAAAAATCACTATTTTGGGGCTGTCCATTCTTACATAAAAAGCGCCGTCGCAGATTGGTATTTTTAAATGCAGAAAGTGTGTCAGAAGTGCAGCATTAACACAAACATTCTTCAGTTGCCTTCTTGTGTTAGGTGGTAAAATTGAATAAAGTTTTCTTTGTTTTTAGCTGATGGTTAACAGCATTTAGGCCAGGAGCACAAACATGACAGGATTTGTCAGCTGGCTTTTCTAGAGCATGAATATCAAATCATAATGATGGAAACACATACGACAGCAGACATGCCAGGGACAGATAAACCCATGTGTGAGATGGAATGGTGGCCATATAAGTTGCCATCCTTCTGACTTAGAAACCAGTATAAAAAAATACATGGTTGAGCAGAATTTTTTTAACTACAGTTTTAAGAGTCATCAAGTGAAGAAGAAAATAATACTTAATTGACCGTGAAGTTACTTAAGTAACAGTGGTGCAGTGCAGTTGTGAATAATTTCAGTAATGCAGTAAATGCCCTTCAGTTATCCACATTACTACTGTGAAGCTTTAAGCATCTGGTGTAAACCATAGTAAGACGCCACTAGCAGTACCGGTCGGTTTTTTTTCTTATTCGGCCTGAGAAATTTAGATTGGAGATAAAATCTAAATGTAATACTGCCCCTATGATAGAAAAATATTTAGAGTTGAGAGTCCTCAGTGGTTGATACCTTTTAATGGCTAACTGAAAAGATGGTAACAAATTGCAAGCTTTCGAGACTACTCAGGTCTCTTCATCAGGCTGAACTAATACAAAATCTGAAGAATCACATATTTATACACAAAAACACAGAAAAAATGCAATAGGTAAGACAAGTGACGTGAAGCAGAATAGTCATTATGGCAGAGGGATGAGCATAAATATTGGAACAATTCATAGATAAGGAGAGAAAGTTTTATTACCCTCTGATTGGGGTCTGGTAATGTTTTGTGATGTTTTCACAGGGTATTTGGAGTAAATTCCTTAATTGATGTAATAGGCCATAAAACCATGTGACAGGTTCATTCCAGCATTAAGAGTGTCAAAGGTCACCATCAATTTGTATTCGCAAATTCTTCTCTGCCTCTGAGATGTGAATCTGCTTCTTAGTACCAGTATTTTCATATCTGACATGCTATGATCAGGGGAGCAAAAATGTTTTGCCACAGGTAGATCCATTCTTTTTTCTCTTATTGCGTGGCGATGAGAATTCATCCTTGTTCTCAGTTTTTGCCCGGTCTCCCCCACATACAGACCCCCAGTTGGACATTTAGTACAAAAGAAATCATCATTAAACCTGCTGACAAGGGAGGTGCAATAGTCATGATGAACACATCAGACTATATGAAGGAAGCAAACAGTCAACTTACAGACACACGCTACTACAGAAAACTGGAGTCGGACCCTACACAGGACTATTACAAGGAACTAAGCAAGTTGGTATCTTGTCTGTCTGACAAATCCATAAGAGCCGATGACCTGATACCAGATAGTCCAAGAACAGGGACATTCTACATGCTTCCCAAAATCCACAAAGCTGGGAATCCAGGGAGGCCGATTATTTCATGTGTGGACTCCCTTACTGAGCAGGTATCTGGATGGGTAGAGGGCATTCTTAAACCTCTGGTAAAGGATACACCCAGCTACATTCAGGACACAACTGACCTACTGAATAAACTAGCAGCAATAGGTCCTCTACCAGAAGGAACCATCCTGGCCACCATGGATGTGGAATCCTTGTACTCTAATATCCCACACCAGGATGGATTAAATGCCTGCAAAGACTTCATGAAAAACACAGAGAATGATGCTGATTCTGTGGTGAAACTCACAAAATTCATCCTCACCCACAATTACTTTGAATTTGACAACAAGATCTATTTACAGGAGACTGGCAACAGCGATGGGAAGTAAAATGGCTCCACAGTATGCAAATCTTTTCATGGCCAAGCTTGAAAGCGACTTTCTGTCCTCATGTCCAACCAGGCCTCGGGCCTACTACCGCTACATTGATGACATTTTAATCATCTGGACGGAGTCTGAGCAACAGCTAAAGATGTTCCACGAACAGTTCAATCAATTTCATCCCACCATCAACTTAACACTTAACTACTCCAGCACTGAAATTAACTTTTTGGACACCATCATTAAACTGAAGGACAATGAAATAGAGACATCCCTGTATCAGAAGCCAATCGACCGTCCAACATACCTTAAATGGGACAGTTTCCATCCAAAACACATAAAAAACTCTATTGTCTACAGCCAAGCCATCAGATACAACCGTATATGTTCCAACCCCATGGATAGAGATGAACACCTTGGTCGCCTTAGAAAGACCTTTTTAAATCAGGGCTACCATCCAAGAACAATTGAAAACCAAATTACAAGAGCCACCAGAATATCAAGGGATCACCTGCTACATTACAAAGCTAAAGAAGAAAATAACCGGGTGCCTTTAGTGGTCACCTACAATCCAAATCTGGAGGTGCTAAGGGGAGCTGCACGGAAACTACAACCTTTACTACAAAAAGATGCCCGGTTACAATCCATATTTCCAGACCCCCCACTACTGTGTTTTAGGCAGCCCCCAAATCTAAGAAGCATCATTGTCAGAAGTTCCCTGTCCTCCCCAACAGCTGCAGGAACCTTGCCTTGCAATCAGAAGAAATGCAAAACCTGTCCATTTATAATGACCACGGACAAGATAAAGATCCCCAACTCACATCAGGACTACAAGATACCAGGTACTTTCAGCTGCATCACATCTAATGTTGTGTACCTAATTATATGTACTAAATGTCCAACTGGGGGTCTGTATGTGGGGGAGACCGGGCAAAAACTGAGAACAAGGATGAATTCTCATCGCCACGCAATAAGAGAAAAAAGAATGGATCTACCTGTGGCAAAACATTTTTGCTCCCCTGATCATAGCATGTCAGATATGAAAATACTGGTACTAAGAAGCAGATTCACATCTCAGAGGCAGAGAAGAATTTGCGAATACAAATTGATGGTGACCTTTGACACTCTTAATGCTGGAATGAACCTGTCACATGGTTTTATGGCCTATTACATCAATTAAGGAATTTACTCCAAATACCCTGTGAAAACATCACAAAACATTACCAGACCCCAGTCAGAGGGTAATAAAACTTTCTCTCCTTATCTATGAATTGTTCCAATATTTATGCTCATCCCTCTGCCATAATGACTATTCTGCTTCACGTCACTTGTCTTACCTATTGCATTTTTTCTGTGTTTTTGTGTATAAATATGTGATTCTTCAGATTTTGTATTAGTTCAGCCTGATGAAGAGACCTGAGTAGTCTCGAAAGCTTGCAATTTGTTACCATCTTTTCAGTTAGCCATTAAAAGGTATCAACCACTGAGGACTCTCAACTCTAAATATTTTTCTATCTACTGGCTAACACGGTACGAAGATATACATCTTTACTGCCCCTATGATATAAACTAGAAATTGGGAAATAAATTATACAATGCTCCAATGTTTAGAGCAGAATGTGCAAACCATAAATAAGAGAAATATTTCATACAAAACATATAGGAAATCATTTGTATCAATAGTACAGCAAATTGATTAAACATAAAAATGAAGTAATTGGCAGAAGTGTTGACGCTGTGCACACTGCCCTTTTATCTTTATCAGGTCGTATCGGTCAAGAATAAAAGAATACAGAAATCTTAACAACACTTCTGCATTTGAAATTCTGATATGTTGCTCCATACTAGTATCTTCCTGTAACGTCCACTGATTTCAATGGTTGTTGAACATATGCAGACCTCTCTCTTTAACTGGATCTGCGTAACTGCATGTTCTGGATGTCAAATAATGTCTTCTGACTGCATCCCAACATTAGAATACCCTTTGCTTAGCAAATACGGATCATTGATACATTATTCTTCGAATGGGTGAGTGTTCAAAAGGAAAACATTTCAGGATTATTCTATGGATGAAGTAAGTCTTTAAGTGGCGTCTTTTATAAACAGCACGTAAGAGGTCGATTTGTAAGGGTAACCTGTCCAATTACCAAACTTATTTGGGTCCCGGTTACTAACATCGTATTTTGAGTGCAATGTTATGTTTGGAAGGCACACAGTCACTATGTACAAAATGTCACTGTTGCAGGTATCACCTGGTCATGAGACAACAATATGTTACCATCAAGGGTAGGCATTAGGAATTTTCACTTTTTAGAGTCAATTTAGCCCAATTCTGAGATGCCAGAAGGCCATTACAATAGTGATTTCAACAATAATCTGTTAATTTCTACACTTGGAATAACTGAGCAGAGCAGACTATGTAAATGCTCGTTTTTTACAATTATAGAGTGGATTAGATTTCTGAGAACTATATACAGATTTAAGAACAAATCTACCCTAGAAATAAAAAACATCAAAGGTTTTTAGGGTTTGTAGGGATTCTCTTAAAATCAAACTAAAAACCAATCTGCACCCATTTTAAATGCATTCAAGTATTGAAAAATATTTTTAGATGCTGTTTTTTGTTTGTGATTCTACAAAATGGAAAAAAACAGGTCAATGAACTACATCGCTTACAGATAAAAAAAATATTATAAATAAGGCAGTTTGTCAGTG
Source organism: Oophaga sylvatica (assembly GCA_033576555.1). Lineage (NCBI taxonomy): Eukaryota > Metazoa > Chordata > Amphibia > Anura > Dendrobatidae > Oophaga > Oophaga sylvatica. The sequence goes on from JARQOD010000005.1 coordinate 407,340,835, forward strand.
TAATATTCTAACATCTATTGACCCAAACACAACAGACCCGTCCAACAGTCACACTCACATCAGGACACTTAATGGCTCTTGTTCAATCAGCAATATTGCATGAAAAATTAAGGAAAACAAGAGTGCCTTCACATAGGAATTTATAGATCTTTCCAGTTGAAATAATTTTATTTTTCTTTTTGCCGTCCAATTTGCGCTATCTATACTATTGAAACATTGCTTTATCCACGGTTTTTGAATTGCTCCCATGCCGTATTTTAGGCTCATTTGAGACGCTGAGTCACATTAGCCAGAGCAACAGCAAAGGCTTGGATGGCTGAAAAGGGATATTGAAAGTCTAAAATGTAGGCATTACCATCAATCCTTCCAAATTGCATTACCTGTCAAGGAAAGAAGAAAAAGGCCAATTTATATTACATGACATTTCGCAAGACAAGCTCAATTTACATTTAACAGGATTGTTCAGGATTATGTTTTTATATGTCCATACGGTTGCAACTGGAGAAAATTACCAACATAGCAATGCTCACCAATCCCAGATTCAGTGATGCTGCACCGGTCTTTGTTGACATGCTGTAGCGGTGACGGTATGTTTAAAGTACATGTGATCACTGCAACCACTACTGTATGTGGCACAAGCCACTGAGACCAGAAAAGCAGCAGTCACGTGAACTTGTGAACTGGCAAAATACTACAGCTATCAGCTAACCGCTTACAGGCACACTAAACATGGAAAATTGTCCTAAAACTATACTTTGTACCTAAACAACCATAGCATTGAACAGAATGGTAATCTTCTACCTGTAACCTCCTCTCTATGCTTTTCACAGCTGAATAAAGGTACTGCCACACTAAACAATCCCGCTAGCGATCTTGTTAACGTCGCATACTAATGAGATTGCTAGCGTGATTGTTATAATATCGCTAGTAGCTGCCTAATTTAGCGATGTCGTTAAGGACGCTATCGTGGTTAGCGATCTCCTTAACGACTTTGGCGGTACAAAAACACCGCACATCGCTAACAAAAAGGTGCCACACTCAGCGATATATGCTCACCAGCGGGACGCCAACGATAAAAATAGGGTCCAGAACGATGTGAACGATGAACGAGATCACAGCAGGGGCACAGCAGGGGCCACGTCGCTAGTACATGCCACACACACCGGCGTCACTAACGAGATCGCTAAATAGTGACGTTTTTTAGCGATTTCGTTAGCGACGCTGTTTAGTGTGGCATACCCTTTACTCTCCTATACATGAAGACAGAAAAACACTCAACCTGTTCTTCTCCGTGCTCTCATCAGTGTATTATTTTACTTACTCCCCTCTCTCACTGTCTGACCATAACCTTCTTTGTCAAGATTTGTCATCCTATGAGTAACATCCCTAAAAACCACACGTACAGAAATTTCTGTACCATCTTTACCCAGAAACTTATCAAGAATGTAAAGTCATCATTGGCCTCAATCGCCTCCCTCTCCTGTCTTAGCTGTAATCCGTTATAGTAGAACACTGGAAATTGCTCTATATGAAGCTGCATCCCCTACACACAAAGAAACCTGGCACAGATTACAGTCACTCTAGCTACGCAGCAAACATATTTTCTCCAGCATTGCTCTATGGATGCTTGGTTTCTGTGGAGAAAATCACTCCTGGCTGAAGACTTCATCCATTTTAAGGTTATACTCAAAACATATAACTCTGACCTTCATCTCACCAGTCTACTTCACCAGCCTCCTCACCTCACTGTCCAACAATCCTAAACAACTGACACCTTAGTCCTAAAGTGCAGGTCGCTATCACCATCTTTAGTACTGACAATCTGGCTATTTATTTCAAAGACAAAATTGACCATATATGACAGTAAATCTACTCCAAATCCTCAAATTGTACAGTCCACTTCACACACTGTCTTCATCAAGTTCACCTATCTTTGAACCAGTAATGTAAGAAGGAATCAGGCTCCTTGCTTCTTCTCACCCCACGACCTGTCCCAGTGACACTATTACCTTTCACCACCTCCAGTCCCTCTCACCAGCTGTCACTACCAACCCAAGTAAAATATTTAAAGGTGTTGTTTGAAGTCCAAAGTAACTTTCATCCTAAACCACTATCTATATTTAGTGCCATAATCTAAACTATTTTCTAATATATTTGAAAACAAATTGTCATATACTCCCCTAACTACACTAACCGCTTTACATTTTTTTTCCACTTCTTTTTTGATGACGCTTTGTGAATCCCACTGCATGCTGGTACAATCAAAAGAAGAGTCATCAGGGGGCAGAGGCTGCAGTCACTGCCAACGCTTCTGATCCCTCCCCGAAAGGAAGCGTCATCATTGACTCTAGTTCTTGCGCGCTGAGCACTGTGATATGCATTATGACACTCTGTTGCCAGCTCAGACCAGCAGTAACAAGTGTGTTGTCAGAATATCCAGCGTGCATAGACAAGCGCCATGCCGCCCCTGCAAGTGACATCACTGGTCTCTGCACATCTGTTTCTGTTGTTTTCACTACTACTCTAAAAGAGTTATTTGGACTTTGTTGACCAAAAAAGTATTTTTCTATTAAATCAAGGTAATTTTTAAAGTTTTTATTTTTACATTTTTTTGATGCATTGTTGCAATAAAATGGATGTGAATGTTTAATTATACACAACCGTTTAGTTTAGAAATACTTAATTTATGAAAGTCTTCTTACATATTGAAAAAAATATTTTCCATACCTGTCTACCTTCCAGTTCTATTTGGAAATTTTTTGCAGATTCCTGAGTAACCCGACCTCCAAAGTCTAACTGGTAGACCTGTGTTGCCTCATTCCAAAGCGGCTGCTTGTTGGCCATTACATATACAAATCCTTGACTTCCCAATCTGCCATCATCCTTGTCATTTGCTTTTCGACACTTAAATTCATCCAAGTCACTAGCTGTTCTAAGATTCCGCTTTGTTTTCCAACCCTTTTTATTGCTCTGGCTTTGATTCATCAGCTCATCTCCACTAATGAAGAGCTCCGGTTCACTTTCTGAACTATCTTGAAATTCATTTGTCTTATTTAGCTTCTTGGACTTTAGCTGATCTTTCTGACTTTTGACCTTCTTTTTTTCCCTTCCAAGTCGAGGGCTAGATATGAGAGAATTAAAGTCACCCAAAGTTCTTGCTTCCTTTTTCACCTTGCCCTCAGTAATAGCCTGAACATTTCCTTCTTCTGCCCTGCTATCCAAATGCTTTCGATTTTTCTTAGCAAATTTGTCTGTTCTCTGGGATATCGGGCTCTCAGTCAAGGAAAGGACTTCTTGGAAATTATCAGCAGTTTCCACCATTACCTCTGTACCCACAGTACTTTGGAGCACAGGCTGAGGAGGAGCAATGACAGGTTTTTCTGGCAGCAAAAGAGGTTTTGGTGGAAGAGCAGACTGTGAGCTTGGAAAAGGGGGACATGTACTGTATGTGTTCCATGGGTGCAAAGCTACTGCAGGAAGTTGCAAGCCATTGCAATTACTGCTTCCTGGATACATTGGTGGCAAGGGACAACAAGGCAAATTGGGTGGATATGCTGGTTGTACTAGTATAGCAGGCTCCTGTTGAACAAACTGTGTTGGAGCTAGAGCCTCTTTCGGGGAGCAAGGTTTTTGTACTTGTTGAAGAGAAGGTGGTATATTAAAACTTCCAGTAAAAGGTATACCAACACCAAAAGTTGATTGGAATGTCGAAATGGGGCTTGTGGTCGACTTGGGAGAAATAAATGGCACACGTGACATATCGTGATGTTGGCCTTGTCCTAATATTAAGGGAGGAGGCCTTTTAGGAATTGGCAATGTATTGGGAACTGTCCTTTCCTGTGGAACCCATACATCCTCACTTACCACTGGGTCCCACTGGTATGGTGGGGGGTGTATTATTGTTAGCCCTGCCTCAGCCTGGTTAATATGCATGACTGGCTTTTCCACTTGGCAATGTTGAAAAAATGATTCATCTTCTGTAAAGGCAGAGTTTATATAGTCTGTCCTGTCTCTGCAACTTTCAGCAGGACTTAAAAGGTTATAAGATGACTGAGAAGCTAAAGGAGTCGTGCTGGCAGAATGAACTATAACAGTACTCTGTTGAGGGCTACAGGCTGAGGAGAGGTCAGGGCGAATACTTCCAGCACCAATAGTGCTAGTGCTTATATTACTATTATGATTACTGATGCTACTGCTGATAACTCCAGTGCTACTGCTACACTGGCTGCATGTGTACAATGCTGTTGGTGTTCTCTGTTGGTACTGTCCAGTCACAACATTGCTCTTTGATTTGGGTATATATTGTAATGTTGCCCTCTGGTTATCAGTTATCTGAGCCATTTTAAGAGCAGCTTCACGACTATTTTTCCGTAGAGTAGCATGGATGAGACTGCTGTCTATTCTTTGAGCTGCACCCCTGCTTTGAGCAAGCTGTGCAGCAATCTCAGGATATGGTGGTGGATCTCCAGAGGGTATAGAATACCGGGGAACAGTCAGTCTATTCAGTGTGGCACTAGTACAAGGCTGTTTAATTTTCTTTTCTGTTGCAGAAACTCTTAGTGTTGCAGAGCTTCCTGGGCCAGGAAGAGTATAAGTATTTTGAGTACACAGTATTCGAGTTCGTGGTCTGCACACCTCTTCCACATTGCCACTGCTATCAAATGTTGTTATTCTTTCATAACCTAGTGGAGTCTGATAGTGTGCACTAGAGAACAAGGAAATATCTCCCTTTTTCAGGCAGAGATCTACAGGAGGCTGTGGTATTGGTGGTGGAGGTGCTGCTGAAGTTGGAGGAGCTGGGATTGTTCCTGGATATGGTGGGGGAAGATTGAGTTTGTTCAACTGCATTTCTTGAACAGTGGTGAAAACAACAGCATCTGCTTCTGCAAACTGGGGAACTGAACGTATAGGTTTTGATTTTTGAGGAAGGTCATGGTCTTGTTCCATGGTCATTTTTACTACATTCCGGGGCGGGAAAGGCAAAGGATGCTGGGCAGGTTGCAACATGTGGCTCATTTCAACTCCACCAAATATTAGTTGACCTGGATTAGAATATCGATTCTGTGCAGGATATGGAACAGTATTTTCCGTTGAATTATCTTGTGGTGCTGGGGCTACCATTTGATTGGCCAAAATATCTAGTTGTACATTTTGATTTGCTAATAATGACTGAACTAAGCCAATGCTTTGAGTTGGTGACATAGCTTGGGCAGAGCTATGGATAGGTGCAATGGGGATGTTCACAGTGCAAGGTGGATTATTTTCAGGTGCCCCAGAAGTTCCCGTTACTGTAAGAGAGGAAAACAATAAACATTTAAAAAAAAAATAATAAGCAATTATTTTAACTTAAATATAATAAGTTTTCCACTGAGTGGCAGTAATCGATATAAATACTGTAACATGAAGAGAGGAAACACTATTATAAATATTTGCCAATATGTTTGCCAAACAAGGCAAACCTTTACTGTTCCACCACCCCAACCACTCCATATACCAGACCTCTGTCCTTCCCTACTAGCCTCCCTCTCCAACATCACTAAAGGAAAGCTTACTCATCTGCTTTTCAAATCACACCTCACCACCTGTGCACTTGACCCCATCCCTTCCCACCTGCTCCCCAACCTCACTAACATGCTCATCCCAGCCCTAACCCATCTCTTCAACCTATCGCTATCTTCTGGTACCTTTCCCTCTGCCTTCAAACATGCCACCATCACACCCATCCTCAAAAAAACAAACCTTGACCCAACTGCTATGCCCAGCTATCGCCCAATATCATTGCTCCCGTTTGCTTCCAAACTCCTTGAGCAGCATGTCCACGCTCAACTCTCCTCCCACCTCTCATCTAACTCTCTCCTCGACAACCTCCAATCTGGCTTCCGCCCCCACCACTCCACTGAAACTGCCCTGACCAAAATTACTAACGACTTACTCACAGTCAAAGCTAACAGACAGTTCTCCATCCTACTCCTCCTTGACCTGTCCTCTGCCTTTGACACAGTCGACCACTGCCTACTGCTACAGATTCTTTCTTCCCATGGCATCAAAGACCTTGCCCTGTCCTGGATCGCCACTTACCTTTCCGACCGCACATTTAGTGTCTCCCACTCCCACTCTACCTCCTCATCCCGCCCTCTGTCTGTTGGAGTCCCTCAAGGCTCTGTCCTGGGGCCTCTACTTTTTTCCATCTGTACCCTTGGCCTAAGACAACTCATAAAGTCCCATGGCTTCCAGTACCACCTCTATGCAGACGATACTCAGATCTACCTCTCTGGCCCAGATGTCACCTCTCTGCTGTCCAGAATCCCAGAGTGTCTATCAGCCATATCCTCCTTCTTCACCTCTCGTTTCTTAAAACTCAATGTAGACAAAACCGAACTCATCATCTTTCCTTCATCTCACGTATCTTCCCTACCCGATCTATCTATTATGGTAATTATCTGTTATGGTAAATGGCATCACGATCTCTCCCGCACCTAAAATCCGCTGCCTCGGAGTAACTCTCGACTCTGCCCTGTCCTTCAAACCACACATCCAATCTCTTGCGACCTGTCGCCTCCAACTTAAAAACATTTCCAGAATCCGTCCCTTCCTCAGCCCTCAATCTACTAAAACTCTTGTGCATGCCCTCATCATTTCCCGCCTTGATTACTGCAACACCCTCCTCTGTGGCCTCCCCGTCAACTCTCTTGCACCACTCCAATCTGTCCTCAATCCTGCTGCCCGACTAATCCACCTCTCCCCTCGCTACTCCCCTGCTTTTCCCCTCTGCAAATCCCTCCACTGGCTTCCAATTCCACAACGAATACAGTTCAAACTACTAACACTGACCTACAAAGCCATCCACAACCTGTCTCCTCCCTATATCTCTGAACTAATTTCCCAATATCTTCCTTCACGTAATCTTCGATCCTCCCAAGACCTCCTACTATCCTCCACACTTATTCGTTCCTCACACAACTGCCTCCAAGATTTCTCCCGAATATCCCCCATTCTCTGGAATTCCACGCCTCAACATGTACGATTATCCACCACCCTTGGATCCTTCAGACGGAACCTGAAAACCCATCTCTTCAGGAAAGCCTACAGCCTGCAATAACGATTCCGCCTCGCCGCCACCACCCGAGCTGCCGCCTCGCCGCCACCACCCTAGCTGTTATGTTTTGGTAGCTGAGGAGAGCAGGCAAAAACGGCAATACACCAGAGAAGTTGGAATCTATTGGATTGCAGTACCCTGACTAACCACCACAACTAAAGGCAGCCGTGGAGCGTTCCTACGTTGGTCCTAGACACCTCGTCACAGCCTAAGAGATTAACTACACCTAAAGATAGAAAGAGGAAAGCTATCTGCCCCGGAGCAGATCCCCAAAGAACATAGGAAGCCCCCAAACATGTAATGGTGGTTAGACAAGAGGAAATACAGACACAGACAGAAAATAGTATGAACAAACGCTGGGGCCCAATCTGCCTAGACAGAAAAGGATAGAAAGGATACTCACTGCAATCAAAAAAACCCCTAAAAAATGCCAACGCTACTAATTGTAAAAACACCTGAGATCACACGACCTCTACCACCTAAATCAGTTCTCTGGTGTAACAAAACCAAGCCGCAGCCACTGAAAAAACTGGAAAAGGGAAATGAACAAATAACAGTAGCTCCAGCGGAACTGAGAGGAGCCCAAGCCCCCCGGGGGGAACCTGGCTAACCTCACAGAAATGCAGAGAAATATGCAAAAGGTAAGCACAAAAACAAAAACAGAAAATATCTTATCTGAAAGCAGAAGAAGATGCAGGACTCAGCAAGCTTCCAAGTGAACCAGGAACCACAGTTGAGACAAGAACAATTGATCACCGGCAACCATGATGGGAGGGAACCTCCCTTATATCAAGCCAATCTGTGACTCCTGATTGCCAAATCTCATTGAATGGTTCAGTACTGTCTGTAACCACCAGAGGGAGCTTCTGCTCAGAATTCATTTCCAAAACATTCACAACACCTAGCTGCCGCCACGCCGCCACCACCAGAGCTGCCACATCGCCGCCACCACCAGAGCTGCCGCACCCCCGACCTTCTGTTTCTTCCCCATTATCCCGTAGAATGTAAGTCCGCAAGGACAGGGTCCTCTCCCCTCTGTACCAGTCTGTCATTGTAAATTTGTTTACTGTAAACGATATCTATAACTTTGTATGTAACCCCTTCTCATGTACAGCACCATGGAATTAATGGCGCTATATAAATAAATAATAATAATATTTTGTCATGGCCCAGCCTAGAATCATCATTTAATCTACTCAGAAGGCGAGTGCAGACAGTTAGAACATATTATATAAGAAGGGATAGACACATTAGGGACGGTGACCAGAAAAATGCCCAAAAGAAAAATGCCCACAGGAAAAATGCCCACAGAAAAAACCCCGCAGTCATGAATGCCCACAGGAAATTTGCCCACACGGAAATTTGCCCACATGGAAAATTGCACACAGGAAAAATGCCCACACAGAAAATTGCACACAGGAAAAATGCCCACAGTTATGATTGCACATAGGAAAATTGCCCACAAGGAAAAGAAAATTGCACACATGGCCAAAATAACAGTTTATTAAAAATGTATAATAACAATAACTCCATTTAATTAAACATTCATTGCACACCTGCAAGGTTGATATTAACAATAACTCCATTTAATTATGACATTAACAATAACTCCATTTAATTAAACATTCATTGCACACCTGCAAGGTTGACATTTTACTGCAAATTAGCCAATCCCATATGGAAAATTGGCCACATGGGATATTGCCCACATTCTTCACTCTTGCTTTCTACATCCGAGGGGTGCACCTATAATGAGCCGAGGTGAATCGCTCGCCTCAGGCAGCACCACCTGGTGGAGAGGAGAATGCGTCACAGCAGAGAGATACTGGGCCACATGTCTGCCTCAACATGCTGTTCTCTCCCCTGCACCAAGTAGCACCGGAAACAGGAGTTTCTGGGCACAGGTCAGAGCAGGCCTAGTGAAGGGGTGGTTGAAGCAAGCAGGCGTGAGAGGGGGAGGGGCTTGCGCTGCATCCAGCTGCTCAGTTCCCCAGGCCCCAGCATCCTGCTGCCATGACAGCCAGAGCGAAAACAGCTGTACAGCGACTGTGTCCCGGATGGCGTCAGGTTGCCAGGCCTGGGACTTGTGGGCGGTCAGCTGCAGCCTGCGTGAAAACCGAGACTGCAGCCTTCCAGCCTGTGCAGAGAGGACCCCGGGAGCGCTAGCAGCAGGTAAGTACGGGCTGAAGAGCCATTTGGAGATAATACCCCTTTAAAAATGTATAGTAACAACAATAACTATTTTATTATACAATCATTGCACACCTGCAAAGTAGCCATTTTACTGCAAATTAGCCAATCTCCTTAAGTACTTAAGTTTATCTTGAACCTGGGGGTAGTCCTCTACAGAGGTGGCAACTGTCTGAAACAGTGCCTCATACTTCCTCTTTTTTATCTCAAGGCGACCTGCCTGTGCATTAGCCAGTGTTAATTTGTGGCAAGCCAGGTCCCTCTGCAATCCATCAAAAAGAAACCACAAGTTGGGATGACTGCAGTGGAACAAGGAGTTAAGTGCATTGTGAAATCCCTCACAACAGTTTGTCGTTTTTGGTGACTGTTCCAGGGCTGCTTCATAATGATTCCATATTCGTATAGGAAATTGTGGATCTCTAAGGCCTCTTTCACACTTCCGGCGGGCGCCTTACGGCGCCCCCGGCATTTTGCCGCAGCGCCGCATCAGAAAACCTGATGCACCGCCGGCGGCCGCATGCGGTTTTTTTGCCGGATGGTTTCTGATGCTTGGAGACATCAGAAACCATCCGGCAAAAACAAAAAACGTTACATGCAGCGTTTTGTCCGGCCGCCGCAATGTACATTTGCGCCGCATCCGGACAAAACCGCATGCAACGCATTGACATGCGGCGCCATCCGGCGCTAATGCATGTCAATGCGAAAAAAGCCGCATGCGGCGCATCAGGTTTTCTGATGCGGCGCTGCGGCAAAATGCCGGGGGCGCCGTAAGGCGCCCGCCGGATGTGTGAAAGAGGCCTAACAGCTGCACCCTCAATATATGTAGAAAAAAAGTATGTGAGAACTTCATTATAGCAGTCTTCATCTGGGAATGTGGCAGCAAGCTGATCAAAAACACACCTCACATCTTCTATTGGCACAAAGGCCAGTGCAGCAAGAGACTTCAGTGTCATTTTTGCGTCGATAATACTTTCATGTTCTGTCTTCAAACCAAATTTTTTATTTTTCTAATGAGGCTCTGACACAGATGGAAATAACAACCTTTGACCTCAGCATGTGAAAAGGCAACCCTGACTGCAGTTATACAAGCCTTCTCAAAATCAACTAAAACCTTTTGAGGTGCCAGATTTGGAATCAACAGCTTCATTATTTCAAACATTCTCTTATACGTCCTCATATCCTTTGTTTGTAGTAAAATGTACAAACATGGCGGATATGAGTTACCCACCTTGGCATGCCAAGTGTACAGTTGGTAAAACATATTGGGCACTTTATCAAAAGTGCCATCTCCATAGATAGTATCTTTGTTCAGTTCCAGCATAAGATCTCTATCGCCTAAAATCAGAATTCTATTTCTATCGTCCTTTCCAGAATCATGAAGGAGCAGTTGACTGCACTTTTCCGGAATATCAAACTTAATAGTTTTGGGGTTAGGCAAATTACCATCTGTTCTATGATGGAGAAGGCTTCTCGCAAGAGATGATTGTCTTGGCATATGAGCCAAGACATCATTACTCAACCCAGACAACACCTTTCCCATCACATTGCGAGGAGTAGCATTTACAGCTCTCATGTCTTCTCTCATTTTGCTTCTGGCAACATTTGCTACAGCTTTTTGAGGGCAGGAGTCATGACAATGTTCTGTTGGTTCTTGAACTACGAGGCCATCTTTTGTTTTGATAATTGAATGGCATTTTATAGAGCGATGCAGCCTACATCTCCAAGTCACCACTGCATTGATAGTGCGAAATGCCAGATATTCAAACCCCAGGTAATTCAGAACTTTGTTGTTTCTCTGGCTACTTGAAAACTCCATTGTTTGCACTACAAGAAGAAATAGAATAGTTTAGATAAACTAAAAATATACTTTTAGGGTGAAAACACACGGGTGTTTTGAAAATCGCATAATCTTTGAAAATGTATTATTTATTTTTTTATCTGCAAAGCAAAACACACATGCATATTTAGCATTGTGAATAAAAAGAGATAGGAAAAAAATGTAGGGATGAGTGATCTGATCATGTGAACATCGGCAATTTTACCGATTGTCACATCATGGTTATCGGCAGCTCCGATTCTGATGAAGGTGATCCGAACCAGAGCTGACTGCAGGTCCCGTCGCAGGGAGGCTTAGCTTACCTGATCCGGCTACCTCTGGTCTTCCCCGAGTCTTCCTGCTGCAGGACCTGTGATGACGCATGTGATCACATGCGTCACATGATCGCGTACACCATGAAAGGTCCACAGTAACATGGAAGGGGGAATCTCTGGACTCCCCGTCCACGTTACTGCAGTTCTTCCTGCACTTTTTCTTTGCGCAATTCGCATGTGTGTTTTGTACATACTTTTTTTAAACTCACCCATTGATTTCAATAGGAAAATCAGTCCGCAATTTATGCGGACCGTGAAAAAGAATGGACATGTCATCAGTGCTATCTACCACCACAGATAATACAGTAATATGTCTCTGAGTGCAGATAATATATTAGATAGTGTTAAGCGGATACCTGGATATCCGTTATCCGCTCCGTATAGGAACCGGATCCAATCGGATTCGGATCCCATAGAAATCTATGGTACAACACGATATGCGGGCGGGGACATCCCTTCACCAGTAACACAGAGAGGACTCCTCGCCTGCCGGTGACATTCCCCCCTACGTCGGCAGTGACATGTGGGACACCCCGCCCACCAGTGACATACCTGGGTCTGATCCTTGCTATGCCACCACGGCAGAGACTCATTGCCCACTGGGGGACATACCTGGGTGAGGACAACCCCCCCAGCCAGACCCCTGCTCTCTGTCACTGCTAAAAAAAAAAGCTCTACTGTCCGGGTTCTCATGAGCCGCGCCAGCCGCGTCCTCCTGTTCCTGGTCACGTTAGTGCAGCGTCATCAAAGTCATGTGAGCCGTGACGGCGGCGTCCTCCGGCATGTGACCAGGAAGAGGAGGACGCGGCCAGCACAGCTCATCGACAACCAGGTGAGTAGTGCTTTCTGCTTTGCGGGTCTCCCCTGCACACCCACAGTCAGCAATGTGACGGGTGTGCAATGAATGTGCCTTTTCATAATGCATAAAACATACATTATGGGAAGCTATGGATATGTCTGCAGATACTGCAATAATCCCAATCTAGACGGATAGTATCTGTGCACCTCACTATCCAAGCGAATAACGGATCCGCCCAGATAGATCAGCTCATCCCTAGTAGTAGATGTTCCCTGCAGTTCTATGTAACACCACATATAACACAGTGATAACTGAGTACAGATAATGTAGTAGATGTCCCCTGCAGTCCTATGTAACACCACAGATAATAGTGATAACTGCGTACAGGTAATGTAGTAGATGTACCACTGCAGCAAAAGTACAGTGAAGCTGCAGTTATTTCAACGGCTGACAACTAACATCCATCTCCTCTCTTCACACAGGTACAATCTCTACAACCTCTGCTTGCTGGGATCTGACTTTTACTACTGTGCAACCTTTCCCTTTTAAATGGTACAATCTCTACAACCTCTGCTTGCTGGGATCTGACTTTTACTACTGTGCAACCTTTCCCTTTTAAATGGTACAATCTCTACAACCTCTGCTTGCTGGGATCTGACTTTTACTACTGTGTAACCTTTCCCTTTTAAATGGTACAATCTCTACAACCTCTGCTTGCTGGGATCTGACTTTTACTACTGTGCAACCTTTCCCTTTTAAATGTGCCTGCTGAATGTTTGCTAAATTAATTTGTTGCATTGTATTCAATACTTACTGCTGTATAGCCATGCTGGGATCAGTAGAGATGCTATCAGGTGCAAGGTGTTACCAGCATATGGATGCAGCCAGGCCCTGTGCCTTTAATTGTCTATCCTCCCCTGGTGTGCTGGGCAGCTGCTAATTTATCCCAAAGCAGCTACCACAACTCCTCCCACCTGATCCTCTACTCAGTCCTATATATTCAGTAGCAGTCTAAGGGGGGCACGCGTGTGGGGTCAGGCACGCACACGCAGCAGAAGTACAGTGAAGCTGCAGTTATTTCAACGGCAGTTAGTCACGGCAGGAGTCAGGACCCCACACTATGTCTTTTTTGGGTATGTCTGCTGAGTAAGCACTTCTAATTTCTTGTACCTGGCTTTTCTATTTACCCATCTCACTATTTCACCATGTTTACATATGCCTTCACAGTGTTTGCTCCGTTAATCCTCTCTCTCCTTCCCAAACCCCAGCACTCTCTAATCAAATAATCATCTCCCCTTCCCTCCTTCCTCCCCACCTGTCCTCCTCTGCTGACCTGCTCCTCAACCTCAAATCTGTCCTAATAAAAGACAAAACAAGCTTCCCTCTCTCCTTCTCCCACACGCTCTCCCTTTCTCTGCTCCTCCTCACTGCTGGTGACATATCTCCCAATCCTGGACCTCCACAGTTCATACCCACCATTAGTACTCCTTCCTACCGCTCCCTATCTAATAGGAACTACCGCAATCTTTCCAACGTAAAACCTGTGCCATTGACACCCACCCCCCTGCTCCCTCTCTCTGGAGCACTCTGGAATGCCAGCTCCATCTGCAATAAGCTTCATGTGATTCATGACCTCTTTCTCTCTCGCAATCTTGCTTTCCTCGCCCTCACAGAAACATGGCTGACACCCTCTGACACCGCCTCCCCTGCTGCGCTGTGTTACGGTGGCCTCCAATTCACCCACACTCCTCGCCCTGGAAACAGACATGGTGGAGGAGTGGGTGTTCTCCTTTCCTCTAACTGCAACTTTAACCCAATCCCACCTCTTCCCTCCCTAATCCTCCCTTCCTTTGAAGTCCACTCTGTCCGCATCTTCTCTCCCTCCAACCTCCAAGTGGCCGTCATATACCGACCTCCAGGCCCGACCACTGCCTTCATCGACCAATTCACTACCTGGCTTCTTCACTTTCTCTCCACTGACATCCCCACCATCATCATGGGTGACTTCAACATCCCCACTGATACCCTTCAGTCAGCAGCCTCCAAACTTCTGTCCCTTACTTCATCCTTTGGACTTACTCAGTGGTCCTCCTCAGCCACCCACACGGATGGTCATACATTAGACTTGGTCTTCACCCGCCTCTGCTCTATCTAACTTCACCACCTCCCCTCTCCCTCTATCCGACCACCATCTACTCACTTTCTCATCCCTGTCCTCCTCTCCTGTCACCCATGTCCAGCAACACGTGCACCCCCGCAGACACCTTGCACACCTAGACATCCACACACTCTCTGACTCTATTCTTTCACTGGCATCAATATCCTCACTCCACGATACAGACAGTGCCACTGCTTTCTACAATGCCACTCTCACATCGGCTATTGACACGGTCACCCCTCTCGTTCATGGCAGAGTGCGACGTACCAACAGACAACCCTGGCACAATAACACCACTAAAAAGCTCCGGCAAGTGTCCAGGATTACAAAGCGGCGTTGGAAAAAAACAAATTCGCAAGACGACTTCACTGCATTCAAACAAGCAACACTCTCTTTCAAATCTGCCCTCACCTCTGCTAAACAGGCCTACTTCACAACCCTCGTATCTTCCCTATCCTACAACCCCAGTTATTCAAAACTTTTAACTCCCTCCTCCGCCCACCACTGCCCCCTCCTACCTCCCTCATCTCTGCTGAGGACTTTGCCACACACTTCAAAAATAAGATCGACCAAACAAGGCAAGTCTTCATTGTTCAACCACCTCAACCACTTTGTATACCAGACCAATGCCCCAACCCATAACCTCCCTCTCCAACATAACTGAAGGGGAGCTTAATTGTCTTCTCTCCAAATCGCACCTCACAACCTGTGCACTTGACCCCATCCCAACCCACCTCCTCCCCAACCTCACCACCACTATTATTCCATCCCTAACCCACCTCTTCAACCTATCACTAACTTCCGGTACCTTCCCTTCTGCTTTCAAGCATGCCACAATCGCGCCTATCCTTAAAAAGCCAACCCTCGACCCAACCGCTATGTCCAGCTATCGCCCAATATCGCTGCTCCCATTCGCTTCCAAACTCCTGGAGCTGCATGTCCACGCTGAGCTTTCCTACCACTTCTCTTCTAACTTGCTCTTTGACACTCTACAATCTGGTTTCCGCCCCCATCACTCCACTGAGACAGCCCTGACCAAAATTACTAATGACCTACTCACAGCCAAAGCAAACGGACAATACTCTATACTCCTGCTTCTTGACCTGTCCTCTGCTTTTGACACAGTTGACCACTGCCTTCTACTACAGATTCTTTCCTCCTTTGGCGTCAAAGACCTCGCCCTATCCTGGATCTCCTCATACCTTTCCAACCGCACATTCAGCGTCTCCCACTCCCACACTACCTCCTCGTCCCACCCTCTCTCTGTTGGAGTCCCCCAAGGCTCTGTTCTAGGACCCCTACTCTTCTCAATCTATACACTTGGCCTGGGGCAACTCATAAAGTCCCACGGATTCCAGTACCACCTTTACGCTGATGACACTCAGATCTACCTCTCTGGCCCAGACATCACCTCTCTGCTATCCAGAATCCCGGAGTGTCTATCAGCCATATCCTCCTTCTTCTCCTCCCGCTTCCTCAAACTCAATGTGGACAAATCTGAACTCATAATCTTTCCCCCATCCCACAGATCTTCCTTACCTGACCTATCTATCACAATTAATGACATCACGCTTTCCCCCGTACCAGAAGTCCGCTGCCTCGGAGTAACCCTTGACTCTGCCCTGTCCTTCAAACCGCACATCCAAGCTCTTTCTACCTCCTGTCGCCTTCAGCTCAAAAATATTTCAAGAATCCGTCCTTTCCTCAACCCTCAATCTACTAAAATGATTGTGCACGCCCTCATCATCTCCCGCCTCGACTACTGCAACATCCTTTTCTCTGGCCTCCCTGCTAACACCCTCGCACCTCTCCAGTCCATCCTTAACTCTGCTGCACGACTAATTCACCTCTCTCCTCGCTACTCCTCCGCTTCTCCCCTCTGCAAATCTCTTCACTGGCTCCCATTCCCTCAGCGTATCCAGTTCAAATTACTAATACTGACCTACAAGGCCATCTATAATCTGTCTCCTCCTTATATCTCTGAACTAATCTCCCGATATCTTCCCTCACGTAATCTCCGATCCTCCCAAGACATCCTTCTCTCCTCCACACTTATTCGCTCCTCACCCAACCGCCTCCAAGACTTCTCCCGAATATCCCCCATCCTCTGGAATTCTTTGCCCCAACACGTCCGACTATCAAACACATTCGGATCCTTCAGACGGAACCTGAAAACCCATCTCTTCAGGAAAGCCTACAGCCTGCAATGACCCTGCTACCTCCTCACCACTACCGGAGATATTGCCTCAACCAACACCGGAACTGCTGCAACCCCCCGACCTACTGTCTCCTGCCTCACAATCCTGTAGAATGTAAGCCCGAAAGGGCAGGGTCCTCTCCCCTCTGTATCAGTCTGTCATTGTTAGTTTGTTTACTGTAAGTGATACCTGTAATTTGTATGTAACCCCTTCTCATGTACAGCACCATGGAATCAATGGTGCTATAGAAATAAATAATAATAATAATAATAATAATGTTTCTGCAGTCCTATGTAACACCACAGATAACACAGTGATAACTGAGTACAGGTAATGTAGTAGATGTCCCCTGCAGTCCTCTGTAACACCACATATAACACAGTGATAACTGAGTACAGATAATGCAGTACATATCCCCTGCAGTCCTATGTAACACCACAGATAATAGTGATAACTGCGTACAGGTAATGAGTAGATGTTTCTGCAGTCCTATGTAACACCACAGATAACACAGTGATAACTGAGTACAGGTAATGTAGTAGATGTTACCTGCAGTCCTATGTAACACCACAGAAAACAGTGATAACTGAAGACAGATAATGTAGTATATGTCCTCTGCAGTCCTATGTAACACCACAGATAACAGTGATACTCCAGAGTACAGTTAATGTAGTAGTAGATGTTTCTGCAGTCCTATGTAACACCACAAATAAAACAGTGATACCTGTGAGTACAGATAGCAGTAATAGATATCCCCTGGATCACATGGCTTGCTGGTTTCTCCTGAGCTCAGTATGTGCTCCATGTGCTGAGCTGGGGGGAGGTGTAAGGCAGAATCAGTGAGTGATGGGACACATTGTATCTATTGATGATCATAACAGACTGGTACAAATGTGTTTGCAAAGCACAGATCTGCAAAATTTTTTCACTAGGTCAACCCAAAATCACAAGATTATTGCATATCATGTGAACATCCTTGCACCTCAAATATCACAGATCCAAAACTTTGTGATGCTGCAATGGTGCAAAATTGTGTGGGCAAATTTCCTTGTGGGGAAAATTCTGCGTGGGCAAATGTCCATGTGGGTAAATTTCCATGTGGGCAAAATTCTGCGTGGGCAAAATTCTGTGTGGGCAATTTTCCTGTGGGAATTCATGACTGTGGGGTTTTTTTCTGTGGGCATTTTTCATGTGGACATTTTTCATGGAACCATTAGGGACAACACCCAGTCAATTTAAAAAAGGAGGCAAACACCACACTAGTGTTCAGTTTCTAAGACTCTGGGTATCCATCCAACCTTGCCCCAGATATTTGCTCAAATGTAGGCTGTTTCCTTTTAATACATGTTGTCTTGATACATTTTCATACATTTCTTTTTTCAACCATTTAGGGTATGTGCACACGTTGAGTATTTGCTTGCAGAAATTTCTGCAAGGTTTCTGCATTTCTTGGCAGAAAAAAACGCATGTTTTGCTGCATTTTTTTGTGCATTTTTGCAGCGGTTTTGTATGCATTTCTTGGATACATTTTTGTACAGCAATGAAGGCTTTTTTGAGCTAAATACAGATATTTAAAAAATGTTTTGTGATGTAATTTCATGGTTCAACATCTTATTTTTCATTCTGATGCAGTAGCATCAAGGTAATGGGATTAAGGCTTGGTGTCAGCAGCTGTTAGCCCTAGGGTTAAGGTACTGTCACATAAGCGAGATAGCTAACGAGATCGCTAATGTGTCACCGATTTTATGATGCAGTAGCGATCTCGTTAGCGACGCAGCTGTGTGTGACATGTAGCGGCGATGTGGCCCCCGCTGCGATGTCGCTGATCGCTCATGAACATTCTGAGCCGTTTTTTGGTCGTTAGTGTCCCGCTGGTGAGCCTGAATCGCTGAGTGTAAAAGGTAGCACACTGTAGCGCTATAACTTGCGGACACAAAAGTATGAAAAATATGAAAAATAAATTGCATCACTGCCTTAGAAATATGAAACATTGAGAAGTCTTAGCGCATAAAAAGGCCAATTTATGTGTACCTGATAGCCACGTTAAGGCTCTTCTCGTATACCAGGTCCTAACTATGCCAATCCTCATTTAGAAAAGTCTGTCTGCATGGGAACATATGAATCCTCTCTCCAGACTAAAATCTACATCTCTGTGGAGGGGTAATGAACCTGTTATAATGAAAACGCCTGTGACCACCAGGTGGAGTGCTCAGGCAGAAGGTATATGAATACATATCAAAAACTGACCGGCACATCCAAACATAGATCCAATGTGAACAGGTGCTAAAACCTAGAGTCACCAACTCATACACATTCAAGAATAAAAGGTAACACACTGTAGCGCTATAACTTGCGGACACAAAAGTATGAAAAATATGAAAAATAAATTGCATCACTGCCTTAGAAATATGAAACATTGAGAAGTCTTAGCGCATAAAAAGGCCAATTTATGTGTACCTGATAGCCACGTTAAGGCTCTTCTCATATACCAGGTCCTAACTATGCCAATCCTCATTTAGAAAAGTCTGTCTGCATGAGAACATATGAATCCTCTCTCCAGACTAAAATCTACATCTCTGTGGAGGGGTAATGAACCTGTTATAATGAAAACGCCTGTGACCACCAGGTGGAGTGCTCAGGCAGAAGGTATATGAATAGATATCAAAAACTGACCGGCACATCCAAACATAGATCCAATGTTTACCATGTTCCCATGCAGACAGACTTTTCTAAATGAGGATTGGCATAGTTAGGACCTGGTATACGAGAAGAGCCTTAACGTGGCTATCAGGTACACATAAATTGGCCTTTTTATGTGCTAAGACTTCTCAATGTTTCATATTTCTAAGGCAGTGATGCAATTTATTTTTCATATTTTTCATACTTTTGTGTCCGCAAGTTATAGCGCTACAGTGTGCTACCTTTTATTTTTGAATGTGTATGAGTTGGTGACTCTAGGTTTTAGCACCTGTTCACATTGGATCTATGTTTGGATGTGCCGGTCAGTTTTTGATATGAATCGCTGAGTGTGACACCCTTTATGAATGACTTTACCAGCGGCGCAGGCGGGACTAGGTTTTCCCAATGACCGCAGAGGTCGTTATACAGATCGCTGATCTTTGATGAGATCTTTGTGTTTGGAAGCTAACTAGCGACCATATAGCAATCGCACCAATGATCTCGCCAGGTCGTGTCATTGTCGTGATAATGGTGCAATCGCTAAGTGTGACAGTGCCTCTAGGGTTGGAATTAGGGTTAGGGTTAGAATTAGGGTTGGAATTAGGGTTAGGGTTGGGATTAGGGTTAGGTTTGTGGTTAGGGTTAGAGTTAGGGTAAGTGTTAGGGGTGTTTTGGGGTTAGGGTTGGGATTAGGGTTAGGCTTGTGGTTATGGTTAGAGTTGGGAATAGGGTTAGGGATGTGCTGGGGTTAGGGTTATGGTTAGGATTTGGATTAGGGTTAGGGGTGTGTAGGGGTTAGAGGTGTGTTGGGGTTAAAGTTGAGTTAGAATTGAGGGGTTTCCACTATTTAGGCACATCAGGGGGTGTCCATACTCGACATGGCGCCACCATTGATTCCTGCAAATTTTGCGTTCAAAAAGTCAATCAGTGCTCCCTTTATTCTGAGCCCCGACGTGTGCCCAAACAGTGGTTTACCCCCACATATGGGGTATCAGCGTACTCAGGAAAAATTGCACAACAACTTTGGGGGTCTAATTTCTCCTGTTGCCCTTGGGAAAAAAATTGGGGACTAAAAAATTATTTTTGTGGAAAAAAAATGTAACATGACGCCCGTAGACCATTCCATCAAGTCGGCTGTTGTGAATGTGTTAGAAATGAATTCTGAGCAGAAGCTCCCTCTGGTGGTTACAAACAATACTAAACCATTCAATGAAGATTGGCAATCAGGAGTTACAGACTGGTCTTATATAAGGGAGGTTCCCTCCCATCATGGTTGCCGGTGATCAATTGTTCTTGTCTCAACTGAGGTTCCTGGTTCACTTGGAAGCTTGCTGAGTCTTGCCTCTTCTCCTGCTCTCAGATAAGATATTTTCTGTTTTTGTTTTTGTGCTTGCTTTTTGCATTGTTCCCTGCACTTCTGTGGAGGTCAGCCAGGTCCCCTCCGGGGGCTTGTGCTCCTCTCAGTTTATCTGAGCCACTGTTATTTGTTCATTTGCCTTTTCCAGTTTTTTCAGTGGCTGCGGCTTAGTTTTGTTACACCAGAGAACTAATTTAGGTGGTAGAGGTCGTGTGATCTCAGGCATTTTTGCAATTAGTAGAATTGGTATTTTTTAGGGTTTTTTTGGATTGCAGTAACTGTCCTTCCTATCCTTTTTCTTTCTAGGCAGATTGGGCCCCAACGTTTGCTCTTACTATTTTCTGTCTGTGTCTGTATTTCCTCTTGTCTAACCGCCATTACATGTTTGGGGGCTTCCTATGTTCTTTGGGGATCTGCTCCGGGGCAGATAGCTTTTCTCTTTCTATCTTTAGGTGTAGTTAACCTCTCAGGCTGTGACGAGGCGTCTAGGACCAACGTAGGAACGCTCCACGGCTGCCTTTAGTTGTGGTGGTTAGTCAGGGTACTGCAATCCAGTAGATTCCAACCTCTCTGGTGTATTGCCGTTTTTGCCTGCTCTCCTCAGCTACCAAATCATAACAGTCGGCATTTCAAAACGTCACTACTTCCCTTCCGAGCCCCGACGTGTGCCCATACAATAGTTTCTCCCACATATGGGATATCAGCATACTCATGACAAATTAGACAACAACTTTTGGGGTCTAATTTCTCCTGTTACCCTTGGGGATAATAAAAAAATGGGGACTAAAAGATCATGTTTGTGGAAAAAATATGATTTTTTTATTTTCATGCCTGGGCGTTATAAACTTCTGTGTAGCCCTTGGGGGTTCAAAGTGCTCACCTCACATCTAGATAAGTTCTGTGCGGTGTCTAGTTTCCAAAATGGGGTCACTTGTGGGGAGTTTCTACTGTTTAAGCACATCAGGGGCTCTGCAAACGTAACATGATGCCAGCAGACAATTCCATCAAAGTCAGCATTTCAAAACGTCAATACTTCCCTTCCGAGCCCCAACGTGTGCCCGAACAGTGGTTCCCCCCTACATATGGGGTGCCAGTGTACTCAGGACAAACTGTACAACAACTTTTGGGGTCCAATTTCTCCTGTTACCCTTGTGAAAATAAAAAATTGCAGGTTAAAAAAAATCAGTTTTTGAGGAAAAAAAAGATTTTTTATTTTCACGGCTCTGCATTATAAACTTCTGTGAAGCACGTGGGGGTTCAAGGTGCTCACCACACATCTGGATAAGTTCCTTGGGGGGTCTAGTTTACAAAATGGGGTCACTTGTGGGGGTTTTCTACTGTTTAGGCACATCAGGGGCTCTGCAAACGTAACAAGATGCCTGCAGATCATTCCATCAAGTCGGCATTTCAAAACGTCACTACATCCCTTCCAAGCTCTGACGTGTGCCCAAACAGTGATTCCCCCCCACATATGGGGTATTGGTGTACTCAGGACAAATTGCACAACAACTTTTGTGGTCCAATTTCTCCTGTTACCCTTGTGAAAATAAAAAATAGCGGGCTAAAAAATCATTTTTGAGGAAAAAAATGATTTTTTTATTTTCACTGCTCGCGTTATAAACTTCTGTGAAGCACTTGGGGGTTCAGAGTGTTCACAACACATCTAGATAAGTTCCATAAGAGGTCTAGTTTCCAAAATGGTGTCACACAGGGGCTCTCCAAACGCGTCATGGTGTCCGCTAACCAGTATCAGACTGAAGAACATTTGGCCCACCGGAGAATTTGATTCTAGGGGCCCACCTTCCTCCCACATTGAAGAGTCCCATAGCAACTGCAAGGTTTTCACTATGAACTCTCCTGAAGGAGAAGCCAGGGCCCACCGGAGGTTTCTCCGGTGCTCTGGTGGGCCAGTCCAACCCTGCCGCTAACGATTGGAGCTAATTTTCCATTCAAAAAGTCAAATGGCGCTCCTTCCCTTCTGGGCCCTGCCGTGCGCCCAAACAGTGGTTTATGACCACATATGAGGTATCTGTGTACTCAGGATAAACTGCCCAACAAATTTTAGGATCCATTTTATCCTGTTGCCCATGTGAAAATGAAAAAACTGAGGCTAAAAGAAAATTTTGGTGAAAAAAAAGTACTTTCTTTTTTTTATGGATCAATTTGTGAAGCACCTGGGGGTTCAAAGTGCTCACTATGCATCTAGATAAGTTCCTTGGGGGGTCTAGTTTACAAAATGGGGTCACTTGTGGGGGAGCTCCAATGTTTAGGCACACAGGGACTCTCCAAATGCGACATGGCAACCGCTAAATATTCCAGCATATTTTCCGTTCAAAAAGTCAAATGGTGCTCCTTCCCTTCTGAGCCCTGCCGTGCGCCCAAACAGTGGTTTATGACCACATATGAGGTATCGGTGTACTCAGGAGAAATTGCCCAACAAATTTTAGGATCCATTTTATCCTGTTGCCCATGAAAAAATGAAAAAATTGATGCTAAAAGAAAATTTTTGTTGGAAAAATTAAAATGTCCATTTTTTCCTTCCACGTTGCTTTAGTTCCTGTGAAGCACCTGAAGGGTTAATAATCTTCTTGAATGTAGTTTTGAGTAGCTTGAGGGGTGCAGTTTTTATAATGGTGTCACTTTTGGGTATTTTCTGCCATATAGAACCCTCAAAGTGACTTCAAATGTGAGGTGGTCCCTAAAAAAAATGATTTTGTAAATTTTGCTGTAAAAATGAGAAATCGCTGGTCAACTTTTAACCCTTATAACTTCCTAACAAAAAAAATTTTTGTTTCCAAAATTGTGCTGATGTAAAGTAGACATGTGGGAAATGTTATTTATTAACTATTTTGTGTCATATAACTCTCTGGTTTAACAGAATAAAAAATCAAAATTTGAAAATTGCAAAATTTTCGCCAAATTTACATTTTTTTCACAAATAAACGCAAAAATTATCGACCTAAATTTACCACTAACTTGAAGCCCAATATGTCACGAAAAAACAATCACAGAATCGCTAGGATCCGTTTAAGCGTTCCTGAGTTATTACCTCATAAAGGGACACTGGTCAGAATTGCAAAAAATGGCAAGGTCTTTAAGGTCAAAATAGGCTGGGTCATGAATGGGTTAATAGCCTAGGAAGGGGCCATGGAAATTGGCCACATCACAGACCAAAAATATAAGCTCTCAGCAGCAATAGAAATGGTGCATTCCACAAAATGCTGCGGTGGCAAGTGGGGTGATAGTGGGGGGTTGAGGTCACCTTTGTATTGTCAGGTGACATCAAGCCCAGAGGTTAGTAATGGAGAGGCGTCTATAAGATGCCACCATTACTAACCCTATAGTGATGTTATAAAAAACACATACCCAGAATAAAGTCCTTTATTTGAAATAATGACACAAACTCCTTTAATGAATCTAAATTAAAGCATACTCATCACATCATCGCCCATTCCAGTAAAGCCATAGTTCCCTGTAAGAGAATTAAAATAATAAACAATATTCCTCGACTGTTTGCAGAGAAGATAGTAGTCTATAATGTTACACGACGATCCTGATGACTTTTGAGAACAGTCACTAATGTGACTGCTCTCAAGGACAGCCGGGTACACACTGACAGGAGTGTGTAATCCTGCTGTAGTGCTGAGCTGCGGTGAGAAAGTTCACCAGAGTTCATGAGCTGATGAGCCCCGGTGATCTCACTCCACCACCGCTGCATGAAAAATTTCTCACACAGTGGTGGTGCCATAAGTGAGATCACCAGAGATCATTACCTGATAAACTCGTGTGACCTCTCTCATGGCAGCTCAGCGGTATACACTGCGGGAGCGGTGACGCTCCCATCAGTGTATAATCAAAGAATGCAGGTTGGCCTCATTCACATCTCTCTCTGGCCTTTGGATGCTGGTTGAAGGCCATCTGTGAACTATATAAAGAGACTCTTCTGGTCCATGTGACTCTACAGGATATAAGCTTATTGGACCACGGCCTCAGCTGGAAGAACACAGGACTGCTTCATTGACCATCACTGAAACCCTAGAGACATCTTAAACAATCCAGGTTGGGACAATCGGGTCACCTGGCCACATACCTCACTGCTCTTGGTTAGCTTCCTAATCTTGTCGTTACCTCCTTGCTGCAGGGACCTGCCAAAAGCGGGGAGCCTCTGGTGGGGGTATTTCACACTGGAAACAGCTGTAATCCCAGCGAGTCAGTGGAAGGATGAGACTCTGAAATTTGCACCATCTTGGGTATTTGCTGGGACTGTTCTGTATACTATTGTGTGTTTGTAGTTCAATAAATTATTGCCACACTGTTTTACCCTCACTCTGTTGTCTGAGTAGTGTTATGCCCACAGGAGAGAGAGCGGGCATTCAGTGGTATGAGCCATGGTCCATGCAGTCTTTCTAAAGACAGCCGGGCCAGCGGATGAGAGCAACCACTGACCCCCGTGTCGCCACACCCCGCAGCACTCTGACGGTGGCAACGATCTACCGTGGTAACGTTACCACCGATCATAACAGCCGTGCCGATGTTTCCCACGCTGTCACACAGATTACAGCGTGGGAAACAACACTGTAAGCCCTTAAAAATGCAAGCAAAAACTCAGTAAATGCACAAACATTTGTATATAGATAGAGAATAGGCTTAACGCTTAACATTTTTATACCTGCCTTTTTGCTGCGGATTTGACTGACTCAACTGACGTCAATGGATGAAAAAGAATAAAAATCTACACAAAATTAACATACTGCAGAAAAAAACCCACTGCAAATACTCAAGGAAAATTACTCATCATGTGCACTGCACTTCAGGATTTTCATGAATTAGCTGGCATAAGGATCCCATGGCATTTTGGATCAATTTTCGAGCAGAAAAAACACACCGTGTGCACACAGCCTTTAAGGGTAGGTAGTTTTTCTCCCATGCACAACCTTACAAATTTCACTGTTCATGATATTTACAGTATATGCAGTTTGGTAGTTGAAGCGGGTATGATGTTACCCAAGAGCAAAACAAAATGTACTATTTAAAAGGGTTGTCCAATTTTATATTTTATTAGTCTCTTAGCCTGTGAAGTAATAAACAGAGCTTGTACTCATTCTTCATAGCCTCTTTGCCTGCACTCCAAGCTTTGTTAATTGGTTGCAGAGATGTCATTATGGTGTAGAGCACTGCAGCCAATCACTAGGCTCAGCAGCTTGTGTGGCATACATCGGTAGAGACGCTTGGTGATTGACACAGGGGTTATGGACACTTGTAAACATGAAATCACCACTGTGGCCAATCAACAAAAACTGGAATAATGGAATAGTGGAAAACTGGAATAGTGGAAAGAGTAAAAGCTAAATAACAGTTAACGCAGGATAACCTTTTTAAGAAGGAAGAGGACATTCTGATTTTGCTGGATGTGTAGCCTTGTTGGTAATAACTTACTGTATATACTCGTGTATAAGCCGAGTTTTTCAGCAAATTTTTTTGTGCTGAAAATGCCCCCCCACCATGACTTATACACAAGTCAATTGTCCCAGAAAGCCGGCGGGGAGGGGGAGCAACGGAGCAGTGGGTCACAGAGGCAGGAGCCGACGGCTGTGGTTAAAGCCTGTGCGGCTGCTGTAATAGAGCACAGTGACAGCCGCAGGCTTCCAGCACACATCATACTCACCTACTTGCGCGCCCTCACTTTTGGCACTGCATCTAATTCGTTCCGGCGCCAGCAGCTCTTCCGGCCGACCGATCAAGTGGCCCTGCTCATTAAGGTAATGAATATGCACGGCTCTCCACTCCCATAGGTGTGGAGTGCATATTCATTACTTTAATGAGTGGGGCCACGTGATTGCTTGGCAGGAAGGGCTGCTGGCGCCAGTGGCTAGAACGAGATGCAGTGCCAGCGAGGGCACGCAGGCAGGTAAGTAGAATGTTTTATGCAGGAATTATGCATACAAGAATAGGGGATAAGGAGCCATGCATACAATGACAGGGACGGGGGAGCCATGCATACGACAGGGGAGCCATACATACAATGACAGGGACAGGGGAGCCATGCATACAATGACAGGAATGGGGGAGCCATGCATACCACGATAGGGATGAAGGGACAAAGCATACCCGGCTTATACTCGAGTCAATAAGCTTACCCAGTTTTTCGTGGCAAAATTAGGTGCCTCGGCTTATACTTGAGTATATACGGTACTAACTAATTAAGGAGCCGGTTCCCCATTTTTACTCTATTTTGTATAGATCTACTCTTTTGTGCTGCTATCTTATTGTTACCAACAACAGCCTATCTTCTAGCCAGTACTGCTCGCAAAATAAGCATAGTAGCCTTTTAAAACCTTTATAACTATTCTGGCTTATTCAGCTCTGCTTAAACCTCATGGTTTCAGTTAATACTTTAGTTTTCACACCAAAATACTTCCTACCATGTTTGCAAACTTCAGAATATTTTAGCTGGATTTTGGCAATTATAGTAAGCCAGTAATTATATAGTAAAAAGTATAAGGCTGCAAACTCACATACAATAGTGAATACCTCTTTCTAGCCAGGGATGACTATGCAAAATTTTACAACTGCTGGATGGCTTCAATCACTTTCTATTAATTTATCCAAATATTGGTGACAAGAAAACAGATTAATGTAGAATGTAAATAACATCCTAATGACTTTAACAAACAAAAAAAAATACTTACCTGGCAAATCATCTTCATCTTCGCTGAAAACATTTGTATTAAATAGTGGCAAATTTATGTAGTCCATAGAAACCTTTCGCACTTCCGGAAGGTAAATAGTCATCTGTCTTGGCTGGAGGTGCAACAAACTTGTCTTATAAATGACTATACAATGATAAGAAGAGGGTTAGTGTGGATAACAGACAATGTGAATGACAATTAATTAAAAAGGTATTTCCATCATTTAATTATATGGCATATTGGCATAGTCCTGATCACCTACTGTGCAGAAAGGCATTACCAGCTATATTCACTTGATAAAAAAAAATTAAGTTAAATACCTTGAAATGTCCCTGAAAGCCAACGATTCTGCTGATGCATTCTGTTTTGCGCTGCATTGCTCCATTGCAGAGGATTTGCAGATGTGCTCAAAGGTTTACATACCCTGGCAGAATTTTTGCTTTCTTGGTCTTTTTTCAGAGAATATGAATAACACCAAAACTTTTTCTCCATTCATGGTTAGTGGTTGGGTGAAGCCATTTATTGTCTAACTAATATGTTTTCTCTTTTTAAATCATAATGACAACTCAAAACATCCAAATGACCCTGATCAAAAATTCACATACACCATTTCTTAATACCGTGTACTGTCCCCTCTAACATCCCAGGCAGCTTGAAGTCTTTTGTGGTAGTTGTGGATGAGGTTCTTTATTTTCTCACACGGTAAAGCTGCCCACTCTTCTTGGCAAAAAGTCTCCAGTTCCTGTAAATTCCAGGGCTGTTTAACACGAACTGCTCACTTGAGATCTCCCCAGAGTGGCTCAATGATATTGAGGTCAGGAGACAGATGTCCACTTCAGAACCTTCATTTTGTTCTGCTGTATCCAATGACAGGTCGACTTGGCCTTATGTTTTGGATCGTTGTCATGTTGGAACTTCACAGTCAGCTATAGTGTATTGAGTATTTCACTATAATAGTACTCTCAGGGTAACAATAAGTAACAATTTCCCATTGCACCTCTTTTGTGGATGGTGGGTAGTCTTTAGCAAGGCATACTTGGGGCCTGTCCTTGTGAAGACAGGAGCTGTGCAGGGGCACGACAGGGCGTTAGGGAGAACCATCTCCGCTCTATCCTCTCCCTCTGCATGGATAACTGATCGTGAAAATGGTCAAAGGCGAACCTGCTGTGGAAATATGTCTGTGATATTGGTGAGATCAAGCCCATTTTTTAACTTGAGCACTGGTTTGCCCGAGCACTTTATATACTTGTTTTTTTGTGTCATTTTTTGTCCATGATTTTAATTTATGGTTTAGCAATAAGGGAGACTCTCCAAGATAAATTCCTCATGTGAAACATCCAAGTACGTCCCATGCTCAGCTTCTGGGCTGATGATTGTACATTTGCCTCCAGTATTTGCTGAGAATATGCTGCATCCATCTTTCCTTCAACTGTAACCAAGTTTCCTGTGCCTTTATAGCTCACACATCCCCAAAATATCAGCGACCCAACTCCGTACTTTATAGTACGAATGGTGTTCCTTTCATCATAGGCCTTGTTGACCTCTCTCCAAATGGAACGTTTGTGGTTGTGGCCAAAAATTTAAATTTTGGTCTCGACACTCCAACTTACCTTGTTCCAGAAGTTTTGAGGCTTGTTTATGTGCTGTTTTGCATATTGTAGGTTAGATATTTTGTGTCATTTGCACAGTAATGGCTTTCTTCTGGCTGATGTTATTTGTGGATTTTTCTGTGTATACTGAATGTAATGAGCGAGTATACTCGTTGCTCGGGTTTTCCTGAGCATGCTCGGGTGATCTCCGAGTATTTGAAAGTGCTCGGAGTTTTAGTTTCTGTTGCCGTAGCTGCATGATTTGCGGCTATTTGACAGCCTGAATACATGTGGGGATTGCTTAATAAACAGGCATTCCTGACATGTATTCAAGCTGTCCAGCAGCCATAAATCATGCAGCTGCGGCAACAGAAACCAAATCGCCGAGCACTTCAAAATACTCGGGAGATCACACGAGAATGCTCCGGAAAACCTGAGCAACGAGTATACTCGCTCTTCCCTAATCCCGAACAAATCCTGGCAGTTGTGGATGAAATTTTTGCTGGTCTACCTGACCGCGGTTTTGTTTTTACAGAGCCCCTGATTTTCCATTTGTTAATCACAGTTTGAACGCTGCTGACTTGGCATTATCAATTTCTTGGGATATCTTTTTGTATCCCTTTCCTGTTTTATACAGTTCAACTACCTTTTCCCATAGATCCGTTGACAATTCTTCTGCTTTCTCCATGACTCACAATCCAGAAACGTCACAGGCTGGATGAAAGAGTCTTTCTGGATCCCAGAAATTCACTCAGCTTTTATGCACACACACTGATTACAAGCAAACAGGTCACAGGTGAGGATGTTACCTTTAGTAGCCATTCCAATCCATTTGTGTCAACTTCTGTGCATGTTATCAGACCAAAATCACCAGGGTATGTGAACTTTTGGTCAGGGTCATTTGGATGTTTTTGGTTGTCATTATGACTTAAAAAGAGAAAACACAGTAGTTTGACGATAAATGGCTTCACCCAACCACTAACCATGAGTGGAGAAGAGGTTTTGGTGTTATCATTCCTATTCTCTGAAAAAAGGCCAAAAAAGCAAAAATTCTGCCAGGGTATGTAAACTTTTGAGCACAATCTTTTGTTGCTATTGTAGCACAATATGTGAAATCTTTGCTGGTAATATAACTGGGTATTTCTTCAGAGTTTTCTCTGTGGACGCTGCCAATCTCAGGTTGGTAGTTGATCTAGCAGTCTAGTAATCTCAGAAGCTGCTCAGCTGTGATTACCTGTGTCTTGGGTGAAAGCGCATATTCCCAGTGAAGATTCAGACTGTTTTGCTGTGGTTAGCTGCATCTGCGAGGGAGAGGTGATAGTCTTCTCTGAGGGTGTGTGCTCTGAAGAAACGTCCAGTTGCACCACAAGTAGAGATTTCTAATATTGCAATCAATATGAATATCTCTGCAATGGAGTGACGCAGCGTAAAATGGAAAAAAATGGCTTAGGGTATGTTCTCATGGTCAGTAAACGCTGTGGGCTGGATGCTGTGTACAACCGCAGCGTCAAACCCGCAGCGGCCAGATGTTACAACATAGTGGATGGGATTTCAAGAAATCCCATGCCCACTATGCGTGCACGGACACCTCCGGCTTCCCTGCGGAGACGCACATGCGGTGTGTCTTTTCAGACCGCAGCATGTCAATTTATGTAGTGGAGATGCTCCGTCTCTGCTGCGTAAATTACCCATTCACAAACCACATTATCTTCCTAGTCACATGCGTATTAAGTGCGGGAACGTAGTTTACTACACATGTGTACTAATTTAAATAAAGGTGTACCTTGTTTCAGCCGGAAGTACATGTACACTGCAGTTCTCACGATGAGCTGAGCTGATCGCGAGAACTGCCATGCACGTGACCGCCGGGGACAGGGTTATCTCCGGTCACTAGCCAAGTTCTCACGATCAACTGACCACGAGAATTGCAGTGCATGTGACAGCCGGGGACTGAGTTATCTCCGGTGATCATCTTCAAGTTCCGCTGTGTCTGGATGTCAAGCTGAATGGTGGCATAATGCCACCATTCAGCCAAAGGCATCCAGCTGTAGCAGGGCTGAACTCGTCGTGGGACAGTATGTATATCTTCTCGGCGGACAGGTAAGGATATTGTTGCTTTTTTATTTTAATTCTCGTACAGGAGAACGAGGGCGCCGGTGGAATAGGCGATGCAGTAATATTGGTTTAATTAAGATCTATTAAAGGAGTTTGTGTCATTATTTCAATTAAAATACTTTATTCTGGCTGTGTCTTTATTTACCATGTAACTATAGGATTAGTAAAGGATAGGTGTCTTATAGCCACTTCTCCATTACTAATCCGTGGGCTTGATGTCACCTGACAATACAAAGGTGACATCAAACCCACAAATATTACCCCATTTGCCACCGCTACAGTGGGAAGAGCCGGATAAAGTGCCACAATTGGCGCATCTTTGGATGTGCCAATTGTGGGGCGGCTGCGGGCTGCTATTTTTAGCAAGAGAGGGCTAAAATCCTATTTTTTTGAAGGGGGATCCCACTATTTTTGCTAACCATCCAAGGTAAGCAGACTGCTGTGGCCTGATATTATCAGGCTGGTAAAGTTCATGGATATTGTATCACATGCATTAGTACACATGCGTAGTAAGCTGCATTCCTGCACTTAATATGCATGTGACTAAGAAGAAGATAATGCGGTTTTACCACATCTAATGAAAGTCTATGGGTAATTTACGCAGCGGAGACTGAGAGTCTTCACTACATAAATTGACATGCTGCGGTCTGGAAAGACGTGCCGAATGCTCGTCTCTGCGGGTAAGCCGCGGGCATCGGTGCACGCATAGTGGGCATGGGATTTCTTGAAATCCCATCCACTATGCTGTAACAGCTGGATGCTGCATTTTGGATGCTGCAGAAGTACACAGCGTCCAACACGCAGTGTTTACTGACTGTTGGAACATACCCCAATATATCTGCAAACAGGAAATCACTTTTATTTCCTTCCCAGAAGCGAACTTTCAATTAGCTTTATTTTAAGTGAAAAAAAAAAAACGCATGCGGAAAAAACGCATCAAAAATGCATGTAAAAAACGCATCAAAAATGCAGGTGACCTGCCAGTGACCTCAGGTGCAGATTTCACCTGTGTCAAATCCTGAGCCATTCCTGATCGTGTGCACATACCCTAAATTAGGGGAGCTCAGGGATTTTTACAAGCTATTTAATTTCCAGCAAGTGACAGGTTCTCTCTAAGTAGAGATGCGACCTTTTCATTTCAAAGATTGATGGGGGCCAAGAGGTCAGACCCCCATCAATTATTAAGTTATGGCACATACTAGCCACTTTGTGTGATGGGAAAAACCCTTTAAAACTTATATAAATAGCCAGACAGTTGTCCATGTACTCATTTTAGCAGCCACTAATAATACAATTAATGTGGTAGATATTATATTACAAAATGTAAAAAAAAATCTCTAATTTGAGCCAGAATGTCAAACATTATGTCTTTATTAACATATTAACAGAAAAACGGAAGAACCAGATTATGTACAATCATTCTTTATCTAGACTAAATTGAGCAAGTGCTTACCTGCTCCAAGATTAGCTGGTAAAAATGCTGCTAATCCTACTATTTTAAACTTGGTTCCCCATATATTGGAAGTGACCTGAGCAAGATAGTTATGCTGTAATGATAGATGACATTATTCATGAATATGACTTATCAAACATTTTAGTTTTTTTTTTCGCAAAAACATTAATCACATTGCTAAAGCTGATATTTCAAATATTGATCCTGAAAAAATATCCATGTGTCATGCATGTACAGTTTTGGTCAACATTACTGTGACCCCTAAATATTACTTGTTAGGCTATACATGCTCATATGTTTGAGGCTTGATACAGAAAACACAATAACAAAATAAAAACAGGACATAAAAAAACGGTACTATACACTAACGTAGTTAGACCCATTGATATATATCCTAAATGTTACCCCTAAGGGGATGAGTAGGAATTCAGCTAATTTGTTATTAATTAATTTGGTATTAATGCACCTGTGTAGTCGCCATTTTACTTGAGTCCGCTGCACTCTGTCAGTGCATCAGTATTGAGGCCTTTTCAGACAGGTAAGCATCTCTGCCTGTTTTTGGTGGTGTTTTCTTGAATTTTGGATTTTTTTTAATCCGTTTTTTATGGTTTTGATCGAGGAATTCAGCTAAGTTTTCTTACATCATTTAACGGTAGTGTCAAGGGGCAATAGTGGGAAAACAGGGGACAAGGAACCTGGGTCCCTGAACTGCCCCTCAGGCTAAGGGGGTGCCCTGTCTTTCCTTAACTTGTGGGGTACACTTGAAGGTAGTGAGGCCCAAGACACCGACCTGTCCCTATCTCCTGCTCATCCCTGAGCTAAACCCCCAACGCCCTCCCCAGGAGGTGAGACAGGGAATAAAGTGAACTGCACCAATATAACAAAAGGAAAGAAAAGACAGACACCTAGGGGTTAAATCAACTAAAAAACAAAACTTAGCTTTCTCTGCTGCAATGCACCGTACAGCAGAAAAAGGCACCAGATCAAGGTAATAGCTGAGGTACCACTGCACTCAGCAAGCTCCTGACTCCAGCTTGGTTGGTCTCCAAAGAGGAAGTGTATCACCAACAGTCAGCTGACCCATCAGGTGACCTTTTAAAGGATGGTGGGAGTGGTCACACCTGCACCAGCAATTATACCAGCGGCCACTGGGGAGAAAAGACTGACATTAACCCTCGATGGCCTGAAAGGAAAAAAGTTTTAATATGAAAAGCTAAATCTGCCACAGATCCAAAAATGGATCGTGACAGGTAGCCAGGTGTCTTATTACTCTCTACTGGAAGCATACTGTCCCTCCTCCTTATCAGGATTGACTTCAAATAATCTCAGATATCCATAAAATGGAACATATGACAGCCTCATTGAATGTTAAAATATAGCTTTTTGAGACTATATGGGCTCCTTGGGACTAATTTTGGGACCAATATAATGGTTGATTTGTTTAGAACACAATCAATATTTCAGATGCCCTGTGCGTCTTTGTCCTTTGTCTTTAGTTAGTCCTTGTTTTTTGACCCAGATGATATGGAGGCAACTTCCTACTTATGGTATTATTGGAGTCTCAGCGCTGTTTCTATTGAAAATGATGGATAACGGGCCTATAAGGGCTACATATAAACGAAATGTTTGTATGTTTGTGTTTGTTCCTTTTAAAAGTGTGAATTGAAAGGAGCTACTAGATATAGTTAAGCTCCTTTTATTATTATGAGAGGCTTTGCCATGCTATTTATATAAGAATGTTTTGTAAGCTTATTATTTGTTTATTACTTACTATAAATTTTCAATAAAAATTAAAATTAAAAAAAGGATATTTCCTCTTAAACGATGAAGGAAAGGAACCTCTCTTCTTGCATTTCTTCAATTCTCTTCTAATAAGGGGCTGGAGGTTTTCATTAATGGGAATGAGCCATAAAAAATGTTTTAACAATTAAAAAATGTGAAGTATTAATGTTTTTGTATATTTACGATGCTGCGATCGAGCGTGCTCACGCTGAGCATCGCCGCAATCGGGTCTAAGTTTCAGCTATATGTGAGAGCTGACACCATGCAGCAACGCTCATTATCGGTGCTAGCACCGGTCGCGGACGTTTAACCTCTCTGATGCCACTGTCAATAATGACAGCGACATTGAGGAGCATCGCAAGGGGAGTAGGCTCCCTGTCTGCTTCCATCAGCACAACACAATGTGATTGCGTTGTGCTGATGGTCTCCATGGTGGCAAGATGGCCGGGCGGTGGTAAGGTGGCCTGTGAGAGCCTGCTAAGAGCAAAAGCTGACACGCCTCCTTCCCTGCCTGTCAGACGCCGATCTGATGCAGAGTATCAGATCAGCGATCTGTTCATCTGTTACTATACAGTGATGTCCCATCCTGAGATAAAGTAAAAAAGTAAAAAAATTTAAAAAAAGTTATTAAAAAGTGTAAAACAATATTTTTTTATCCACAAATAAAGAACAAAAAAAGAAAAAAATATGAATCTAATAAATACATTTACAGTGCCTTGCGAAAGTATTCAGCCCCCTGGGACTTTTCAACCTTTTGCCACATATCATACTTCAAACATAAAGACACCAAATGTTAATTTTTGGTGAAGAATCAACAATAAGTGGGACACAGTTGTGAAGTTGAACGAAATTTATTGGTTATTTTAAATTTTTGTGGACGTACAAAAACTGAAAAGTGGGGCGTGCAAAATTATTCGGCCCCTTTAACTTAATACTTTGTTGCGCCACCTTTTGCTGCGATTACTGCTGCAAGTCGCTTGGGGTATTTCTCTATCGTTTTGTACATCGAGAGACTGAAATTCTTGCCAATTCTTCTTTGGCAAACGGCTCGAGCTCAGTGAGGTTGGATGGAGATCGTTTGTGAACAGCAGTTTTCAGCTCTTTCCACAGAT
Source organism: Oophaga sylvatica (assembly GCA_033576555.1). NCBI lineage: Eukaryota > Metazoa > Chordata > Amphibia > Anura > Dendrobatidae > Oophaga > Oophaga sylvatica. The sequence continues at coordinate 407,376,203 of JARQOD010000005.1, forward strand.
TCTCAATTGGATTCAGGTCTGGACTTTGACTTGGCCATTCTAACACCTGGATACGTTTATTTGTGAACCATTCCATTGTAGATTTTGCTTTATGTTTGGGATCATTGTCTTCTTGGAAGACAAATCTCCATCCCAGTCTCAGGTCTTTTGCAGACTCCAACAGGTTTTCTTCAAGAATGTTCCTGTATTTGGCTCCATCCATCTTCCCATCAATTTGAACCAGCTTCCCTGTCCCTGCTGAAGAAAAGCAGGCCCAAACCATGATGCTGCCACCACCATGTTTGACAATGGGGATGGTGTGTTCAGGGTGATAAGCTGTGTTGCCTTTATGCCAAACATATCGATTAGCATTGTTGCCAAAAAGTTCGATTTTGGTTTCATCTGACCAGAGCACCTTCTTCCACATGTTTGGTGTGTCTCCCAGGTGGCTTGTTGCAATCTTTAAACTACACTTTTTATGGATATCTTTGAGATATGGCTTTCTTCCTGCCACTCTTTCATAAAGGCCAGATTTGTGCAGTGTACGACTGACTGATTGTTGTCCTCTGGACAGACTGTCTCACCTCAGCTGTAGATCTCTGCAGTTCATCCAGAGTGATCATGGGCCTCTTGGCTGCATCTCTGATCAGTCTTCTCCTTGTTTGAGATGAAAGTTTAGAGGGACGGCCAGGTCTTGGTAGATTTGCAGTGGTATAATACTCCTTCCATTTCAATATGATTGCTAGTACAGTGCTCCTTGGGATGTTTAAAGTTTTGGAAATCATTTTGTATCGAAATTCGGCTTTAAACTTTTCCACAACAGTATCACGGACCTGCCTGTTGTGTTCCCTGGTCTTCATGATGCTCTCTATGCTTCAAATAGAACCCTGAGACTATCACAGAGCAGGTGCATTTATATGGAGACATGATTACACACAGATGGATTATATTTATCATCATTAGTCATTTAGGACAACATTGGATTATTCAGAGATCCACAATGGACTTCTGGAGTGAGTTTGCTGCACTGAAAGTAAAGGGGCTGAATAATATTGCACACCCCACTTTTCAGTTTTTGTATTTCCACAAAAATTTAAAATAACTAATAAATTTCGTTCATCTTCACAATTGTGTCCCACTTGTTGTTGATTCTTCACCAAAAATTAAAATTTGGTATCTTTATGTTTGAAGCATGATATGTGGGAAAAGGTTTAAAAGTTCCAGGGGGCTGAATACTTACGCAAGGCACTGAATGTAAAAAAACAAACAATTAAAGAACAAATATTTGGAATCGCCGCATCCTCTCAATTAAATGAGAAGAGGCAGCTGTTTATTTTAGAGTAGTTAGTCTATATTGGTGATATATGCCATAGAGTGGTCCGTGGCCACCAAGGCTAAAACACCATTGACATTACCAAATTAATGTACTGCTATTGTTGATAGGCCTTACATGGGGAAGCATTAAATAATACTTACCCCCTAAGGCTAACCAGCCAGTAAAAACTGATCACTAAATTATTGCAAGGTGAGGGATTGAACAACACTTACCCCCATGTGAGACTGCTTAACAAAAGAAAAAAAAGGGGAAGAATTGAAAAATACTTACCCCCAAAATAATAGCCATTAGAAAGTCGAAATTGGAACAGCAATTTAAATGTGAGAGGAGGAATTATATTCACCCCTAATGGCTATTACAGTAAATTAGGACATTTATCTAATATGGACTCTGTATTATTAAATGAGCACAACTGTTATTATTATAGCTTAATTAATAAAAGTTACTTTTTAATCTTAGAATCTTTAGTTACGGTCTATTTGCCATTCCGCAATTTGTAAATTATATTGTTAAACCCTACGCTGATTCTATTTTGAACAATTTTGGATAGTTTACAAAATGGTGTCACTTGTGGGGGTTTCCACTGTTTAGGCACATCAGGAGCTCTCCAAATGAGCGATGTTGTCCGCTAAATATTCTAGCATATTTTACATTAACCCCTTTACCCCCAAGGGTGGTTTGCACGTTAATGACCGGGCCAATTTTTACAATTTTATTATTATTATTACACATTTATATAGCGCCATGTATTCCATGGCGCTTTATATATGAAAAGGGAAAATATAGACAGGTACAATAAACGTGCTAGACAAGGGACACACAAGTACAGAATGAGAGAGGACCCTGCCCGCGAGGGCTCACAGTCTACAGGGATGGGTGAGGATACACAAGGAAAGGGTAGAGCTGGTCGTGCGATGGTTCAGTAGACTGAGGATCATTGTAGGCTGTAGGCTTGTCGGTGGGTCTTCAGGTTCTTCTTGAAGGTTTCCGTTGTTGGTGAAAGTCTAATGTTTTGCAGCAGGGAGTTCCAGAGTATGGGGGAAGCCTGGGAGAAGTCTTGTATGCGGTTGTGGGAAGAAGAGATGAGGGGGGAGTCGAGAAGGAGATCTTGAGAGGATCGAAGGTTGAGTGTGGGTAGGTAGCGGGAGACCATGTCACAGATGTATGAAGGAGAAAGGTTGTGGATGGCTTTGTATGTCATGGCTAGGGTTTTGAACTGAAGCCTCTGGGCAATAGGAAGCCAGTGAAGGGCCTGGCATATAGGGGAGGCTGGGGAATAGCGAGGAGACAGGTGAATTAGTCGGGCAGCAGAGTGTAATATGGACTGGAGTGGTGCCAGAGTGCTAGAGGGGAGGCCAGACAGTAGGAGGTTGCAGAAGTCGAGGCGGGAGATGATAAGGGCGTGCACTAGTGTTTTTGTGGTTTCATGGTTGAGGAATGAGCGGATCCAGGAAATATTTTTGATTTTGAGGCGGCAGGAGGTGGTGAGGGGTTGGATATGTGGTTTGAAAGAGAGGGCAGAGTCGAGGATCACCCCAAGGCACCGAGCATGCGGGACTGGGGAAAGCGAGCAGCCATTGACATTGATGGATAGGTCTGATGGAGGGGAAGAATGAGGTGGAGGAAAGATGATGAATTCTGTTTTGTCCATGTTCAGTTTGAGAAAGCGAGCAGAAAAGAAGGCTGAGATAGCAGACAGACACTGTGGGATTTTGGTCAGTAGGTAGGTGAGGTCAGGTCCAGATAGGTAGATCTGCATGTCATCGGCGTAGAGGTGATACTGCAAGCCGTGGGATTCTATGAGCTGTCCCAGGCCGAAGGTGTAGATGGAGAAGAGTAGGGGTCCTAGGACTGAGCCTTGAGGAACACCGACAGACAGGGGGCGAGGTGAGGAGGTGGTGTGTGAGAGGGAGACACTAAATGTTCGGTCGGTTAGGTATGATTAGATCCAGGACAGGGCCAAGTCTGTGATGCCAAGAGATGAGAGAATCTGTAGCAGGAGGGAATGGTCCACGGTGTCGAAGGCAGAAGACAGGTCCAGGAGAAAGAGGACAGAGTAGTGTCACTTGCTCTTGGCGGTTAGCAGGTCGTTAGTGACTTTAGTTAGGGCAGTTTCAGTTGAGTGATGCGGTCGGAAGCCGGATTCTAAACGGTCAAAGAGGGAACAGGAGGAGAGGTGGGAGGACAGTTCGAGATATACATGCTGTTCCAGTAGTTTTGAGGTGTAGGGGAGAAGAGATATCGGGCGATAGTTAGACACAGAGGATGGGTCGAGGGAGGGCTTTTTGAGGATTGGAGTGATTGAGGCATGTTTGAAGGATGAAGGAAAGACACCATTTGTAAGTGAAAGGTTGAAGAGGTATGTGAGAGTAGGGATGAAGACTGTGGCAAAGTTAGGGATGAGGTGGGACGGGAGTGGGTCAAGCCCCACCACTGTCTCTTTATGAGGTTATAACTCTGGAACGCTTCAACAGATCTTCGCGATTCTGAGACTGTTTTTTCGTGACATATTGTACTTCACATTAGTGGTAAAATTTCTTCGATAAAACTTTCGTTTATTTTTGAAAAAACGCAAATATGGCGAAAATTTTGAAAATTTTGCAATTTTCAAACTTTGAATTTTTGTTCCCTTAAAAAAGAGAAATATGTCACACAAAATAGTTAATAAATAACATTTTCCACATGTCTACTTTACATCAGCACAATTTTGGAACCAAAATTTTTTTTTGTTAGGAAGTTATAAGGGTTAAAAGTTGACCAGCGATTTCTCATTTTTACAACAAAATTTACAAAGTCATTTTTATTAGGGACCATCTCACATTTGAAGTCACATTGAGGGGTCTCTATATGGCAAAAAATACCCAAAAGTGACACCATTCTAATAACTGCTCCCCTCAAGGTACTCAAAACCATATTTAAGAAGTTTATTAACCCTTCAGGTGCTTCATAGGAGCTTGAAGCAAAGTGGAAGGAAAAATGAACATTTAACTTTTTAGTCACAAAAATAATCTTTAACAAAATTTTTTTATTTTCACAAGGGTAAAAGGAGAAAATGGACAGTTAAAGTTGTTGTACAATTTCTCCTGAGTACGCCAATACCCCATATGTGGGGGAAAACCACTGTTTGGGTGCACGGCAGAGCTCGTAAGGGAAGGAGCGCCGTTTGACTTTTTCAAACCAAAATTGGCTGGAATTGAGAATTGATGCCATGTCGCGTTTGGAGAGCCTCTGATGCGCCTAAACAGTGGAAATCCCCCACAAGTGATACCATTTTAGAAACAAGACCCCTATGGAACTTATCTAGATCTGTTGTGAGCACTTTGAACCCCAAGTGGTTCACAAAAGTTTATAATGCCTGGTTGTGAAAAAAAAACAAAAAACAATTTTCCACAAAAATGATTTTTTAGTCACCAATTTTTGATTTTTCCCAAGAAAATTGGACCCCAAAAGTTGTTTTACAATTTGTCCTGAGTACGCTGATACCCCATTTGTGAGGGGGGAACTGGGTGCATGGCAGGGCTTGGAAAGGAAGTAATAACGTTTTGGAATGCAGATTTTGATGGGGGTCATGTTCCGTTTGCAGTGCCCCAGATGTGCCTAAACAGTGGAAACCCCCCACAAGTGATCCATTTTGGAAACTAGACCACCTAAGGAACTTATCTAGATCTGTGGTGAGCACTTTGAACCCCCAAGTGCTTCACACAAGTTTATAATGCCCGGGCATGAAAATAAAAAATCCTACTTTTTTCCCACAAAAATTATCTTTTAGTCACCAATTTTTTATTTTCCCAGGGTAACAGGAGAAATTGGCCCCTAAAAGTTGTTGTCCAATTTGTCCTGAGTATGCTGATACCCCATATGTGGGGGGGAACCACTGTTTGGGCGCACGGCAGAGCTCGGAATGAAAGGAGCGCCATTTGACTTTTTCCAACCAAAATTGGCTGGAATTGAGATTGGACACCATGTTGCATTTGGATAGTCCCTAATGTGCCTAAACAGTGGAAACCCCTCACAAGTGACCCCATAATTGAAACTAGACCCCCTAAGGAACTTATCTAGATCTGTGGTGAGCAATTTGAACCCCCAAGTGCTTCACACAAGTTTATAACGTAGAGCCGTAAAATTAAAAAATCATATTTTTTCCACAAAAATGATCTTTTCACCCAAATTTTTATTTTCCCAAGGGTAACAAGACCCCAAAAGTTATTGTGCAATTTGTCCTGAGTACGTTGATACCCCATATGTGGGGGTAAACCACTGTTTGGGTGCATGGTAGAGCTCGGAAGGGAAGGAGTGCCGTTTGACTGTTTCAAAGCAGAGTTGGCTGGATGCCATGTCGTGTTTGGAGAGCCCCTGATGTGCCTAAACAGTGGAAACCCCTCACAAATACACCATTTTGGAAACTAAACCCCTCAAGGAACTTATCTAGATGTGTGGTGAGAACTTTGGACCCCCAGGTGTTTCACTAAAGTTTATAAATCCCGAGCATGAAAATAAAAAAATCATATTTTTTCCACAAACATGATCTTTTAGTCCTCAACTTTTTATTTTCCCAAGGGTAACAGGAGAAATTGGACCCCAAAAGTTGTTGTCCAATTTGTCTCGAGTACGCTGATACCCTATATGTGGGAGAAAACTACTGTATGGGCACACGTCGGGGCTCGGAAGGGAAGTAGTGACGTTTTGGATTGCAGACTTTGATGAAATGGTCTGCGGGGGTCATTTGGAGCCCCTGATGTGCCTAAACAGTGGAAATCCCGCACAAGTGACCCCATTTTGGAAAATAGACCCCCCCAAGGAACTTATCTAGATGTGTGGTGAGCGCTATGAACCCCCAAGTGCTTCACAGAAGTTTATAACGTACAGCCGTAAAAACAAAAAAATCATTTTTTTTTACAGAAATGATTTTTTCACCCCAATATTTTATTTTTACAAAGGTAACAGATGAAATTGGACCCCAAAAGTTGTCCAATTTGTCCTGAGTACGCTGATACCCCATATGTGGGAGAAAACTACTGCATGGGCAAACGTCGGGGCTCGGAAGGGAAGTGGTAACGTTTTGGATTGCAGACTTTGATGGAATTGTCTGCGGGTGTCATGTAGCGTTTGGAGAGGCCCTGATGTGCCTAAACATTGGAAACCCACCACAAATGACTCCATTTTGGAAACTAGACCACCCAAGAAACTTATCTATATGTGTGGGGAGAACTTTGAACCCCCAAGTGCTTCACAGAAGTTTATAACGTAGAGCCATAAAAATAAAAAAATCATAATTTTTTTCCACAAAAATATTTTCGCCAATTTTCCCAAGGGTAAAAGAAGAAATTAGACCCCAAGAGTTATTTTGCAATTTGTCCTGAGTACACTGATACCCCATATGTGGGGGTAAACTACTGTTTGGGTGCATGGCAGAGCTCAGAAGGGAAGGAGCACCGCTTGACTTTTTCAATGCAGAATTGGCTGGAATTGAGATCAGACGCCATATCACATTTGGAGAGCCCCTGATGTGCCTAAACAGTGGAAACCCCCAATTCTAACTCCAACCTTAACCCCAACACACCCCTGAACCTAATTCCAACCCTAATCATAACCCTAACCACAAACCTAACCCTAACACACCCCTAACCCATATCCCAACCCTAACCCTAATTCTAACTTTAGCCCCAACCCTAATCCTAACTTTAGCCCCAACCCTAACCCTAATGGGAAAATGGAAATAAATACATTTTTTTAATTTTATTATTTTCCCTAACTAAGGGGGTGATAAAGGGGGGTTTGAATTATTATTTATATCGGGTATTTATGTTTGGCAGCTGTCACACGCTAACAGACGCTTTTTATTGCAAAAAAGTTTTTGCATCACCACATTTTGAGAGCTATAATTTTTGCATATTTTGGCCCACAGAGCAATGTGAGGTCTTATTTTTTGTGGGACAAGTTGACGTTTTTATTGGTACCATTTTTGAGCATGTGACATTTTTTGATCGCTTTTTATTACAATTTTTGGGAGGTTAGAATGAACAAAAATCAGCAATTCATGAATTTCTTTTGGGGGGGCGTTTATACCGTTCCGCGTGTGGTAAAATTGATAATGCATTTTTATTCTTCGGGTCAGTACGATTACAGCAATACCTCATTTGTATAATTTTTTTATGTTTTGGCGCTTTTATACAATAAAAATTTTTATATAAAAATAATTATTTTTGCATCGCTTTATTCTGGAAGCTATAACTTTTTATTTTTTCGCTGATGATGCTATATGGCGGCTTGTTTTTTGCGGGACAAGATGACGTATTCAGCACTACCATGTTTATTTATATCCGTCATTTTGATTGCGTGTTATTCCACTTTTTGTTCGGCGTTATAATAAAGCATTGTTTTTTGCTTTGTTTTTATTTTTTTTTTTAAGGGGTTCCCTAAAGGGGTTAACTAGTGGGACAGTTTTATACGGACGCGGCGATACCAAATATGTGTACTTTTATTGCTTGTTTTTTTTTATTTACATGAAGAAATGAATTTATTGGGGATTTTTTTCTCTTTATTTGAGAATTTTTTTTTTACACATGTGATTTTTATTTTTTTAACTTTTTTACTTTGTCACAGGGTGGGAGATCACTGTATAATGTCAGATCGCTGGTCTGACAATGTGCACAGCACTCTGTCAGACCAGCGATCTGACAGGCACTGCTGCAGGCTTTCTCAGCAGGCAACGTGGAAGCCGCCTCCCTTCAGGACCCGGAAGGACACCGCGGCGATCTTGGATCCGGGGTCCTGCAGGGAGGAGGGTCCCTCGGAACAGCGCGACACATCGCGCTGTTCTGAGGGTCTCAAGGGAGCACGCAGGGAGCCCGCTCTCTGTGCGATGCTTCCCTATACCTCTGAAACACTGCAATCATGTTTGATTGTAGTGTGCCAGGGGTTTATGAGCTGGGAGCGGTCTGTGACCGCTCCGGGCACATAGTGCCGGGTGTCAGCTGTGATAATCAGCTGACACCCGTCCGCGCTCGGACGTGCTCCCCTGGGAGCGCGTCTGATCGCATGGGACGTACTATCCCGTGCATGGTCATACAGGCCCAGGTCACCTGGACGGGATAGAACGTCCGATGGCAGAAAGGGGTTAAAAAAGTCCAATGGCGCTACTTCCCTTCCGAGCCCTGCATTGCATCCAAACAGTGGCTTTCCCCCACATATGGGGCATCGACATACTCAGGAGAAATTGCACAACAAATTACATGGTCCATTTTCTCCTGTTACCTATGTGAAAGTAAAAAATATTGGTTCTAAAGAAATATTTTGTGAAAAAGTTAAATGTTTATTTTTTTTCTTCCACATTCCATTAATTCCTGTGAAGCACCTGAAAGGTTAATAAACTTCTTGAATGTGGTTTTGAGCACCTTGAGTGGTGCAGTTTTTAGAATGGTGCCACTTTTTGGTATTTTTCTGTCATATAGGCCCCTCAAAGTCACTTCAAATGTGATGTGGTCCCTAACAAAATGGTTTTGTATTTTTTATTGGAAAAATGAAAAATTGCTGATCAACTTTTAACCCTTTTAACTTCCTAACAAAAATGTTTTTAAAAAAAATTTGTGCTGTTGTAAAGTAGACATGATGGAAATGTTATTTATTAACTATTTTGTGACATGACTGATTGAAGAACATAAAAATTAAAAGTTTGAAAATTGCTAAATTTTCTCCAAATTTCCTATTTTTACACAAATAAACATAAGTCATATCAAAGAAAGTTTATCACTATCATGAAAACAATCTCAGAATCAGTGAATCGATTAAAGCATTCCAGAGTTATGGCCTCATAAAGTAACACTGGTCAGAATTGAAAAAAAATGGCCTAGTCAGGAAAGTGAAAACAGGCTTCAAGGTGAAGGGGTTAAACACTTGAGGAAGCTGCTGCTGAAATTTGGCATGAAAACCTAGTATAGAGCTAGCTCACATTATGATTGCAGTAAATATGGGCGGAATTTGCTCACATGTGTGACGTCGTTCCTCTCCTCCCCTTCTGGGTGTTTGCAAATGGATAGGAGAAGACGAAGTTTAGAGAAACACTGAGGAGCCAATTTGTTGGTGACTGCAAAGTGAAAATGACTAGTAGACAGTGTCACAAAGGAGGGCGGGCAGCGCTGATCCATTCTGTTGATGCTGCTCACTGAATCATAAGCTTGGGTTGAATATGTAAAGTGTATCATGTGCTGCGATTAGATACATGGCTCAGTGTAGTGTATCACATGATGGGATTAGAAATTAGCCTCAGAGGAGTGTATCACACAGGATTGGATTAGATATGCAGTACCTAATGTATCCAATGTTTGACTCCGCTCAGTGCACTTCTACAGTTGTGCTCAAAGGTTTACATACCCTGGCAGAATTTTTGCTTTCTTGGCCTTTTTTCAGAGAATATGAATGATAACATCAAAACTTTTTCTCCACTCATGGTTAGTGAAGCCATTTATTGTCAAACTACTGTGTTTTCTCTTTTTAAATCATAATGGAAACCCAAAACATCCAAATGGCACTGATCAAAAGTTCACATACCCCATTTCTTAATACAGTGTATTGCCCCCTCTAACATCAATGACAGCTTGAAGTCTTTTGCGGTACTAGTGGATGAGGTTCTTTATTTTCTCAGAGGGTAAATCTGCTGTAACGGGTCTGGGAGGCGGAACCTCTGAGCTACTATACAAAGGGGCGGACCTTGTAAGAGAGCGGGTGGCGACCAGGGTGGACGGGCAGGTAGTCACAGCAGATAACCGAGGTAGTCTCTGGATGAACGGGCAGGGAGTCGCGGCAAGTGACCGAGGCAGTCTCTGGATGAGTGGGCAGGAGGTCACGGCAAGTGACCGGGGTAGTCTCTGGATGAGTGGGCAGGAGGTCACGGCAAGTGACCGGGGCAGTCTCTGGATGAGTGGGCAGGAGGTCACGGCAAGTGACCGGGGCAGTCTCTGGATGAGTGGGCAGAAAGTCACGGCAAGTGACCGGGGCAGTCTCTGGATGAGTGGGTAGGAGGTCACGGCAAGTGACCGGGGTAGTCTCTGGATGAGTGGGTAGGAGGTCCCGGCAAGTGACCGGGGTAGTCTCTGGATGAGTGGGTAGGAGGTCACGGCAAGTGACCGGGGTAGTCTCTGGATGAGTGGGTAGGAGGTCACGGCAAGTGACCGGGGTAGTCTCTGGAGGAGTGCAGATACGACCTGTGATGGCTGAGCCTCCAGGTAGGCTAGCAGGCAGGTAACAGATGGGCGCTCCCAGGTGAGCGGGCAGTCAGGTAACAGATGAGCGCTCCCAGGTGAGCGGGCAGGCAGGTAACAGATGAGCGCTCCCAGGTGAGCGGGCAGGCAGGTAACAGATGAGCGCTCCCAGGTGAGCGGGCGGGCAGGTAACAGATGAGCGCTCCCAGGTGAGCGGGCGGGCAGGTAACAGATGAGCGCTTCCAGGTGAGCGGGCAGGCAGGTAACAGATAGCGACAGACAGGTATCTGGCAAAGACCCTGAGGACTGAAGCAGAGTAGTGAACTGTGCAACATTGCTCGGGCACCTCCATTTTGGAGGAGGGCCTTATAAAGGTGAAGTCCTCCGGCCATTGGCCAGGGACTCCTTAGGACGACGCGCGCGGCCCCTTTAAGAGGGAGGGCAGCGCCCGCGCGCGCGCCCTAAGCACAGAGGCAGGAAAGGAGCGTGCGCCGCCAGCAGAGCGGCAGGAGGACGCCAGACCTGGAGCAGAGGGGTGAGGGGAGCAGCATCCCTGCCTGGCAGAGGGCAGGAAAGCCGACGCCGGCGCTACAGTACCCCCCCTTTTTTAGGCTAGAAAGAAATTTAGCTAGGATGAGAGGGGCATGGATGTTCTCCCGAGGCTCCCACGTTCTCTCCTCAGGACCAAACCCCTTCCAATCAACCAAAAAATAGGTCTTTCTTCTTACCCTTTTGGTGGCCAAAATGTTCTCTACCTCAAATTCGTTTTCAGCTGAAACCGGAGCAGGAGGCGTACCTGTAGACTTGGAAAAAGAGTTAAGTACCACCGGTTTGAGTAGAGATACATGGAAGGAGTTAGGGATCCGCAAGTTGGCCGGCAGTTTCAATTTATAGGCCACTGGGTTGATTTGACTGATGACCTCCAAAGGACCGATGAATCGAGGCCCTAACTTATAGGAAGGAATCTTGAGCCGGACATACTTGGACGAGAGCCAGACCTTATCCCCAGGACGGAATTGAGGAGGATCCAGACGTTTTTTGTCAGCATGTCTTTTCATACGCTCGGATGACAGAAGGAGTGCGGACTGGGTACTCTCCCATATGGAGGAAAATTTGTTAACAAGAGATTCCGCAGCCGGATTGTCCACTGAGATGGAGACGGGAAATGGGATCCGAGGATGCTGACCGAAGACTACAAAAAACGGGGATTTGGAGGAAGATTCGCTCTCGTGATTGTTGTAAGAAAATTCGGCCCATGGCAGGAGATCCACCCAGTCAGAATGGTGGACATTAACGAAGTGCCGGAGGTAACTGGTCAGGATCTGATTGACCCGCTCAACTTGACCATTGGACTGTGGGTGGTAGGCGGAGGAGAAGTCCAAGGTGACGTCTAGCAATTTACAAGTGGCTCTCCAGAAACGTGAGGTGAACTGTACCCCTCGATCCGACACGATATGGCGGGGCAGGCCATGAAGACGGAAGATGTGGCGGATAAAGTCTTTAGCCAGCTTGGGTGCAGACGGGAGGCCTGGCAGGGGAATAAAGTGAGCCATCTTGGAAAAGCGGTCAACGACCACCCAAATGACCGTACAACCGGCAGAAACGGGGAGGTCCGTTATGAAGTCCATGGCTATATGCTGCCAGGGAGCAGCGGGTATAGGAAGCGGAAGGAGACGACCGGCAGGCAGATGTCTCGGAACCTTGTAGCGGCCACATGAGGCACAGGCAGAAACAAAGTCTATTACGTCCTTGTGCAGGGTAGGCCACCAGTAATGCCGAGTAATAAGCTGGAGGGTCTTTTTTTGACCGGCGTGGCCAGCTAATTTAGACGAATGGCCCCAGTGTAGGATTCTCTCCCGATCGGGTACCGATACGAACGTCTTACCAGGAGGGAGACGATTTAGACTCACGGGAGCCACCTGCATTACTCTGGCGGGATCGATGATATGTTTCGGTTCCTCCTCGAGATCCGACACCAGGAAGGATCGGGACAAGGCGTCCGCCTTGATGTTCTTGTCTGCCGGGCGAAAATGTAGAACAAAATCGAAACGAGCAAAAAACAAGGACCACCGGGCCTGACGCGGGTTAAGTCTCTGGGCATGCTGGAGGTAAGCCAAGTTTTTGTGGTCCGTGTAAATAATTACCGGATGAAGAGCCCCCTCGAGTAGGTAACGCCACTCCTCCAATGCCAGCTTGATGGCCAATAACTCTCGGTCTCCTATGGAATAATTGCGCTCAGAAGAGGAGAAGAGTTTGGAGAAGAAGCCACAAGTGACCATCCTCCCGGAAGATGATTTTTGAGTAAGTACCGCTTCGGCTCCAGAGGAGGAAGCGTCAACCTCCATGAAGAACTGCTTGTTGCCGTCCGGGCGATGCAGCACCGGGGCGGAAGAGAAGGCCTGTTTTAAGGAAAGAAAGGCTTCCTCTGCTTCGGGCGTCCACTCTTTGGGGTTAGCACCCTTACGGGTAAGTGCGGAAATTGGGCCAGTCCGGGAAGAGAAATGCGGTATGAAGAGGCGGTAGTAGTTGGCGAAGCCCAGGAACCGCTGAATGGCCTTCAATCCCTCCGGTCGGGGCCATTTCTCGATGGCCGACAGTTTCTCTGGATCCATTCGTAGGCCGGTCTGAGAAATAACGTAGCCCAAAAACGGCAGCGAAGTCTGCTCAAAGAGGCATTTCTCAAATTTAGCGAAGAGGTGATTCTGCCTGAGCCTGAGCAGAACCTGACGAACGTCCCTCCGGTGAGTCTGGAGATCCGGAGAGAAGACCAAGATGTCGTCCAGGTACACCACTACGCAGGAGTAGAGAAGGTCCCGGAAGATGTCATTGACCAACTCTTGAAAGACGGCAGGAGCATTACAGAGACCAAAGGGCATCACTAGATATTCATAGTGGCCGTCCTGGGTGTTAAATGCAGTCTTCCATTCATCCCCTTGACGGATACGGACCAGGTTGTACGCCCCACGGAGATCCAGTTTGGTGAAGATTCTAGCCCCCCTCAAACGATCAAATAATTCTGGAATGAGCGGAAGGGGGTATTTATTCTTCACCGTGATCTGGTTAAGACCTCTATAGTCTATACAGGGGCGAAGAGAGCCGTCCTTCTTTTTTACGAAAAAGAAGCCTGCTCCTGCCGGGGAGGTAGATTTCCGGATGAATTCCCTGGCCAAATTCTCCTCGATATATTCGGACATCGACCGGGTCTCAGCAGCGGATAATGGGTAAATACGCCCACGGGGAGGCGTAGTACCAGGTAACAGGTCGATAGGACAATCGTATGGTCTGTGAGGAGGTAATGTCTCTGCCTCTCTTTTATTAAAGACATCAGCAAATGACCAATAGGGAATCGGAAGTCCAGGTAGATTAGTTGGGGTAGGAGAAGGACAGACAGGATGAACAGGAACCAAACACGTCTTATGACAATCCTGTCCCCAGCGAAGAACCTCTCCAGTCTGCCAGTCGAGCACGGGTCCATGTCTCTGGAGCCAAGGTAGCCCTAGTAAGAGGGCGTGAGAGAGTCCAGGCAGAACATGAAAAGAGATGCTCTCAGAATGCAGCATTCCCACTTGCAGAGTTATGGGTTCGGTGATGAGTTGGATGGGGTGTGGTAAAAGACCCCCGTCCACAGCAGCGACTGATAATGGTACAACCAGAGGTTTGGTGGGAATGCGGTATTTTTCTACCAGGGACTGTGACATAAGATTCCCGGCTGCTCCAGAGTCAAGTTGGGCTAGTTCAAAATAACGATTTTCCCCACAGAGAATGGAGACTGACAGCAGCAGAGATGGAGAGGCTTTCTCTTTGTCTAGGTCGACCTCTCTGAGCGAACCTAGACACAGGCGTTTCCCGACCTCTCCGGACAGGTACGAATCCGATGCTCCTTACTGCCACAGTAGAAGCAACTCCCCTCAGCACGGCGTAAGTCCTGACGGGTTTTGACCATCTTGGTCTGGTCGACCTGCATAGGCTCAGGAGAGTGTAATTGGGGAGAAACGGAGGGAGTGACGGGTTTCTGAAACGTAGGAGCTAGACGTGGAAACCTCCTCTCACGGGTGACCTCTTTGGCCCGCTCCTGGAACCGTAGGTCAATCCGGGTGGCGAGAGTTATAAGGTCATCGAGAGTGGTAGGAATGTCCCAACCGGCGAGTTCATCTTTAATACGGCCGGACAAACCCTCCCAGAAAACGGATACCAGAGCGTCGTTGTCCCAGGCCAGCTCCGATGCAAGGGTACGAAACCGTATGGCATATTGGCCCACGGTGAGATTTCCCTGACGGAGGCGTAGCAGAGATGATGCGGATGAGATATTTCGTCCGGGCTCGTCAAAGACTTTCCGAAAAGCCGCGAGAAAGGCAGACAGGTCGGACACCAGAGGATCTCCTCTCTCCCAAAGAGGATTCAGCCAGGCCAGGGCCTCTCCAGTGAGATGGGACATGATGAAGGCAATTTTGGCCCGGTCGGAGTTAAACTGGTGGGAGAGAAGTTCAAAGTGCAGAGTGCACTGATTAATGAAGCCCCGAGCCTGAGCAGGGTCGCCTCCAAAGCGAGGAGGTGCGGAGAGCCGGGGTCCGTGACAGGAGCCCATGGTATTGGGGAGCAGAGGGACTGCCGGATTGCGAGTCATGGCACCAGCGGTGGTTGCTGGTGGAGCTGTCAGAGTGTCCAGGCGAGAATTGACATTCCGCAGGTGACCCAGGATGGACTCCTGTTGGGACTTCTGATGGGACAGTTCATGACACAGGTCCGAGATGGAGGGAACTTGGGCGCCACCGGGTTCCATGGCCCGAGCAAACTGTAACGGGTCTGGGAGGCGGAACCTCTGAGCTACTATACAAAGGGGTGGACCTTGTAAGAGAGCGGGTGGCGACCAGGGTGGACGGGCAGGTAGTCACAGCAGATAACCGAGGTAGTCTCTGGATGAACGGGCAGGGAGTCGCGGCAAGTGACCAAGGCAGTCTCTGGATGAGTGGGCAGGAGGTCACGGCAAGTGACCGGGGCAGTCTCTGGATGAGTGGGCAGGAGGTCACGGCAAGTGACCGGGGCAGTCTCTGGATGAGTGGGCAGGAGGTCACGGCAAGTGACGGGGCAGTCTCTGGATGAGTGGGCAGGAAGTCACGGCAAGTGACCGGGGCAGTCTCTGGATGAGTGGGTAGGAGGTCACGGCAAGTGACCGGGGTAGTCTCTGGATGAGTGGGTAGGAGGTCATGGCAAGTGACCGGGGTAGTCTCTGGATGAGTGGGTAGGTCACGGCAAGTGACCTGGGTAGACTCTGCAGGAGTGTAGATACGACCTGTGATGGCTGAGCCTCCAGGTAGGCTAGCAGGCAGGTAACAGATGGGCGCTCCCAGGTGAGCGGGCAGTCAGGTAACAGATGAGCGCTCCCAGGTGAGCGGGCAGGCAGGTAACAGATGAGCGCTCCCAGGTGAGCGGGCAGGCAGGTAACAGATGAGCGCTCCCAGGTGAGCGGGCAGGCAGTTAACAGATGAGCGCTCCCAGGTGAGCGGGCGGGCAGGTAACAGATGAGCGCTCCCAGGTGAGCGGGCAGGCAGGTAACAGATAGCGACAGACAGGTATCTGGCAAAGACCCTGAGGACTGAAGCAGAGTAGTGAACTGTGCAACAACATTGCTCGGGCACCTCCATTTTGGAGGAAGGGCCTTATAAAGGTGAAGTACTCCGGCCATTGGCCGGGGACTCCTTAGGACGCGCGAGGCCCCTTTAAGAGGGAGGGCAGCGCCCGCGCCCTAAGCACAGAGGCAGGAAAGGAAAGTGCGCCGCCAGCAGAGCGGCAGGAGGACGCCGGACCTGGAGCAGAGGGGTGAGGGGAGCAGCGTCCCTGCCTGGCAGAGGGCAGGAACGCCGACGCCGGCGCTACATCTGCCCACTCTTCTTGGCAAAAAGACTCCAGTTCCTGTTAGTTCCTGGGCTGTCTAGCACGAACTGTAAGCTTGAGATCTCCCGAGGGTGGCTCAATGGTACTGAGGTCAGGAGTCTGGGATGGCCACTCCGGAACCTTCACTTTGTTCTACTGTAGCCAATGACAGGTCGACTTGGTCTTGTGTTTTGGTTCGTTGTCATGTTGGAACATCCAAGTACGTCCTATGCTCAGCTTCTGGGCTGATGATTGCAAATTTTCCTCCAGTATTTGCTGATAATGTGCTGCATTCATTTTTCTTTCAACTTTGACCAAGTTTTCTGTGCCTTTATAGCTCACACATCCCCAAAACATCAGCGATCCACCTCTGTGCTTTACAGTACGAATGGTGTTCCTTTCATCATAGGCCTTGTTGACCTCTCTCCAAATGTAACGTTTATGGTTGTGTCCAAAGAGTTCAATTTTGGTCTCATCACTCTAAATTACCTTGTTCCAGAGGTTTTGAGGCTTGTCTCTGTGCTGTTTTGCGTATTATAGGTGAGATACTTTGTGGCATTTGCGCAGTAATGGCTTTCTTCTGATGACTTAACCATGCAGCCCATATTTCTTCAAGTGCCTCCTTATTGTGCATCTTGAATCAGCCACACCGCTAGTTTTCAGAGAGTGCAGTATTTCAGCTGATGTTATTTTTGGGTTTTTCTTTGCACCCCAAACAATTTTCCTGGCAGTTGTGGACAAAATTTTTGTTGGTCTACCTGACCGTGGTTTTGTTTTTAAAAAAAAACCCTGATTTTTTTTTGCCTTTCCTGTTGTATACAGTTTTCCCGTAGATCCGTTGACAATTCTTTTGCTTTCCCCATCACTATCTCACAATCCAGAAACGTCAGTTGCTGGATGAAAGATGCAAGAGTCTGTCTGGATTCCAGAAACTTACTCAGCTTTTATGCACACACATTGATCACAATCACAAGCAAACAGGTCACAGGTGAGGATGTTACCTTTCGTAGCCATTGAAACCCATTTGTGTCAACTTCTGTGTATGTTATCTGGCCAAAATCACCAGGGTATGTGAACGTTTGATCAGGGTCATTTGGATGTTTTGGGTTGTCATTATGATTTAAAAACAGAAAACACCAGTAGTTTTGACAATTAATGGCTTCACCCAACCACTAACCATGAGTGGAGAAAAAGTTTTGGTATTATCATTCATATTCTCTGACAAAAGGCCAAGAAAATGAAAATTCTGCCGGAGTATGTAAACTTTTGAGCTTAACTGTATGCGAGCAATGGTGTCATGTGTGACCCTGCTGTCTACATCTATGGGAGCAGATATAGCATAAGGAAAATATGTTTACCTGTGGAATTTACATATAATTTTTGCCTTGTAACTTATGAAGTGTATAAGATTAGTCCACATTCAGAAAGCTGGACTGTAATAAATAAAAAAGATGGACAGTTGGTGGAATCATCAAAGAAAAACAGAACAAAAAAAAACATAAAAGCCCAAATATATTAAAATGGGTGGAACATAAAACTTTATTGATAGGTGTAACCTATCTGTACCTTGTTTCCCCAGCGTTACTTTGCATGTCTTTGCTTTAACCCTTTGCTCTTTTCCCACTAACCAGCTGGGATACTGTTGTCTGTTACCTGTATGGATGCTGCTCAGTTCCCAGCTCCGCTGCGTAGCCGTACATGCATAAGTGTCTCCGCTGCGCTGCATGACCACTTGCATGTGCGGTCCCTGGCTACTGCTGTGGAAGCTACCCCTAGGTTGCAAGGTCCTCTGCAGTGGTGCATGACTTACTACATGTGTTTAGGCTGCAGCCGTTGCCAGGTGTCCTTTGCTGTGCTGATAAGTGTCTGGCTGTGAATAGGATGTGCAGGCTGTACCTTCCCTGCTTTTATGAGGAATGGGTGTGTGCTAGAGTTGCTGCTCCAGCCTATTGCTGTGAGGCAGCTCCTATATAAAGTTCCCCTGCCATGTGGGACGTGGCCAGAGCTTCGCATTGAGTTCCTGAACCTAGCCATGTGTGTTTGTGTATTCAGCTCCTGCTCTGATTACGATCAGTTCTGAGAGAGCTGATGCCCTTTGTCCTGTCTTGTGTTTTCCGCCTGCTCTGGGGGCAGAATACCCAGATCCGTTTGTATCTTGTTTTTTCCGCTTGCTCTGAGGGCAGAATACCCGTTTGTGTCCTCTTTTTTTGCCTGCTCTGGGGGCAGAATACCCAGATCGCCTTTCTTGGAGGCTGCATATTCAGACCTGTTCCTGTTGTGTCTTGTTTCCTGAATCCTTGATCCTGGATCTGTTCCTGTACCTGACTCTGTCTGAACTGTGTCTGCTGTGTTAGGTTCCTGAAGTCCTTCTGTGTCCTGAACCCTGTGCCCAGTGACTGTGACTCTTTGCTAACTGACTTTCTGTGATATAACCTGAGTTCATCTTGGAAGTAGGAGTCTGGTGTGTCTGCGGAGTTTCTGCTACTCTGTGCTAAGCTTGTTATTTGGTGCTATCCCCGGCCGGCTCCAGTTCAACCTGGCGGGGCTTGCACCAGACCGCTTGGGTTCCTTTTTAGGTTGCTGCCAGATGTCCGGAGTCCGATGACCGTGGCCTCTTGCCCGGAGCCTGATGACCACGGCCTGATGTCCGATGTCTGGTGACAACTTCCAGATGTCCGGATCCTATTCTTCCCTGCCTGATGCCCAGAGCCTGCCGATCGTTGACAGATGTCCTGAGCCTGATGACTGCGGCCTCATGTGCGGAGCCTGATGTCCGCAGCCAGATGTCCGGAACCTGTCGATCGTTGCCAGATGTCCGGAGTCCGATGCCAGTTTTCTGATGCTCTACCTGAGATCCGAGTCCTGATGGCCTACCTGATGTCCAGTCCGTGTTCCTAAAATCCAGTCCCTGTTCCTGAGTCTGCCTGTGTCCTGATCTTGATGTCCAGCCTGTGTCCTGATGGTCCTGCCGGTTCCCCTGTGGTCTACCCTGTGATGACGTGTGTCCTGGGTCGGTGTCTGATGTTCTCCTGCTGAGCCTGTGCTTCACCTTAGGCCTGAGAGGCTGTCTTAGTATGCCTGTGTCAGATGACCCTGGACTGCATCAACCCGTGATGACCCCGCCATCATCTGACGTTTGTCCTGGCTCGGTGTCTCATGTTCTCCTGCTGAGCCTGTGCAACGCCTGAAGACTGAGTGAGGCCGTCCTAGTATGCCCGTGCCCAGATGACCCTGGACAGCATCAACCCGTGATGACCCTGCCATCATCTGAAGTCTGTCTGAAGTGGGTGTCTGATGTTCTCCTGCTGAGCCTGTGCTACGCCAAAAGGCCTGAGAGAGAGGCCGCCCTAGTATGCCCGTGCCAGATAAACCCTGGACTGCATCAACCCGTGATGTCCTGCCTTCATCTGTTATCCTGAGACGTGTACCTTTCCCTTATGTGCGGAATCTGGAGCCTGGCATTATGTTGTTTAAGCACTGTTTGTGTCACGGGTGTGTCGCGGCGGAGATCGTCGCGATTACACACCCTGACTTCGCACAGCTGAGTTTCTGGTGCTGGGTGTTTTTCGGCACTGAGGGAGTTAATTCTTTCTCTCTTGGTGCTGGACTTACCAGCCTCGCCCAGCTGCGATTGATGTTTTGTTAATTAGCTTCCTTCATATACCTGCTGGTCTGCTGGGGAAGTTGCCGGTGAAAGCATTCATTCAGACCAGCAGAGCGGATCGTTTCTGAGAAGACTTAAGCTAAGAGTGCCTGTTGTGGTTTTTCCTCTCCTCGCTTATTGTTTATCTCCTTAACCTTTTGTGTTCCTCTGTAGTGGAAGTGTTATATGCAAGGCTGTGTTTTCTTTACCCCTTGTCTGTCTCGTTTGTCTTAGACTGTGTGTAAGCTGTGACCTGCCCATTCCCGGTGGTGGTAATCAGGGTCCTTCTCAGGACTAGATTACAGTGCTCAGGGATCTACAGGAGACAGGGTTACGCTGGCGGCCTGGACCTCTGTACCATTAACAGTACCTCCAGGTAGAGGGACTAGTCAGGACCCCAGTTCAGGGTCAGCATAGACCCCGGTCCACCTCTATCCAGAGACAGCGTGACACGTACACAGTATTGACCCACAATACATAGGATATTATGTCAGGTAAGACATTGCTGGCAGATACTATGTATACATGTTGATTTTCTCTATTATATGAAATTTAGAATGATGTCACATTAGATATAGGTTACTATCATTGAATATATCTGTTATACGTCGTGACATTTTCACCGGCCACTCTAAAGATTCTCCCCAGCCACCATGAATCCAGTAGCCCATTTAGCTCAGCAGTTGCAGAGTTTGTCCATGGAGCTGACGGACGTTAAATCCAAGGTTTTGTACCCCCGGGAGCAAACCAGATCTGAACCTAAAGTAGCTCTCCCGGACAGGTTCACTGGTGGGCGGGACAAGTTTTTTACTTTCCGGGTAGCATGTAAATTGTATTTTCGGCTGCGGCCGCAGTCGTCGGGGAGTGAGGATCAGAGGGTGGGAATTGTCATCTCGCTCTTACAAGGGGACCCTCAATCCTGGGCGTTCTCTCTCCCCCCGGGCTCCCCGGCTCTCCAGTCAGTGGACCGATTTTTTACAGCCCTGGGTCTGGTATATGATGACCCGGATCGGGTCTCCCTTGCTGAAATGAAGTTACGTAGGATACAGCAGGGAGATCGTCCGGCGGAGGAATTTTCTTCAGAGTTCCGTAGGTGGGCCACGGATACTCAGTGGAATGACCCGGCTCTTAAGAGCCAGTTTTGTCAAGGTTTATCTGACAAATTAAAAGATGTGTTGGCTCAGTATGATTCTCCCCCGTCACTGGAGGCCGCTATGGCTCTTGCAATTCGCATTGATAGACGGCTTCGGGAGAGGTGTGGGGTAACTCCGCCCCCTGTGATGACTCCACCTCCTTCTAAAGTCCCTAATATTGAGGTTCCCCTGGTTTGTTCCGAGGAACCTATGCAGTTGGGAGGGACATCATTTAGAAGGAGGGGATCGGCGGTGCGCCGCAAAACAAGAAGGTGTTTCTTCTGCGGGAGAAAGGGACATTTTATTGAGGGGTGTCCATCCCGTACTGTACTGAGCAAGAAGTCGCCGGAAAACTATTAATCCCAGGTTGTGTGGTGGACGACAATCTGGGAGTATGTATTTCGTCCCAAGTCCGTCTCAGTTTCTCGTACCAGCGGAGGTGGTGGTAGGTACGAGAACTGAGAGGATTTCTGTTCTTCTGGATAGTGGGGCCGCGGCTAATCTGGTGGACGCTCGGTTTGCCCAGGGGCAAGGTATGCAACTGAGTGTATTGGCCAAACCTATCCCTATATTCTCTATTGACGCCAGGCCTCTCGGTCAAGGTAGCTTTGTGCAAGCCGTGCATAACATAGACCTTCGAGTGGGGGCAATACATAAAGAACTATTGTCTTGTTATGTGTTGGAGGGCCTTCCCACTCCTATTGTGTTGGGACTTCCTTGGTTAACTAAACATAACCCAGTTATTAATTGGCAATCCAGAGAGATAAGCCAGTGGGGTGAATTTTGCAATAGTAACTGCATGAACACGGTCATCGGTACGGTCGTGCCTAGAACCTTACCTCCTTTTCTGGAGGACTTTGAGGATGTGTTTTCAGAGGAAGGGTGTCAAGAATTACCTCATCGCGCATATGACTGTGCTATAAAATTGCTTCCTGATGCTAAGTTACCAAAATCTAGGTTATATAACCTTTCTGGTCCTGAGAGGCAAGCTATGAAGGATTATATTTCGGAAAGTCTGGCCAAGGGGCATATTAGACATTCATCTTCCCCAGTGGCCGCGGGGTTCTTCTTTGTGAAGAAAAAAGATGGAGGCCTACGCCCTTGCCTGGATTTCCGTGAGCTTAATCGGATTACGGTCCGAGATCCGTATCCGCTCCCACTTATTCCTGATCTCTTCAATCAGATTGTGGGCGCCAAATGGTTCTCTAAGTTGGATCTCAGGGGGGCGTATAATCTGATTAGGATAAAGGAGGGGGATGAGTGGAAGACGGCGTTTAACACTCCGGAGGGACATTATGAGAACCTTGTCATGCCTTTCGGTCTGACTACTGCCCCGGCGGTGTTTCAACATTTTGTTAAAGACATCTTTCGCCACCTAGTGGGACAGTTTGTTGTCATTTATCTAGATGACATCTTAATTTACTCGCCGGACCTTGTGTCTCATCAGGAGCATGTGAGACAAGTGTTGCAGATCTTGCGAGACAATAAACTGTACGCCAAATGGGAGAAGTGTGTATTCGCCGTACAAGAACTTCAGTTTTTAGGATTCCTGGTGTCAGCCTCCGGTTTCCGTATGGACCCTGGGAAAGTGAAGGCTGTGCTTGAATGGGATCGGCCAGAGGATCTTAAAGCACTGCAGCGTTTCCTGGGGTTTGCTAACTACTACCAGAAATTTATTCGTAATTTCTCATCCGTTGTCAAACCTCTCACTGACATGACAAAAAAAAGGGACGGATTTTTCTAGGTGGTCTGACAAAGCTTGTCAAGCATTTTCCTCCTTGAAAAAATGTTTTGCTTCAGCACCCATACTCATCCAACCTGATGCATCACAACCGTTCATTGTGGAGGTAGACGCATCTGACGTAGGAGTGGGTGCGGTATTATCTCAAGGTCCGTCCCCTGGTAAATGGCATCCGTGCGCTTTCTTCTCTAAAAAATTGTCGTCCGCCGAGAGGAATTATGATGTCGGCAATAGGGAACTCTTGGCCATTAAGTTGGCTTTTGAAGAGTGGCGTCACTTTTTGGAGGGGGCAGTCCACCCGGTCACCGTCATTACTGATCACAAGAACCTGCTGTATTTAGAGTCTGCAAAACGTCTGAATTCCAGACAAGCTAGATGGTCGTTGTTTTTTACCAGGTTTAATTTTGTCGTCACATATCGTCCTGGGTCAAAAAATGTAAAGGCTGATGCCTTATCTCGTAGTTTCCCGGGGGCCGGGAAGACGGATGACCCGGTTCCTATTCTTCAGGAGGGAGTTGTGGTGTCGGCTGTATGCTCTGAGCTTGAGGAGGAGGTATTGGAGGCTCAGGGGGACGCCCCTGTAGGACCTCCAGGGAAACTGTTTGTTCCAGATCAGTTAAGACAAAAGGTTATCGAGGCACATCATAATTCTGCTTTGGCAGGACACCCAGGGAGTAAAGCAACTGTAGATCTCGTTTCTCGCCGGTTTTGGTGGCCTAACTTAAATAAAGAGGTGGTAACTTTTGTCGCGTCCTGTGGGGTATGTGCGCGCTCTAAGACCCCACATACCCGTCCGTCTGGGGCCCTTTTACCGTTGAAAATCCCGGAGCGTCCATGGACCCATCTGTCTATGGACTTCATTACGGACCTTCCTCCGTCTTCAGGTAAAACTGTCATACTAGTTGTAGTTGACAGGTTCAGCAAAATGGCACATTTTATTGCTCTTCCTAATGCTAAAACTCTGGCGCAGGTGTTCATTGGGGAGATTGTGAGACTTCACGGGTTGCCTTCCGATGTGGTGTCGGATCGGGGGTCTCAGTTTGTGTCCAAATTCTGGAAGGCATTTTGTTCTCGTCGGGGGATGCAGTTGTCATTTTCTTCGGCTTTTCATCCGCAGACCAATGGTCAGACAGAGCGTCTGAATCAGAGCTTAGAGACATATCTCCGGTGTTTTGTCTCAGAGAACCAAGAGGACTGGTCTTCTTTCTTGCCTCTGGCAGAGTTCGCTCTTAACAATAGGCGGAGCGAGTCCACTGGTAAGTCCCCGTTTTTTGGGGCATATGGTTTTCACCCCAGTTTTGTACTTTCAATGGGGGGGGCTCTTCTGGGGTTCCTGAGGAGGAACGATTTTCGTCGTCACTTGCTTCAGTGTGGAGAGGAGTGCTTAATAATCTGAGCACTATGGGGAACCGATACAAACGTATGGCTGATAGGAGGAGAGTGTCTGGTCCGGACCTAAGTGTGAACGATCTGGTATGGTTGTCTACCAAGAATATAAAACTTAAGGTTCCCTCCTGGAAACTGGGTCCCAGGTTCATCGGGCCATACAGGATCAGTTCAATAGTTAATCCGGTGGCTTTCCGTCTTGACCTCCCTCCTACATTTAAAATCCACAATGTGTTCCACAAATCGTTGCTTAAGAGGTACGTGGCACCAGTTATACCGTCACCTCTACCTCCTCCTCCAGTGGTGGTCAATGGTAATTTGGAGTTTCAGGTATCGAAGATCATTGACTCACGTCTGAATCGCCGGTCCCTTCAGTACCTTGTTCATTGAGGGGGTATGGTCCTGAGGAGAGGATGTGGGTTTCTGCGTCGGATATTAACGCAGACCGTTTGGTTCGGGCCTTCCACACTACTCACCCAGATAGACCAGGCCCTGAGGGTCCAGAGGCCCCTCGTAGAAGGGGGGGTACTGTCACGGGTGTGTCGCGGCGGAGATCGTCGCGATTACACACCCTGACTTCGCACAGCTGAGTTTCTGGTGCTGGGTGTTTTTCGGCACTGAGGGAGTTAATTCTTTCTCTCTCGGTGCTGGACTGACCAGCCTCGCCCAGCTGCGATTGATGTTTTGTTAATTAGCTTCCTTCATATACCTGCTGGTCTGCTGGGGAAGTTGCCGGTGAAAGCATTCATTCAGACCAGCAGAGCGGATCGTTTCTGAGAAGACTTAAGCTAAGAGTGCCTGTTGTGGTTTTTCCTCTCCTCGCTTATTGTTTATCTCCTTAACCTTTTGTGTTCCTCTGTAGTGGAAGTGTTGTATGCAAGGCTGTGTTTTCTTTACCCCTTGTCTGTCTCGTTTGTCTTAGACTGTGTGTAAGCTGTGACCTGCCCATTCCCGGTGGTGGTAATCAAGGTCCTTCTCAGGACTAGATTACAGTGGTCAGGGATCTACAGGAGACAGGGTTACGCTGGGGGCCTGGTCCTCTGTACCATTAACAGTACCTCCAGGTAGAGGGACTAGTCAGGACCCCAGTTCAGGGTCAGCATAGACCCCGGTCCACCTCTATCCAGAGACAGCGTGACACGTACACAGTATTGACCCACAATACATAGGATATTATGTCAGGTAAGACATTGCTGGCAGATACTATGTATACATGTTGATTTTCTCTATTATATGAAATTTAGAATGATGCCACATTAGATATAGGTTACTATCATTGAATATATCTGTTATACGTCGTGACAGTTTGTCTTCAAGTAAACTTTGTTTCGTCATACCTGAAGTTGTGCGGTGTTGTCTAGTCCTGCAGGTCGCCATCTTTCCCACATGCTCAGCTGCCACAGATCTCGGTCACTGCCCTCCCCTAATCCGGGCAGGCCCGGGTCCCCCTCTGTGGTCCAGTGGGTCCACATTCCCTTACCATCTGGGACGCATGCCCCACGTCGTCGTGGTCTGGCGGCGTGGGAGCATTGGCTAGCTAGGCAAGCTATGCCATGTCCCGACGCCCCGAAATTGTGGAAGCACAACAATAGGTGATAGCAAAAAAAAGAGGATTACAAATCATTAATCATAAAAACAAGGGGCGCATACCCAGGAAAGTAATAACCAATATTCAGAGGGAGTACATCAAGCACATAGTTATTAGATGCACATCATTATCAGAGCATTGCATAATTAATATCCTGCATATAATCTGAGAATTGTCTAAGGCAGGGTTGGGCAAACTACGGTCCATGGGCCACATCCGGCCCTTTGGCTGAGCCTGTCCGGCCCGCAGACAGGTACAGACAAAGAGACCGGAATGAATGGTCCAGCAGTCACAGCTCTCCGGAGTGTGTGGGCAGCAATGCGATGTGTAGTAAAGATTCTGAGGATGGCGGAAAGGAGAAAGAGCAGCAGGGCTGACTCCAGGTTTTCGTGGGCCCTGGGTGAGAGTGTCTTAGTGGGCCATCCTGATACAGATGGCCCCCTCAAACCTATCCTGGTACACATGGCCCCCCTTCATCCCTATCCTGGTATGCATGGCCCCTTTATCCCTATCCTGATATGGATAGCCCTCATCCCCATCCTGGTATGCATGCTTCCTCATCCCTAGCCTGGTACGCATGTCTCCCTTATCTGTAGCCTGGTAGGTATGCCCCCCTCATATCTATCCTGGTAGAAATGGTCCCCTCATCCCTATCCTGGCAGGAATGATCGCCCTCATCAATATCTGCCTATGCAGGGTCCCCCTCTTGTCCTAGTATGCATGGCCCCATCCCTATCCTAGTATGCAGGGACCCATCCTTGTCCTGGTATGCAGGGTCCCCATTCCTTTTCTTGTATGGAGGGCCGCATCCTTAACCTGGTATGATTGTCGCCCATCCCAGTCCTGGTATGCATGGCCTCATCCTTATTCTGGTATGATTGGCCCCACCCCCATCCTGGTATGCATGGCCCCATCAGAAAACATTAAAAAAACCAAACCATTACACTTATCTTTCCTGCATGCCCTTGCAGCGTCTTCTTCCAATGCCATATGTAATTGGCCCCATAGGATGCTCCATATGTAATTTGCCCCAAGATGCTCTATATACAGTATAATGGGCCCCATATATTGCTCCATATGTAATTGGCCCCATATACTGCTCTATATGTAATTGGCCCCATAAGATGCTCCAAACATAAAAAAAAAAAAAATGAAATACTTCTCTTAGCTGGCCGCTGTACTGCTCCGAATTCCTCAGCATCGCTGTCTTCCGGCTCTCTGAACTATGACTGCTCAGGCGGAGGGCGCAAAAACATGACGTCATTGCGCCATCGGACCTGAAACGTTACAGTCAGCAGATGCGGAAGACGCCTCAGCGGAGGAATGGTAGAGGTAAGTATCGCACCCCCGCCTACTCAGGGCCATGGCATTTGCCCTGGTGCTGACACAGGCCCTGCAGAGCAGCCAGGGTCTGGCCAGCCTAAGGAATCTGAGGATGGTGGAGATGAGATGGAGCAGAGGGCGGAGTGGCCATGGTGCAGCCAGCATAAGGATTCTGAAGAGGGAGGAGAGGAGGTGGTGTGGCAGGCGGTGCTGTCCAAGGTTCTGAACATCTGTCGCTCTCTGCATCTGACCTGTGTAGGGATACGTAGATATGCAAGTCATTTGACCACAGCATGCTGCCTTTTCTTCTCTTTCTCCCTGAGTCCTGACTTCTCCTCACAGTGAGCGTGCCAGCCTCAGTTCACAATCACTAAATAAAACTGCAGTTTTATTAAAGGGAATCTGTCACCGCAAAATTGCCATATCAGATAAAGATATGGCTGAATAGTGCGTCCCATAACAAAGCTAACGGTGGGTATCATATATAATGATACCCCCGCTTTCAGATCAAAATACCTTTGTAAACTTCGTTTTTTCCCTGTCAATCATGGCAGTCAGGTCAGGAGGGCGGCGGTTTCCATGTCCTCAACCCCCCGCTCCTCGGCACCCGTTGCGTATCGCCGTCAGTGAATACACAGACGGCATTCAGCTTCCAGCAATTGCGCAATTCAAATTCGGGTGGCGCATGCGCAGTGTGCTTTGCCCGACAGTGGGCAGAGCATAAAATCAGTACAGCGCATGTGCTTCTCTTTCCTTGCCCCGGAAGTCGTCTAAGGCAAGCAGACATTTCCGGGGCAAGGAAAGAGCAGCGCATGCGCTGTACTGATTTTATGCTTTGCCCACTGTCGGGCAAAGCACACTCCGCATGTGCCGCCCGAATTTGAATTGCGCAATTGCGGGAAGCTGAACGCCGTCTGTGGGATTCACAGACGGCGATATGCAACGGATGCTGTGGAGCGGGGGGGTGAGGACATGGAAACCGCCGCCCTCCTGACCTGACTGCCATGATTGACAGGGAAAAAAAATGAAGTTTACAAAGGTATTTTGATCTGAAAACGGGGCTATCATGATATAGGATACCCACCGTTAACTTTGTTATGGGACGCATTATTCAGCCATATCTTTATCTGATATGGCAATTTTGGGTGACAGATTCCCTTTAAATGTGATTTGTGTATCCACCACATTCCGAATCGTTGCGTACAGCTTTGCTCAATGCAAGTGTATTGAGCGAGGCAGGACATGTCTCATGAAATGTGGTCGGAGAATGCAAAATCACATACTTGCAGTCACACAACTGCCTGCTCGCTCCTGGAAATCCTGACAATGCACACCACTGTGCACTGTGAGGATTCACAAGCAGCTGTTACATAGAGTTACGGCAGACTTGAGGCCCAAGCCTGGGCAACCCCTTTAAATAAGGCACATGTAAAATAAATGACAATTCATAATGTGTAAATGCCATTAAGCGCAGATAAAGGTTAATCTGCAAGTTAAAGTGTTCTAAAGCTGTACAGCCGCATTGAAAGCTCAGCTATGGGAAGAAATTAACTTTTATCCCCCTGCGGTCTCAGGCTGAGACATGGCTACAGTCACCACTCAGTACAGTCATGGCCAAAAGTTTTGAGAATGACACAAATAATTATTTTCACATGATCTGCTGCCCTCTGGTTTTTATGTGTGTTTGACAGATGTTTTTATCACAGACAGAAATATAATTGCAAACATATAGTAACAAAAGCTTATATTGACAGTTAGAATGAGTAATACAGCAAGTCAATATTTGCAGTGTTGACCCTTTTCTTCAGGACCTCTGCCAATTCTCCCTGGCTTGCTCTCAATCAACTTCGGACCAAATCCTGACTGATAGCAGTCCATTCTTGCACAATCAATGCTTTCATTTTGTCAGAATTTTGGTTTTTGTTTGCCACCTCTCTTGATGATTGACCACAAGTCTCAATGGGATTAAGATCTGGGAGGTTTCCAGGCCATGGACCCAAAATCTCTATGTTTTGTTCCCGAGCCATTTAGTTACCCTTTCCTTTATGGCAAGGTGCTCCATCATGCTGGAAAGGCATTGTGATGGCCAAACTGCTCTTGGGGGGTTGGGGAGAAGTTGCTCTTGGAGGACATTCTGGTACAATTCTTTATTCATGGGCTGGTGTTTTAGGCAAGACTGGAGAGAGCGTTCCTTGGGCTGAGAAGCAACCCCACACATGAATGGTTTCAGGAGTTTAAAACAGTTGGCATGAGACAAGACTGGTGGTAGCGTCACCTTGTCTTCTCCGAATGAGGCTTTTCCTGATGTCCCAAACAATCGAAAAGGGGATTCATCAGAAAAATAACTTTACCCCAGTCCTCAGCAGTCCACTGCTGTAACCTTTTGCAGAATATCAGTCTGTCCATGATGTTTTTTTTCTGGAGATAAGTGGCTTCTTTGCTGCCCTCTTGAGCCAAGGCTTGCTCCAAGAGTCTCCGCCTCCAGTGCGTGCAGATGCACTCACCTGCCTGCGCCATTCCTGGCAAGCTCTGCACTGCTGGTAGCCCGACCCCCAGCTGAAACCTTTTAAGAGACGGTCCTTGGCGCTTGCTGGTCTTTTTTTTGGGCGCCCTGGAGCCTTTTTGGCAACAATGGAACCTCTCCCTGAAGTTTTGATGATGCGATAGATTGTTGACTGAGGGCAATCTTTCTAGCTGCGATACTTCCCTGTTAGGCATTTTTGTGCATTGCAATGTGACTCACGTGTTCTTAGAGATAACCATAGTTAACAGAAGGAAAACAATAATGCCAAGCACCAGCCTCCTTTTAAAGTGTCCTGTGGTGTCATCTTACTTAATCATGACAGATGATCTCCAGCCATGTCCTCATCAACACCCACACCTGTGTTTAATGGGCAATCACGAAAAGAGGTTAGCTGGTCCTTTTAAGGCAGGCTGCAATGATGTTGAAATGTTTTTGGGGGATAAAGTTCATTTTCTAGCCAAATATGACTTTGCAAGTAATTGCTGTTAAGCTGATCACTCTTATAACATTCTGGAGTATATGCAAATTGCCATTAGAAAAAGTGAAGCAGTAGACTTTGTAAAAATTAATATTTGTGTCTTTCTCAAAACTTTTGTCCATGACTGTACATAGGATCGGCGGCTGTAAGCAGTCCCGAAATCTTGACATCTTGCTTTGCAGTGCATCAGTACAGACCTGGCTTTACTGCTTCCATCTGCCGCTCCCCATGTACTGAAACAGTGACTGAAGCCGCGTCTCTGACTGAATGTCAGAACTGCCGGAAGAATTAAAATTAAATTCTTCCCCGGTGCTTTTCTGTCAGAGCAGAAGCCGAATGAAGAATTCCCTTGTCCGCTTTGTGGCATGTGCAACTGTGGTCAAAACCATGTAAACTGACATGTGGCGCATCTTTCAGGGACCGCAGTATGTCAATTTGTCTTGCGGGCGTTTAGTCTTGGCCACAGAGGTTTAATCAATAGAATGTACTGAATGTGTAAATCCACATGATTCAGTGAACACATGCGATATAACCTGCGTTCAATAGAAGGCAGCGCTTTGTATGCAGCGACCATAGCTGCTACATCTGGACATGGGCACATAGCCTAAACCTATTTACCTGCAGATTAATCACTACTGCTGGTAAATGGCATTACCCGGCATGACGGGTTCCCATAATCATTTAGGATCCTAGTTAAAAGCAAATAAATGAATACTCCCCATTCTAGCAATGTCAGCATTGCTGTCGGCGGAGGGTAAGTGTGACATGACTGCAGCTGATCAAATATTTTGGCAATGGTTGGTTTTTTCCTTCCACATTTTTTTGTTTTTGTGAAGCCCTGAAGGGTAAAAATTAAAAAAGGTTAAAATTTTCATATTTACCTTTAATGTAATGATTACAAATAAATTTTAATATTTTTAGTTTCATTCCCCACACCAACGAAATTTTCGGGTTTTTTATTGTTTTAATATGAGATTTTGGCCTACAACCCTGAAACCCCAAAAAAACCCTTCCCCCAAAAAAAAATTTTTTTTCAACCGTCCAATAAAAAAATTTTTTTTTTCAAAAAAACAAAAAAAAACATAAAAAAAAAATTTTAAATTAGCATTAATACTTGGGGGGAAAAACCTTTTTGGCAAAAAAGACTGCTTCAAGGGGGCTTTGGAGGGGGGAAAAGCCTGTGCACGCTGAGGTTTTTATGGGGGCCCCCGGATGCTTTAAATAGCGGCCAAAAACTCTTTCCAATGTTGGGTCTTTGCGTCCCAACCCTTTTTTTCACAAATCCCACAATTCTCTAGGGGGTTTCAGGTCAGGAGAGGGCCCCCCAAATTTAGCACAGTAAACCATGGCTAAACCATTCCCAGTGGTTTTGGCACTGTGGCAGGGCCGGGGCGGCGAAAATGAAATCTTCATCCAAAAGCATTTCCCCCCAGGGAAAGGATAAAGTGCTCCAAAAATCCCGAAAAGCAAACTGCATTGACCCGCCCTTAAAAAACCCCGGGGCCCAAAACACCACAGTGACGGGGGACCCCCCAACCATCACGAATGGGGGGATTGACACGGGGCCTCAGGCTTTTGGGGCTTTTCCCTTTTCCCCCCGCTTTCCAGACCTGGCCCTGATTTCCAATGACTGCAAAATTTGTTTCCCTTTAGAAAAAGTATTGGGACCAAGTCCTGTCCCCCTTTTTCTTTTTTGGTACCCCAGCAGGGCTTTGCGCGTTTAGGGTTTTAAAAGTGGCTTTACCGGGGGAAAAGGGCACCTGTAGCCCATTTCCTAAACACCCTGTGACGGGGTTAATGTTTTACACCAGATCCCCCCTGTTTTTCCCCGGGTTTCCCCAAGGTCGGAAAAGGGCCTTTCCCCCCCAAAATTTTTCCTCAGGGCCCGGCCACCCTTCTCGTTTTCCCGCGTTTTCTCCCAAATTTTTTCCCCCTTTCCCAAAAAAATTCCCATTGGGGGCCTTGAACGTCAGGAAAATATAGATTTTTTAAATTTAAATTTTTTTCACATATATGTATTCACGTTCACATTTAGAATTTTTCATTTGCAAAAAAACCCTTTTGCCAATATTTTGGCCAGAAAATCATCGTTTAAAAAAATGGGCCCCCCAAAGCCTTCGAAAAGGGAAAAAAAAAGCATAAGTACAAATTCCTTTTTAAATGGGTTGTTTCTTTAAAGTTATAAGGCAAACTGGGGTACAAGAATAAAAACAAAAATTCTGCAATTTCAGCCCCTTTTAATCAAATTATTATTTACACAAAACCCAAAAAAATCTGCGTTTTAAAATTGTATTTTAATTGCAACCCCACCCCCTTTTTTGAAAATTTAAAAACCAAAAATTGAAAATTTAAAGGGGGGCTTTGACGAAGTTTATGACCTTTGGGTGGACGCCCCTTTTCGTTTTTTGACGCTCAAAAAGAAAATTATAATTTTTTTTGGGGACTGGAAAAGCAAAACCCCGGGATATTTTAAAAAATTTTAAATTTTCCCCATATTTTTTTGGCCCCCTGCCGGGGGGAATTGGACGAAACGCACGAGGCCCCGAAGGAGGACGGGGGCTTTGGCCCGGGGGGGCACACGGGAGGGAGACGGCAGCTCCAAGAAAAAAAAAAAAAATTTTTCTTTTTAAACCTGTTTTTTCCCGGCCCCCCTACCTTTCCCTACCTTCAGCCGGTCGGGACGGGGTCTCACCGCTTTCCCGGGGGTTTGGTAAAAGTCCTCCCCTTTACCCAAAACCCCCCTTTTGGGGGAATAAACCGGTGGTTCTGCGTGTGTTATTTTCATGTTTTATGGAACCGGGAAAATTTTTGGGAAAAGGGGACGTTTTTTTTGCTTGCTGTTGGGGGGGGCTGATACCCAAAAAAAAATTTGTGAAAACCCCCCCGCGAAACTTTCACCCCCCGGGGGGCCACCCAGTCAAATCAAAAAGGGGAGGGGGGGGGCTTTGTTTTGGAAAACCCCACGCAGATTTTCTTAAACACTTTGGGGGGGGGGGTTTTATCCCAAAAATCCATTTGTGGAAGCGGGGTTTTGTTGGGTTAAGTTTCTGCAGTAAACCCTTTCACGAAAGGGGAGGCCACCCCAGTCAAATCAAAACGGGAAGGGCAAAAGGGCCTTTGTTTTGGTAATTTCCCCAAAAAAAATTGCCCAAAGGCCCCGGGGGGAGGCCACCCAGTCAAATCAGAGTGGTTTAAGTAAAAATTTTTTGATGAAGGCTTTTCATTTTACTGTGACCGGCGCCCCGGGCCCCAGGGCTACGGACGAGCGAAGTTTGGCTTCGCCGCGCTCAGTCAAAGGGTGGTTATCAGTTACCAACACTTGTATGTGTAAAAGACAAAAAAGGGGGTTTCGTTTTCCCCCCCGGGGGGTCGTTTTGTTTGTATCAGGACTGTTTTTTTAAAAACCTCCCGTGCCCCTCTGCAGAATCTTTCAGAGCAGTGTGCGGCGCCGGAAAAACCCCTTTACCCCCCCCCCGCTAATCACTTTTCGGGCTTTTTTTTCTTGGCTTTGATTTTTTTTTTTTTAAGCATTTTTTTGGCAAAGGGGTTTTAATGTAAAATTTTTCCGGGCATTCAGAAAAAACTTTATTCTTTTTTTGTATTCTGGGATAATATTTTTTTTTTTTTTTTTTTTTACGTTTTTTTCCTTTGCCTATAGAGACGAAAAAAAGGTATAAAAAAGGGGGGGGGGAAAACAGCCACTCCCATTCCAGGTTTTTAAATTTGCTTTTTAGAAAAAGTGTTTTTTCGGGTTTTTATAAATAATACAGTTTTCTTTTCCCCCCCTTTTTTTGGAAAAAATTTTTTTTTTAAATTTTTATTTTTTCTGGGTTTTTTTTAAAAAAATCAACTTTTTTTTTAAAAAAATTTTTTCTTTTAAGACTTTTTTTAAATTTTTTGGGGGTTTTTTTTTTTTTTTCCCCTTAACAATTTTTTTGGAGCTTTATTTCCCAGCCATTTTTTTTTTCAAAAGTTCCCTTAAAAAAAGGGGGTACAAGAAAGGGGGAAAAATTACAGGCTGTGGGGAGGAAACAAAACTACGAAAGGGCGGGGCCCCCCCGTGGGGCTTTGGGGGCGGGAAAAAAATTTTTTTTTTTTTTTTTTTTTTTTAAAAAGGGGGAAAACAAGAGGGGCAGGGGGAGAGTCTTATGCTCCCGGAGAGAAAACTCCCCCCCAAAGGGTAGCGAACAAGAAGGAGTAAAAGTAGAAAAAAAATTACGCCTCCATGAAGTGGGGGAAACCCTTAAAAAGGGCAGCCCCAAAAGCGGGAAGGCAGGATGTATTAAAAAAATAGAAAAGGAACTGGAGATTCAAAGTTGCTGACGGGAAAAATGCGGGGAAAAAATGGCAGTAAATTTTCTCTTTTGGGGTTTTAGAAAGATATATGAACAAGCCAGGTATGATTTTTGTGTACAAGATGGGGAAAAAAATGCTAAAGCATAAACCCCCCCCATAGGGGAAAGGGAAAAATTGGACATTTTCATCTGTTCTCAACGAATCCGGGGAAGGGAAAATTGGTAGCAGCGGTGCCCCCCCCCTTCTCCTTTTTCATTTTATCGGAAAAAGAAATGAAAATTTTTTCCCCACACAAAACGCACATGTCCCCCCAAAACCCAAAAGTCCCTGCGGGGGCTTCAAGGGGTGGGTTTTGCTACAGGCTCAGCAGGAAACCCCAGCATGATCCCCGAGCCCCCAAGGGAAGGGGGAAAACCCCCTGCAGAAAGGGAAAAAATTTAAACCCAAAAAACTCCCCCTGTAGGAAAACCCAAATACACCAGTCATTTTTTTCGAGAAAAGAAGTTTTGCAACGTCAACATGCTGCCAAACAGGGAAGAAAACCACAAAAACCAAAGAGCGGGGGAAGGGGAGAGGCACCATCCATGACCCCTTTCCCCCCCCAAACCGGTGACAGAGGGTTTCCCCCCCCCGGGAAAAACCCCCCTGTTTTTTTGCCAAAAAATCCCAGCGATCCAGCAAAC
The DNA here is from genome assembly GCA_033576555.1 of Oophaga sylvatica. Classification (NCBI taxonomy): domain Eukaryota; kingdom Metazoa; phylum Chordata; class Amphibia; order Anura; family Dendrobatidae; genus Oophaga; species Oophaga sylvatica. The sequence goes on from JARQOD010000005.1 coordinate 407,411,381, forward strand.
GAACAAAACCCCGGTTTTTATCCTGGACCAAAAAAGGGAAAAAAAAAGCAGGGGATGCTTCGGTCAATTATGAGAAAACATTTTAAGCATCCCCAGGTTAGATGGGGGGCCGGGGGGAAAAGGACCAAAGAAAATTTTAAATAGAAAATGGGCCAAAGCGACTGACAGGACAAATCTCAGCCTACAATGCAGGGAGTCAAACAAGACAGGTCTGTGGAAAAACCAGAGGGAGTTTTGCAAGTTTTTCAAGATTTGGGGGCCCTTTCCCCCTGATCAGCCCACACAAGGGGTGTTGGACAGGTTTTTGGGTGCGGATGAGAGCCAACAGGAACCCACTGGTGGGCACCGGGCCCTTTGAGTACACGCAATACAATGGAACCCTGCTAAAAGTGCAAAAAGGTTTGAGTCCCCGGGGGACAGAAGGAATGTCAAGTGTTAAAAACGGGCAAGTTTGGGCCCTTTTCCCGGGAACCGCTCAGAAAAACCCCTCGACCCCCACTTTTTCAAAAAAAGCCCCCCAAGGAAAAAACAAAAAGCAAAAAAAAACCCCCCGGCCGGGGGGACAAGAAAACACCAAGTCAAAAGGGAAACCCCCCCCGTGGGCCCAATAGGGGGGAAAGGGGTGGTGTATTTTTTTCTGGGGCCCCCCGCAACCCACCTACCATAAAAATTCTTTTGCTTCCGGGGGGAAATTGATGGAAAGTCAATATTTCCAGTTATGAACCCCCTGAGCGTTGGACTCAGCCAGAACCTCCTCTTCCCCCAGTTTGTTGTGTAAAAACCTGCCCCCCTCCCCTATTGGGGTGGACCTACTGCAGAAGTGAAAAGCGACCAAGTGTTCCGGGAAAAGAGGGGCCATGACCTTTTTTTCCCCCCCGCCCCCAAAAAAAAAAGGGAAAACCTAAAAAAACCCCCCTGCAGCCCCATAAAGGAGGTGCGGGGCAAACCGGGGAAAAGCCACCCATCCCCCCAGGTCAAGATGTCTCTGCCCCAACAAAGGGTTTAAGTGAACCCCCCAAAAAGAGGGCCCCGAAAAATTTTACATTGGCCAGGATTTTTAATCAAAAAAGGGCTCCCCTGCTTGGGGGAAAAGGAACACCCCCCCAAAGCCTAAACGCCAAGGTTCATCTTTTGCAACACCAGGGGGGCCCCCCCGCAATAAACCCCTTTACCCGGGCCCCCAACCCCGGAAAAAAAGGGCCCCTCAGCTTCAAACTTTGCAAAAAAATTTCCCTTTGGGCCGAGCTGGAAAAAAAAAAATACTGAGGCCCCGGGTTTTTAGAAAAAAGCCCTTTAAAAAGGGACCCCCCCAAAAAAAAAACCCCCTGTGACCGGGAGCAGGTGCTAACACAGTGCGTCTTGGTGGAGAAAAGAAAGCCAGGGGCGCATCCCCTCAAAGGGACCCTTTAAAAAAGGTTTTTTTTCCCCCCGCCACTCTCCCCCGCAGATGGGGCCCCCGCCGCTTTACTGAAGGAAAGGGCCCCCAAAATGGGCTGCCTCGCCCCCAATCAACCCCAGCTTTCCACAGTGAAGAAAAAGACTTTTAAAACCCCCACGATTCGGGAAGGTTTCCCAAGGGGCCTGGAGGCCGCAAAAAAAAGGGTACGGTATTGAAACCCCAACAGTGGAACCTTTCACCGCTCTCAAAGTCCCAGTCACCGCAACGGTATTACGGTGATCAAGGCCCGTACCTTCTTCGGGGTTTTTTCCCCCCCACCGGGGGGGCCGTTTTTACCACCAGGCAGTGAAGGGGACAATGTCCCCCAAGGGCCCCAAAAAAACCCCTTTAAATTTTCCCCAAAAACAATGTTTCCCCCTCCTCTCAACGGATTGCAAAAAAGCAAGAGTCACTCTTCAAAACCCCAAGGGGTGCCCCTTTATTTTGTGTGGTTGACATAAACCCCCGCCCTTTTCCTTTTTCTTCCTTTCCTACCCGGAAGAACGAAAACAAGGCTGGAAGAAAAAGCCCCCGATGCCAAAGAAAATTACATCCCTGGGAAAAGTATTGCCAAAAGACGAAACCCCATGGAAAAAAAAACTGGAAGACCACGTGGAAAATGGTCCCCCCCCAAAAACTCCCCAAAAAAGCACAGGCCTTCCCTGGTTAGTGCGATTTCAGAAACCCGGGGTCCCTGAGCCTCAGTCTAAAAAAGCCTCTGGCCTTGCATCAACGCAACCCCGCTCCTTCTACAACCAGCCTTCAACCCTTTTAGGAATTGGAAGAATCCACAGTTCAGCGCCAAAAACCGGCCCCCCCGATATGAAAAATCTTTCCCCCCCTTTTGTTGGGGAAAAAAAAAGGTCATGCACGGGGTCCTGGCCGGATTCACGGGGAAAAAAGAGGGTTTTTTGGGTGCCTCTAGCCCGCTTGGGTCCCCCTTTTTAAAAGGCACCCCCCCGCCTGAGGGAGTAAGCCCCACACCCCTCTGGACAAGGTTGCTGAATTTATCTTTTGGCGCCACTGGGAAACCCCCCTCCCCCTACATTTGGGGGCTTCAATCAACCAACCCCAAAAATAATCTCCCAACCCCCAGCACTTTGTGGCGCTCTAATTTCCCCTTTTTTTAAAATTTACCCTTTTCCCCGACCACAGTCCCCAAACCCGGCCCCCTTTTCCCCTCCCAAGTGGGGATACTTGGGTGGGCCCCCGAAGAAATTTAACACGGAAGTGCAGTGACCAAATCAAA